>JAODJX010000040.1:13630298-13643360 GCA_026776945.1 Isichthys henryi | reverse complement strand
CCCCCCCCCCCCCCCCCCCCGCCCCCCCCCCCCGCGGCCCCCGGGGGGGCGGGGCGGCCCGCCCCCCCCCCCCCGGTTAAGGATCATTTTCCTCTGGAGCTGAGTATTGTAGTTTAACACTGTGAGCCTGTGGTTCTCAGCCCAGTTCTTGCAAGCACCAAGAGGTCATACCCAGCTGATGCGTACCAGTTCTACAGTACTGTGGCTGTTTTCATTTCATTAGTTATTTACATGTCCACAGAGCTGGAGTTACCTTTTGAATTGACCAATCAGATCCACCGATGTGCTTACGTTTTATCTAGTAAATGCTTATCCAGAGTGACCTATGATTGAGACGGCTGGGTCAATTGGGGTTAAGGGTCTGGGGCGTCCAACAGTTTGAGGCCATGGGATCTGAACTAGCAACCTTCTGATCAGGCGTATAGAGGCTTAAAAAAGGTGTTTGTCAAAGCTGGATCAAATGACACAGTAGGACACTTTTAGGGTGAGGTGGGTGTTACTTCAAAAAGTTTGATTAGTCTTATATTTAAAGGGGAAATCTGTCACTGTTATGTCTTAACCGTGTTGGTGAAGGGAATTTTGTGGGGAGAACTTTTTACATAATATTTTTCTTTTGCTTGATGATTCTCAGGGCTATAGCCTTGTCAGTGAGATCAATTGGCAGTCTGTGGGTTTCTTATGAAATCAAATGGCGTAAATAGTCTTTCATGATCCTTAATTCCTCTGCCTGGTTTCAGAATTTGCGGTCTAACTTCCACTCAGCCATGAAATGAACAAAATCAAACGTAAATCATATGCACTACGTAAGAAAATCATAACTTTAATATAAGGTAGGGAATTTAATCATCTAGGTTTAATGCCAGAATGGAACTGGTACCTGTAGCCAAAAATTGTCCCATCAGTGTTATATTTGGCGCTGGTTTGGTTTACGTTAGATCTCATACTAGACAGGTAAGTTGGTGGTGGTGACTGGATAACAATGAGTTCTTTTCCCCCAGTTAGTATGATTCAGTGTTTTTGCTTAGACAGTAGGTTGTTGGCTCCACATTTTAGATTCTGATGCTGGTGCCTTAGTCTCTCTTGATGTTCTTTTTTTGGGAAGCAACCTGTTCTCGTGAACTGGAGCAAATCCTAAGAAATATCCCCCAGTAAGGTGGAAGTCTTCCGAGGCACAATTACAAAGTGCCGTTCCGCATGGTCAGGGTGCGTGAGCCTCTCTGTACCCATCTGTCATGCTACCTACCTTGTGTCACGTGCTGCCCTTCTGGTCGCTGTTTATTACTCCGCTTTCGGAATTGCATTGTCTTTCCTTTTGGGTTTTGGCAAAAGAGTTATCAGAGGACCCGGAAGGCACTGCAATCCAGACCCACCCCTACCCCCCCCCACCACCACCCCCACTCCCAGTGCGATTTCCAGTTTTTGTAGGATGCAGTGTGAAATTGACCCTGTAAGTAGTGATAGTACAGAGGTAGAATACTTTCTAAGACTCTTATACGCCCAGTCTAAGGTGGATCAGGTAAGCTTGTCTAATACTGGGGGCTGATATGTCCCTCTGCAGGTTAGGACACTTGTTATTCGAAGGCTGCAGGTCTGAATCCCCGGGTCACTGTGTGGGCCCTTGCGTAAGGCTGCCCCAATCCAATCGTTCGCTCCAGGGGCCATTTGATCCTGCTTTCTCCAAATTGAATGTCACTTTGGATAAATGCAGCTGCTAAATGTATATTTTCCTCCCCGCTTTAGCCATGAAGGACAGATCTGTTACCTCACATATCCCTGTAAGGCAGTTAAATCCAGATGGGACCTTTCAGTCATTCACCTCATAACTATTTCCATGAAGTCAGCCTTTTGTAAGATGCCTTGATTTGAATTAAGCTCAAGGGAGAGATTCCCACTGTCCAAATGATCTTCTTTACCCATTGTGTTAGTACTGCTTACGGGTGATTGTGTGGATTTCGACAACTGGAAACCAAATGACCGTCTGAAGCATAAAGCCAGGCTATCTACCCGACATCCTCCCCATTAGCTTCACAGTGGGGTCTAGGAATAAGTTGTTTTCAAATTTTTAAGGTTAATTTCAAACATTTTCCACATAATTTGCATATAATGACCATATAATTCTTAGCTGCTGTAATGTGTAGATGTAAACGGAGATCTATTTGTGGACACACTTTGAAAGACTTAGATCAGTGTTTCCCAACCCCGGGTAGTCCCATGTTTTTGCCCCCTCGCTGCTCCCAGCCAATCAGAAGCACTGAAACGTGGACTTTCTTGGGGTTTCTCGAGGACTGGGTTGGGAAACACTGACGTAGATGATGAAGTTGCCTACACATGGGTTGAGATTAAATTTCCCCCCTGTTTGTCATGCAGCCACAGTTGAACAAATCTGTCAGTCCCAAGGAGAATTTACGATGAATGATGGCACATTCAGTGTTTTGTCGGTGGTAGAGAATTTTGAAATTTCTATGCAGCAGTGAAACACGGTTTTGTTTGTGTGTGTGTGTGTGTGTGGGGGGGGGTTAAATTATTAAAGAACCTAAATATTTCTTATTCGTTCCTTTCTGCCCTGCCCGCCCGCCCCATATGCTTAAGGAACTTGGCTCAGGTCAGGTGGTCAGATCTTTGTTTGCGGGTAGCTAATGCTAAGCTAGTCTGCTAGGAGATGCGTGGTTCTCCAAGATGAGATCAGAGGAAGCGAGCTTCTTTCATGGCCGGGTCTGCATCATACTGAGTGGGAAGTTGACGTCTGGCCCCAGCTCGGCAGGGTGTGCCTCTGGCCTGTAGAACGTGACCTCCTGCTTCGTGAGGTCAGCATGCCGGCGCTTTTCTACAGAGCTGCTCTTCATGGATGGCGTAGGCTTGAGGAGATTCTTCTCACATCAAAGACAGAAAACCATGCATGGAACAAGGGAATTAAGGCCGTCTCCAGCCTTCATGAAGCCTGAGGGCCCTCTGCATGCGCCCAGCATTCCGATTTTTAGTCTCCTAATATCTCCACATCCCCTCGAACCGTCTGCTCAGTGTGACTTGGAGGAAAAGTATTTGGGTTATCCTGCGTTAACATTTCTGAGCTGCATTGTACGTTAACCTTGTACTCTAAATGTATTTCACACACAAGTAGCATAAAAGATCATAGGCCCTGGGTACCGCCTTGCTGGGTCCCTAGTGTGTTGCTCTTTAAACATTGCTTACTCATAGTAGCATATGCTAGCTAAGCTTTTAGTAAATTTTAAAGCTTAATGTTTCGTGGGGCTGTCTGTTAAAACCCGATTTGCAAAAATGGCATGTGGCCAGTGACTGGAGACGCGTAGATGCATTTCCAGTGGTCACTTTGCCTTCCCGCCAGCGCCGGACTGTTTAGCCAGGGTTGCATGTACACTGGAACTAGGCTGGCCCTGTTTCCAGTGCCCGTCCAAGGAAGACTCGAATCCTACTTGAATCCTACTGCAGCCGGTAATTAAAATCCCACATCTGCGTCTGCCACAAAATGCGAGTTTTATGTAGGCAGAATAGTCAAATTGCAGTGAATTTTATGTAGTTACGTATTTGTTCTATTTTAGGGATCAGTAGTTGTCAGCTAGGAAGGTGGAGGTGTGAGGTGTTTGTGGTGCTGGAGCCCTTTCAGATGAAAATGGCAGCAGATTTTGAGAAGCGGATAGATATTGGGGGTGGGTGAAAATCTTTATCACGATCCTGGTTTTGATGATTCAATCTCCATTCAAGAAATGCTAAAATTCATCCCATAAATGTGTTAGATTGCTGGTAAACGTCACCATTGGTTACACCCCAGAGTGCCCAGGGTGCTGGTTATATCTCGCCTTCTGAAGAACTGAGATCTTCTTGAGGTGTTTTACAGTGGCCTGTTCATTGTCACTTTCCAGCGCATGTTAGGTGCAGTTGTTTGTTCTGCACGTGAGATCAAGGTGTTGGCTCCATGCTGCCACTTTATTGTTTAGGTCTTTGTTCCTTGACGGCAGCGTAACCTGCAGTAGCAGCTTTTGCCAGCAGAAGATCCCGACCTTAAGACCGTCTTGCACCTTTATGACTTGTCCCCCCAAAAATGTTTTAGATGTATGGGGGAATGGTTTGGGTTACTCTCCTTCTCTGTGGGGTGCCCACCACTAAGAGCTGTCCCTGTGCCTCGCTTGTGGAGAAGAGATGCGTGTAAATTATTTGAATAGACTGTTTGCCTCTTGATTTGGACGAAAATGTGTAATAAATTAATTCTCTCCGTGCAAGTTGACCCAACTTGTGCCCTTCACGTATGAATACTGAAAGGGACTAACCAGCTGGGGATGTTATGAGGCCCAATGGGTCAGTGTGCCTGTGACCAGAAGGTTGTAGGTTTAAACCCCCAGGTTAGCAGGGTGACTTCACATTTACCCATAATTGTCTTATCATACTTTCTCAAATGTACGAAGTCTTGGATAAGCTTTTTTTATTCATTTATTTTTTTAAATAGGCGTGAAATATTGTGCTTTCCCTCCCTCAGAACTGCCTAGGCTGAGTCTGTTATGTGGAAGAACTATGGATTGTCTTGTGAAGCCAAGTGAGAGCATGGATGTCAAAGTTCGTGGAACCACTCTTCCGTACCTCCCGTCCGGTGTGTCGGGAGGAGTTCCTTGTCCACATCCTCCCCGAAAAGGGCAAGATTGCAAAATGCATGCCGTGGGGGCGGGAGGGGTGGATGCTGAAAAGGAGCCTGGTGTCTGGCTTATGTTTGGACAAACACACCCCTTCTTCCTCCATCGTCAGAGGAAGTAGTCTTCTCAGGATTTTGTGGATATCTGACGAGGAAGCTTAAAGATCAAAACCACCATCTGTAGTCAGGTCCTACAACATCTCCTGAGAACAATGACCAGGCCCCCCGTTTGTTGTCTGGGACATGCCGTGCCGACTCACCTTGTTTGGGTTTGTCTCAGTGGGTTAGCCTGCCAGGAGCCGCTGGCGATGGGAAGATCGCTGGTTCATACCCAAAATATGGTGAGACCACACTGCCAATGAGCATGTCCCTTAAGCCGTAACCGTTCAAGAGACTTGCAGAGTATAACTGAGAGAGTACGGTCAGCATCAGATAAGTCTCTACCAAATAAATGTTTTTGGTATTGGACTTAATTGGATCTGATGATTAGATGGCTACCCCCCACCACTTCACACCTTGCAAAGACTTGTGTTTCTCAAATTAGTCCCTCACTATGGTTTGGGGGGGGGGGATTGATTGTGATTTATCTCAATACTAGTTTTTGATGATTCTGTATCGATTTCGCTAAATCCAGATATCGATCTAGTCATTTTATGCCTTTTCCTTGACTTTGAAAATCTATTTTCACTAAATTTTCACTTGATCTCCCTCTCGTTTTGAAGTGAAATTAGTGATCTGAAGTATGTGCTTAAGTCAGTTGACGTGTGGGCTTTCCTGAGCGCTCAGCGGCGCGTCCGTGAGAAGCCTGTGACCACGGTAGCTTTACATCCTATATTTCTGCTGTATACTATATCCACAGACCTTTTGTTCGCAGACAGGGACACAAACTAAAACTGATTTGAACAAAATACGAATTATTGCAGAAAAGCACATGTTTGCAATTTCAAGGCAATTACATTTTCTGAACCACGTCTCTTTCCAAAAATCACTCTATTTCAGCACTTAAAGTGCAGACAAAATGCAGGATAGAGATGTAATCCTCGTAGCCGTTTTATAACATGAAACTGTATTTATACTGAGATTCATTAGAGTTCATATAGTTATGAAGTCCTGGACTTTGGCTGTCTAGCTTCGTCGGCGGCCGCGATGTAACTCCTCGACCATTATTGTTTTTATGAACTCTACATATATTCTCCATATTTTTCTTTTGCACTGCAGTGAAATGTGTAGCCCTGTAGTGATCCATGGTTATGTGACTAGCTGATCACTGCACACGCTTTCATGTGCATGCACTAGGGGAGTGATCATGGTTTCAGTAAGAGAACCTGCCTTAGTGTATTAGATTGCTCATAGTGTTGTGATATTGCTTATCTGACTGCATCTGTTTGGTTTTGTTGAGCTGAAACTTTAGTTCTACGTGAACTATAGTGCACTTTGTTTAAAGAAACATTAACATTTTCAAACATTAGTGAAGGTCAATCTAGACAATGTATTGATTCTCACAGTATTGTTCTAAAGACATTATTTTGGCAAAGTACTTGAATTGAACCAGGCACTTGAGACAACTGGATCAAAGTGTGAGGTCAGGGCTGATTCACAGCCTTATTATTGACACGAAGGGGTGCGGTCAGGAGTGGGAGGAGCCTGAAGGCAGCCAATGGCTGTGTGTGTGAACTTGCCTGGTCTCGCTGCGGTGGGCCTCTGAAGGACTGTAAAGGTGAAGCTCTGCACGCTGTTGTCATTCAGTGTGTCAGAGAGGCTCTGGTGTGGTCTGAGCTCATTATCTGAGGGTTATCTGCCATTGCTGGCCAAGGGTGGACCTGGTTGGACTTTGGCTAGAAGGATCTTCTGCTCCTGGAGGTCGTTCAGCTTCTATCTCCGGGTTTCCTGGACAGATCGCAAATCCACCGTGGCTGTGTGCGTGTTCCAGCTTCGAAGCTTGACCGAGAACAGCTGTGAGCCCTTTTTTGGGTGAATTCCAGGAAGGTAGGAGTCCTTGAGCTAAGGGCAAGCCGACTTCCAGAAGGTGTCTTGTGTATTTCTTGTAAACAGATGTTGTTTCATTGTCGTTTCAAATCTGTAGTCGAGCTTTTGTGTGTGATGGACTGTCAGTAAATTGTAAACGTTGCCCTGTCTTTGGACTTGGAGGCCACTATCTAATGGGGGGTCCAGGCTACCCCGGCACCTTCTAAGATTGCAGGAGTTAACTTATGCCGAGGGCTGTCGTGCATCGCATTGCTCCCTTTGTTTATTTCCAAACCTCCCTCTCTGTAAGTGGCTCACCGGCGCTGGCCCCCATTCCATTTCAGGCCATGCTAGCTGGCATACTGCTCCTGTCCTGTTACTGCTTCAAGAACAGAGGCATGTGAACTTCATGTGGCAACCCCCCCTTGCTGCGGTTGTTGCTGTACAGCTGAGCTTATTTAAACCTCCCCCCCCCCCACTGACCTTATTGTTCTCGCAACCCAAGAACAGAGGCTGTTGGCCTTTATCGTTACGCAATCTTTAGGCAGAAGTCCGACACTCGTGTCTTTTGGTTTCAAAGTCTATAGATGGATGTAACCTATAGCTAAGTGCGTATGATGGCTGGAGACTTAATTTCATTTAATTCATTTTTTTTTTTTTCAAATTCAGTTTCATTACAACAGTTTTTTTTTTTTTACCTCTTTTGAACGATTATTTTTGAAGTTCTTTGATTTGTGCCCATGTTTTCAATGTGTCATGCTTAAATGTTTCATATTTGTGTTCTATTTATTTGTCTTGCGCTACCACCAATGAGATCAAAACTACTCACTGATGTATCATATAGCTCAAATTCTCAAAGTATCATTGTCTTGGCTTCAGCACGCTTGTTGCCTTTGGGTTTTATTTGCCGGTCTCTGAGCTTTATCTCCTCATTTGAATCGTTTTGGTTGACATTGGAGACGCTAACCTTTGCTCTTGCGTCTCTACATGCTCTCTGCTGACTGTGGATGTTGGCTGGATCTCTGCTTTCCAGTTGGTGGCCTTTTGTCTTTCTCTAACGCCCCCCGTATAGACCGTACCCTCTGTTTGGTGACAAAGGTCTGGGATGATCGTCCTTGTTAGTTAGAGCTGCATGACGAAAGTGATCATCCTGTATCTGTCACTGTGATTGAGCCCCCGACTGTTCATTCATCTTTTAACGTAGGTCAATCAGAATCATTAACCCCCCCCCCTTCGCAGACATGCCCTGGGTTAGGAGAGAATACTCCAACCTCATAAATGCACATTTTATGGGACAGCAATACTTTGCCGTATTTCCTATTTCGGCCTTTTCTATTATTTATTTCATATTAGACTTAGACTAATCCGCTATTGAGCCATACAGTCAGTCCTGCTACAGCGCGTAGTATCACACTAAATCTCTTCTGATGTGATTACATTGGACTTGGATACTAATCAATGCAGAATCGCATGCATTCGTATTTGCGTGTTTTTCAGTCGGGAGAGAAGCACTACGCAAACTACAACGCCATATGTACTTGGCCACTACTCGCACGCAAAAACTACCCATGTGTAGGATAGTGATGCCCGATACGCTGAACGAATCATTCTTTTCTACGAATCTGTTGAATCCAGATTTCAAATCTAACAGAATCTTAACTTTATGAACATCCGTGCATCGCATAGGTCAGTCTTAATTTTGCCTGATATTTTCAGAATCTATCATAAACAGCATGAGTACAGCATGTCTATACCCATGTTGCCATCAGTGGCCCTCTGCATACCGTAATCCTTTGTATTTGTGCTGTGTGTGTGTGTGCATGCCTGCCTGCATGGTGGATGTGGCTCTCTCACGATTTTCATCATGGTTGAAATGATGACCCTTCTTGAACCATTTGCTGTATTTTTTTGACCCCACTAGATGGTGCTCTCTGTTCAAAAAAGGGCTCAAAACATGCCCCAATATAAACCTATTAGCACCATCTAGTGGAGTCACAAAATGATAGTGATTTCCTATAACTCTTGGCATTTTTCATAAGTTCAGCAAGTTTTGCACATTCGGTTGATGCAGTTCCTAGGGAATTTTCACGAATCATAGGATGTATAGGAGATGATTATGGTATTTTATTTAAAAAGCATATCATTACATTTTACCAATGCACCTAAAGTAAAGAACCTTGAATCTAGGCACCAAAAGTAACGGGACTTATGGTTTGCCAGGCCTGTTTACAGATGACTTCAGTTTTAAATAAACTGATAAACCGCACACACATCTCACACACGTCTCACATGTTCAGCTTTGTCTCGCTCGGCAGAAGCTCACTTCTGTGACTTAATGTAGGAGATGGTCTCTGGGTGTGGGAAGCTTGCCATCTACTCCATGGAATTTGAGTGTAATTGCACCTGAAGTTAAACAGTGACTGCAGTTAAGCCATGTAATTATGTGGCTACAAGGCTGTTTAGGAGCTTGTCTTCGATGCTTTGGTAGGTTTGTAGGTCTCTAGGGCTGTCGACCTGACTGGGATCTTATGAGTAGCTAGAGGTTGACTGCTTTGCGTTTTACGTAGGAATAGTATTGAGTTTTTTTTAATTGTATGAGGACAAAATCTGGGAGTGATGGACAGAGAATCATAATGTGGCTCGCTCGTAGGCATTTACTGTGACCCTAAGTTTTCAGAGTTCTGCCAATAAGGTACGGACCCTTCAGTTCTTACCTGAGCCAAACCTCTAGTACTCTGTGAAATGATACTGCTACTGTAGACTCTTATCAGTGCTGCTTACCGGGATGCCCCTCTACCTCACAAGTAGTGTGACTGAAACTGAGTATTATCCTGTCAAGAAAAAGTCAGCTGTAAAAGACCTGTGAGTTTGAGAAAGCTGTTTCAGTCCATCCAAAGTATACAGAACAGCTGTTTGCAGAAAACCCTGGCAGTTCGGAATGGGTAACGATGTGTAAATTCTGTTTGGCTGAAGGATCTAGAATGCTTGTAAGCCCGCGATAATGTAGTTTATTGGATATTCAGGCAACTCGCGGTCTGATTTCAATGCTGTCTTATCAAGCGTCAAT
Organism: Isichthys henryi; assembly: GCA_026776945.1. Lineage (NCBI taxonomy): Eukaryota > Metazoa > Chordata > Actinopteri > Osteoglossiformes > Mormyridae > Isichthys > Isichthys henryi. Next base: position 13,633,689 of record JAODJX010000040.1, on the reverse strand, counting down.
GGCTTTTTGCACTTCAGGGTCATCTCTGGTATAGCTGTTCAGTAATTGCCGAGTGGACTGTGGATGTCTGTGCCCGGAAACGTCTCGGCACCTGGAAAGCCAGCTGTGTTAACATATTTATGACTTCTGTGCTTCTGGGCAGCTTCCCTTCATGGCTCTCACTCTTTCCCCCTTACAAGGTGGTGAGGTCCAGCTGAAGAAGACCCAGCCAGAGTAACCATGCCTCCCGCCGTCGGTGGACCTGTGGGTTACACTCCTCCCGAGGGTGGCTGGGGTTGGGCTGTCGTGGTGGGAGCCTTCATCTCCATCGGCTTCTCCTACGCCTTCCCCAAGTCCATCACGGTCTTCTTCAAAGAGATCGAGGTCATCTTCGGAGCCACCAGCAGCCAGGTCTCTTGGATCTCCTCCATCATGCTGGCAGTCATGTACGCTGGGGGTAAGTAGGATAGTCGTTCTAGGGTGTGACGGCACATATCTGTACTGAAAATTTTCGGTACGTTTCCGGTGTTTCAATTCGGCACACATACCGAACAAATACGGGGCCCTTTCAGTGTTTCAGTGTTTGTTTGTTTGTGTGTGTGTTTCCCCCGAGTCGCATTCGGAAAGAAGCGGATGAAGCCGTACCACTATGCATGCAGGTATTGTTAGGGTGAACATAGATAAATCAGTACTTGAAGACCTTCCACTGCTGCACCATAATGGATATTTCTTGTTATACTACTTCTGTATTTTTTTTGAGCCGATATTTGTGTTGCGCAGTTTTAATATGATGCTGAAAGCTGCCGATGTGAATACAGTACAGATCGGGTACAGTTAATTTTCTAAATGTGCATCTTAATGGTTATTTTTATGTACTTGAGAGAATATTTTGATTGACTAAAGTAAATATTACTTTTATTAGTAGGTTGCAGCTGTATTGATAGAAAGATGGTCATACTTTTGTTCCGTAAAACTCCTGTTTAATAAGGGAAAAAAGAAGCAATTTATTTTGGTACTTGTACCAGAGCATGACTTCAAAAAAGAGGTACACACTGAACTGTGCTTTTTGGGTACCATTACACCCCTATCGCGATCCTCTTGCATTTGTTGTTTTTTTTTTTCCCCCCTCAACTGCTTTAGGAAGGAGATTTTGTGGGCTGTTGGCGAGCAGCAGTGTTAGACCTGTGTAGTATAGCCACCTTTATAAAACTGCTCAATACTGTGTAAAATATGAGGTGAGATTTAGCATATACTTTGTGTGTCCCCTCAGGCCTTATCAAGTGCCTCAGAAAGGGACCCTGTCCCAGTTTGAGGAGGGTTTTTCTCAAGACCTTTTGGGTGACCACTTGAAAGCAAGTCCTTAAAAATGAGAAGTGGGTTAATCCATTCTGCTCTTGTCCTGGGCATAAGTCGACGTCCAGGGTGGAGTAAGTCTCACCCCTGAGTCTTAGTGCATTTATTTAGCAGCTAGCAGGTAACCTTCCAATCACAGACACGGTGCCTTAACCGTCTTAGCCACACCCCCCCACACCCCCACCAGGCTGCCCTCTGCAGTTTCCGCACAGCCCTCGGTGAAACGCAGCTCCCTCATCTGTGCTGAAATCGCGTGTTTGTGGAGCACAGACCCACGGTGAGAGAGCAGGCTGAGGTTTGAAACCCAGTAAGATGGTAGAACAGGAAGATAAAGCACTCTCTCTCCTCTTCTGTGCGTCCAGTGAGCAGATTACATTTATTCAATAGCCATGCTTTGTGTCCACTGTCAACTCTACTGAGACTTTGTTCAATGTGCCGGGATTCTGTTTGGGTCTTTCGGGAATATGCTTCATATATCCTCATTAAAAGGTGGAATGTCTGCTTAGCTGTATATTATCTCATTAGTAATTATAAAACCAATGCATATCTGGATAAAATTTCCATACCTCTAGAACTGCGGTTCTCAACTCCCCAGTCTATTCCCAGTATTCCACTGGGAGGTGGAACACTGGTGTCGTTGAAGGGGGGGAGTTTAATTTTTTTCCCCCCAGTTAAAAAATAAAACACAATTCAAGCCACGCCTTCTTTCCCTACGACAAGCTTGTGGTTTGAGTGGTGGTAAACATCGCCACTGGGTGAAGGTTCCCTCTTCTGTCACGCCATTGTACTTCCTTGTGCAACAAAGTATGCCATCGAGGCTTCTATCAAGGTCACTGTGTCCCCCACGTCAGCAGAGAGAAACTGGGTATCAGTCTGACTGCGGCTGCTGAATCCCGAGAGTCCGGAGCATAGTAGCGCACATTAGCAATGAAATACAGCCGGGTCAATAAGAAGTTTTGTAGCTGGCCAGTGAATAAAGATTCTGTCTAGGAACATTTTATCCTGAAACTTCATCTTTTCCCAAGAGGGCCCTCGCTTGGCGGGTTTCTTACGCCCCTCCCTTAATGACTGTGTCAAGTGTGCTCTGCACACTACTGTGGTTTAAATCCTACCCCCCGAGCACCAATCCCATGGTGGCACTGGGTGATGTAATACAGATCCGGCCAATGAGTCTAGTCGGGGAGTGTTGGTATGGTAAGCTGACTCCTGTCACCCCCGTTCTGTGGCCAGGCAGAGCACCGTGGTCGCCGGCACGTACGGAGTTTTTAATATATGCGTGCCTTTATGTGGATTCCAGTTCTGCATCACCCTGGGTGGTTCCCACGTCGGAGTCTGTTCCGCTGCTTTGCTTGACGGGACTCGAGGCTGGTTTACGGGAAGCTACACAGACTGCAAAGAGCCCAGTTGTTATCCACACTTCCCTTGCTTTCCCCACACACGTCTGAAAGCAGAGTGCTAACGTTTTGTGTTCCTCTTCCAGGTAAATGTTGAGCCTTTTCACGAGCTTAAATATTGGCACGTGGAGAGAGACACTCCTTATGCAAATACTTCCTCATTCATGAATAGCATCACGAACTCACAGATGCACTCTTGCAGTGCCATGTCTTGGACACATGCTTCAAGCTCAAAGGGCACGTCAGCTACCAAGATACTCAAAAAATGGGCTGAAGATAACTAACCAAAACTCCGGTGTTAGAGATTGATTAGCTCAAATGCTATTGGAAGGCTATCCCAGATTCTCTTATCTCAGAACAAATGGTAGCTTCAGTTTAATCTTGGATCTTTTATTCAGACCCTGTCATTACGGTGATGCCCTTCTGCCAGGGGTATTTTTGTACCTGCAAATTTTCCGAAGCAGCAAGTGAGAGCTTTATGAATTAATCTTAGGCTGTTGTAAAGAACCTGGATATACACTCACCGGCCACTTTATTAGGCACACCTGTCTAGCTGCTCGTTGACGCAAATTACTGATCAGCCAATCGCATGGTGGCAACTCAATGCATTTAGGCATGTTGACATGGTCAAGACGAACTGCTGCAGTTCAAACCGAGCTTCAGAA
>JAODJX010000040.1:13609450-13628500 GCA_026776945.1 Isichthys henryi | reverse complement strand
CGTGTGCTGGGCTATGCGGTAAATACATGGTAAGAAGGTCTCGTGTGCTGGGCTATGCGGTAAATACATGGTAAGAAGGTCTCGTGTGCTGGGCTATGTGGTAAATACATGGTAAGAAGGTCCCGTGTGCTGGGCTATGCAGCTGAGCATCTCTCACTTATGTATTGGTGCCTCTTTTTTTTTTTTTTTTACTTTACTTTGACATGGCACTGTTCAGTCGACCAGCCAAATCCTCTCTCCTTCAGCCGTTGACTGAACATTTTGAAAACTTCAGAGATTTTATGAGTTGGTTTTTAAGAGCTGACAGATGTAGTAATCTGCCCAGATTTCAAGAAGCCAGCATACCTCACTGCTAGACCGAATAAGACCTCGCTTCCTTTCTCCTCCTCCACCTAAGCTGCTGCTGCTACTGGTTTGCATGCTCTGCCCCATCCCAGAATGCAAAGCACACCTGGCTACAGGGGGCATTTAGTTCAAACTCAGAGTACACCTGGAGGTTCGGTCGGATCACGATCGCACCACAAACAAACTCCTCCAGAGTTTGTTTAGGGTCAGACTGAGTCCACTTCCTCTAGGGTTCCGTACGGTTCTTTCGTTCTGCCCCTGGGTGCGATTACTGTGTTCTCACCTGCCCAAATGAATCTCACTGAGGGGGAACTCAAACCAGAGTCCATTATAACCACTAAAAGTGCTCGTGTAAAAACGCCATTAGATCACTGATCTACATGTAAAATTCCTTTTACTGTCAAACGTGTTTTCTTATATGTATTGTCCTCCTTTTAGCGTCATTAGACTTGCTTATTTTATTCCTGTCTCTCTAAGAGGTGTAGTGTGTGGTGATTTTTAATAATCAAAAGCTTGAGCACCTTATTTGGATCGTGTTAAATTTGTAACATTTTGTAATTTATAAAGCTTTTACATTTTTTGGTTGTTCAATCTACTTTAATACCCATACACTTTTGCCATGGATATAACCCTATGTAGTCAAGTCAACATACCTAACCAGTCTTGAGCCCTGGAGCTGAGGTTGTTTGCCTGTTCAAAGTGATTGAAGCCAAACCGTGTCTGCAGTGGTCTTTTGGCTGCATTAGCAGGAACATGCAGTTTGCAGGAGTTTCTAGGCAGTGCCATCTCTTCAGACTGCGGCATGTTAAGCTTGGTTGGAGTGCCACCTTGTGGCCTGTTCACCTCCATGATGCTGAATGCATTTTGCATGTTGGGACAGCGCCGTGTTCATTAAATTTTAGTTTATATATAATAAAAAAAATATATATTCTTTTTTGGATCTTAGGCAAATGGTTAAACAATCAAACTGCAAACAGAACTTAAGAGATTCCTTTTAAAAAGCTGTGACTATTTAACGCCCACCCCTTTCCTCTTAGGTCCACTAAGCAGTATCCTGGTGAACAAGTACGGCAGTCGTCCAATCATGATGATCGGTGGCTGTCTGGCCGGCAGCGGGCTGGTGGCTGCCTCGTTTTGCAACACCGTGGAGGGTCTTTACTTCTGTGTTGGGGTGATTGGAGGTATGTCCATCAGTGCAATATGGCAGATCCTTCTCACTATAGAAATCAGATGCCTATGAGATTATTATTATTATTTATTTATTTTTTTTTTTTTTTTGCATGTGTTTGCACAGCTTGATTCACATGAGAAGGCCGAGCTTTTCAATTTTATTTATTTTTGAATGACTTCAGCAAGCCCTTTTGTTACCTGACGCATGACATTTACTTTACTTTCAACATCTGCAGGCTTAGGGTTGGCTTTCAATCTCAATCCGGCGCTCACCATGATCGGAAAGTACTTCTACAAGCGGAGGCCCATCGCCAACGGCATCGCGATGGCGGGCAGCCCCGTCTTCCTGTCCACTCTCGCCCCCCTCAACACTTGGTTCTTTGACCATTTCGGCTGGAGAGGAAGTTTCTTGATCCTGGGGGGGCTTCTGCTCAACTGTTGTGTGGCCGGGTCCCTCATGAGACCCATCGGACCCAAGCCGGCTCAGGAGCCATCCCAGGACACGGGCAACACCAGGGTGGATGGGAAGTCCATGGAGCGGAAGACCTTAATGCAGAGGGTCAACTCTGTCATTGACCTCTCCCTCTTCGCCCATCGGGGATTCCTGCTCTACCTCCTCGGCAATGTCATCATGTTCTTCGGCCTCTTTGCCCCGTTAGTCTTCCTCAGTAATTATGCCAAGAGCAAAGACATCCCTAAAGACAAGGCCGCCTTCCTGCTCTCTATTCTGGCCTTTGTGGACATGGTGGCCCGACCCTCAATGGGAATTGTGGCCAACACTCAGTGGGTCCGGCCCCGCATACAGTACTTCTTTGCCGTTTCGATCCTGTACAACGGCGTGTGCCACATGCTGGCTCCACTTTCTGAAGACTACACAGGCTTCGTGGTCTATTCCATCTTCTTCGGCTTCGCCTTCGGATGGCTGAGCTCCGTGCTCTTCGAGACGCTGATGGACCTGGTCGGGGCACAGCGGTTCTCCAGTGCGGTGGGTCTGGTGACCATCGTGGAGTGCGGACCCGTGCTGCTGGGCCCTCCTGTGCTGGGTGAGTGACGTTGCATCGGATCATGAAGTGCAGGCTACATTTTCAACAGCTCGACCAGTGGTACTGAATGGCTTAGCGGATGACAAGATTTAGACTGACTCTAAACACTAAGTGCAGAAGGTACAAGGAATTTTTGGTGCAGGCAGTGGCAGTGAGTAAATAAGATGGTGCATATATAAAAGCAGTAGATGTACAACAGAAATGTGTAGACTGAAGTAAAGATGCACACCTAGATGCAGGTTACCAGTAGCTTTGAGGTATGTGCAAATAGGTTTTTATGGTACATGCAAATATGTGTGGTTACTGAAGAGGGCAATAGTGTGTAGACCTACCATTCAAAGCACATTGGTCCATGGACATGTTACGCTGGACTTGTAGAAGATCTAAAGGGCAGCACAACCTGTTTGGTTGTATGAATCACCCATAATTGCATTTGACACCATGTTCTTTTCCCACAGGCCGGTTTAATGACATTTACCATGACTACAAGTACACTTACTATGGCTGCGGAATCATTCTGATGGTGGCCAGCGTTTTCCTGTTTGTGGGAATGGGCATCAACTATAGGCTCTTAGCGCGGGAAAAGCGGGAGGAGGAGAGGCTGGAAAAACTGGCGGGGGAGGACGGAGACCGAGCCGGGAAGGAGAAGCGTGAAGACGACGTGAACACGCCTCTCAAAGCCAGCGACCCTGACAAAATGGCCGAGGACGCAGTGTGACGGCAAAGGAAAAGATCCTGAGAACACAGGGATTGTGTGTGAATTTGAATAGGTCGTGTTTCCACACGGGTTCAGCAGATGGCAGCATTTCTTAAAGGGGAAAAAAAACCCTTTGCTCTCCAGAATCAATGTCTGTCACTGTGAGATGCATCGTAATAATATAACATTCCTGCGATATGGCAAAATGTTACGGGGGGTGGGGGATTAATAATAAGCAGCCTAACCCCTCTTCACTTCATCAATGGTCCTGAAAGTACCTGCATATGTATGCGAATGAGATGGTTAAGTGTGGGTTTTCCTGTATTGGGGGGGTGGGGGGATGTCAGTGAGTAGCCTTTTGACTTGTTGCACACGTGTTTATCTTGTAGCTCACATGAGAAGATGGACTCCATTTCAAGTACCTATATATGTAGATTTGCACTCCACTTACGGTGGGCCCTTTCCAGCATCCCGTGCACACATATAATAGTTGCCCCAGTTGTGCCTGTCAGCCTGCTGCCCAGCAGGACCCCTAGTCCTGTCCGTGCCTTTCAGGTCCCTAACTAAACTGACTTTTGCCTTTTGTGCAGGGTTTTTATTATTTTGTGTTTATTTTTGCATAGTGACATGTCTGGCTTTTTTCATGTCACGATGCAAGGCTCACCGTGAAGCAGTTTCCCTCGTAAATAAAATGAGCGTTAAGTAGTGGGTGTGCAGCGACACATTTGCCGTAAATGTACCTAGCAAAATAAGTCTGCGTACAAGTCGAGCACAAGAGGAATTCGCGTTAAACACAATGGTCATAATTAACAGGAATACACTAAAATTTCCTTTTCCACTGTAGCCCTGCACAGGGGTCTTTTTAAATCTCCTTTTCATGTGTCGTTTTGAAGTGTTTCTCTTCCTCTCCCCTCCCCCCTAAAAATAAGCCACTGATTCCCTTCTTCCGTTTTTCTTTGTGTCATGTACTGTTTCAGACAGCGTTACGAATTTGTTCCGATTTGTAATTCTTGACATTTTACCAATGTTAAATACTTCTCTCTATTGTGAATATTGAGTGTCTGGATTTAGGGGTTGATATTCAAAGCCTTCGACTGGCATTTGCTTAGATTGTACTGCAACATCAGAACCATTACTGCAGTTTTCCAATGTGTGTGTGTGTTTTTTTTATAGGTCTAAGGTATTTAATCTTGAGTTTTTCAGTACCACACTTTGCAGGAACACTGTTTTAGTGCTGTGCTTTCTACCCCCTACCCCATCTCCTGTGCCAGTCTTTATGAACAGGAAAGAGAAAAGTTTGCCTTGATGTCGAGTTGCAGTCTTCTTAGCAGTTGGCACTATGCTCAGTAGTGCATCGTGGTCTAAACTAAGATTTTTTTGTGCCTTTGTGCCTTAGTGTCATATACTGTATATTTACAAAGCCAAAGGGTTTTTGATGTCAAGTTTTAAACTGCCTACTACAAGTTGTCATGCCCTGGTAACAATGACGGTAACCTGAAAGCAAACGGTTTTAATTCATCCATGTCAAACTGATGTAATTGTGCACTGACAGAGAGCGGAAATGTAAGCTAATGTAATTAAGCCTGAACATGTGTCCAGTGCTGCTGCCAGCAACTACTGCAAATTTTATATGCGAGAATATTTCCAGTTCATGTCAAGGGTATGGTTTCCTTTTTTTCTTTAAGGGTTGGTCAGAATTCCTAAATCCGGCTGCTAATTTAACGTCTGATTCGGTGTTTTGATTTTAGTTTGATTTTAGTTGTGGATTTCTTGGAGGTAATCTGACCACTGCTTTTAATGAAGGTGCGTGTTGTAGTGCACAGAGCTGGAATCTCATTGCAGTTTGCACATATGGATTGAAGCCTCCAAAGTACTCCGTGTTTTACCTTTTGCCCCTCCCTCCAATTAGTTGTTAAACATATTCCCTGACTTAACTGCATGCTCATGGAGTCATATGATGATTTCATTAACTGACAAACTGTCATGCAGTTACATCTTCAAAGGCCAATTAAATTTGCTACTCGGATGCCTACTGGCTATTTAAATCCAATATCTCATCAAAGATATTATCACTGAAATAGGCCAAAACATTTAGGCAAAATTTTTAATTGTACTGGACATCAAATCCAGAGTTAATGGTGACTAAACACGTTTTGTGCTGCAGTGTTGCATTTATTACAGAATAAGCTTAACTAAAACCTGGTCATTTCTATGCTTCAGCTTCACTTATATACAATAAGGGGTTTTCTCAATTTGTCATGAGTAGATTTAGAAAATAATTGGAACATTCTGTAACATTGCATGGGACTATTTTAGCCCTTGTGATTTAAGTAGGTCTGTTCTAGGTGAGAACTTGAATCAAATATTGCCTTGAATTAAATTTTGACATGTTTTACAGGTATGTAAAATACATTTCTGGTTTCCTCACCTCTGTGTTTTGATGGGTCCAGACTAGAAGGAAAGGAATTTTAACGATGTGCATTTACTTCACGTTTAGTTTTAAGGAGTGTGGAAAACACTAAGCACATAAACGACGGACCATATTTTAAAGTGTCCTGCCCAAGAACAGTGAAACTATTATTATCCTTGCTTACAATTTTAGAACGAAGTATTAAGCCTTTTGTGTAATTCATATCATAGTATTTTTTGTGAAGACCCAATGTTTAGCTGATAAAATTGTATTTTATGCAATATTAAATGAATTGACTAAAGTTGGTCGTGCTTTCTTTTGTCAGTCTACAAACAAAAAGATGTCATCCAGGAATAATGCCTGATTGCTGTTTGGGTTATCAGTTTGATTTCATGCATACGTCTCTACACAGAAAATGTAGGGACTCCACTGCAGATTCCTAGTCCCAGATCAAAATGTCAAACAGCGTTAAAGAGAAGTGCTGTTCACTGGTACTGGGGCAAAATCACAACCAGGTTCTGGTATGTGCGTCACGCTTTCTGAGTCGTGCAAACGGAAGAAGTCTTATGGCATTTTATGGTAGTGTGTGGCTCAGTGGGCTGTGCCTGTGCTTAGAAGGACACCGGTTCAAACCCAGCCTTGGCACGTCTGGGTCCTTGAGCAAGGCCTTTAGCCCCCAGCTCCCTGGGCGCCCCAACAGGTGGCTGCCCTTTGTGGCCAGGTTACTCGACAAAGAGCAAGTTGGGGGAGGTGTAAAGACAATTTCCCCACGGGATCAATAAAAAAAATATTACATTATAAAACTAAAATCGGCTGCATCGAAAGCTTTGGGGTAGTTTGTAAACACGACAGACTGTTTGTATCGACAATATTTTTTTTTAGCCACCTATAGTTTCTTATAAGGCATTCTTTTTTTAATCTACCAACCGCTTGTGCCGGTCAGAAGTTAGAGAACATCGCAGGATGCATATTCACAGTCTGGACCATCGCAGGGTAATTACACAGAACGGTCAATTTACAGAAGCCACTCAGCAAAACTGCATATCTCTGGATTTAAAGAGGAAACACACATAGTGAGAGTGGAGGGGTGAGGCAACAGAGGTACCAACCAAAACATTTTTCCAACGAAAGTAAGAAGGTTTCTCTGACCGGAAATGGTTTGTGTCACTTTCTTATGCATCCCCCATAAACAGCGTCCTACATTTTTTAAAATAAATTATCGATATACTTTATATTATGTTTTATGCAGCTATATGTGTATATTATATGTGTATATATAAATCTATAATAGATTTATTTAATCATACATTTAAGCATTTATACGCATTTGCTTTCATTGTTTCCTCTGCGGGGGGAGCATTTTTCTTTCAGGACCGCTTCCGGCCAAGGATCGAAAATAGAAAAACACTCCAAGTAACATGACATGGGGTTCTTTTTTTATGAATAAACTAATGTCATTTTGTAAATAGTTAAAAGGTGAAGTTTATAGCGACGACTGACGCTTTGTGAGTATCGTGTTTTAGCCGTGCTGCATGTTAAGCGTATGACAGTCTGTCTTTTTCGTATCTAATGACTTGGTGAAGCGATGACAGTCTTTCTCGATTGTCCAGAAAGATGGGACACACAAACACCAGATGTCATATATGACTTTATGCTCTTGTCAGGGTCACATTGTCGTCGTTGTTGTTGTTTTATTGTTTACACCGCATTAACACTGTACCTGTGAAAACTGATTTGTTAAAACCTGTTAAATTGTTGGGCATGTGTTAGGAAACACAGGCATTTTTTAGCGTTATTAAAATTCATTTTGTGTCTGGGTATAGTGCATGTAACGGAATGCCGCTGCTCTACTTCATAGACAAGCATCAGTGGGCGAAATGCCGTATCTGGGCTCCGAGGAGACGGTGAAGGAGCTGAAGAGGGCTCTCTCCAACCCCAACGTCCAGTCTGACCGACTGCGCTACCGGAACGTGATCCTGCGCGTCATCCGGTGAGAAGGCGGCCTAGAATGTGCCGTTTGTCCGCCGTCCTGCTATAGGTGATGGGACACAGTCGTATGTGTGGTGAGGACTCCGCAGTTCTGTTATTTGAAAACTCTTCTGGCATTGTAGTTGATTGCCAAATGTCCTCACAAGGTATTATGGGACAGGAACCCATCTACTGTAGGAATCGAATACACAACTTTTAGAATGCAATGGTTATGAAACACTTAATGTTGTTTAATTGTGTTGTGAATACATCAGAAAGATGATTGTTTGATATACATGGGGCATATTATGACCAGGCACAGCCGTTAACATCCATCCATACAACCATCCACACGTTTTCTGTACTGGTCATTCCAGTACAGGGAATCTGAATTCCATCCCAGGGTGTGCAGGCTAGGCAGGGCATACCCAGGGCGAAATGTCATACACAGTTGACATGCACTGATGGTATGTTAACTATCGGTATCGGCTGATATAGCAACAATTGGCCATCAGCCGATGGTTAAAAATGAGCCGATATTTACTGCTGATAATTCCCTTTAAAATGGTGACCCGTATTACTTTGCACACCTACACACTAAACAGTTAGAAAAATGTTGGCAAAAATTACATTAGTAATGAATTTTGAAAACATTACTGTGCTAAAATTTCACGAGGAGGATTTAATAATAGACATTTCGACACAACAAATTGGATTGGTCACTTTAAGGTGAGACAGGGAAAAGTGTGAAGAGTTTCTGAAACAGATCCGGCAGTACTGCTGAATAATGCTAGTTTGTCAGTAATACAGGCATTTGGTAGCAAAAGAGAATTCAAAGCAGACAGTGTGAAATCAAAAGATATTACTCAGAAAATTACGGAGTTTATCACATTTGATAATCAGCCCTTCTCTGTTATAAGTAATTATATATGTATTAGATGTATACTGTTATACTGTTTTGTGCTGCCTAACCCTGTCACATGTTACATGTGATCTGCTGGATGGTGCAAGTAAGATCTATGTGCTGATGTACAAAAGGCAAACCAAGGATTCTGAACCCCCCGTAATAACACCCCCCCCCCAAATGGGACAGGTTCATGACGCAAGGCCTGGACATGTCCCCCCTCTTCATGGAGATGGTGAAGGCCGGAGCCTCGGTGGACATCGTGCAAAAGAAGCTGGTTTATCTCTACATGTGCACCTACGCCAAGCTGAAGCCCGACTTGGCCCTACTGGCCATCAACACGTTGCGCAAGGACTGTGCCGACCCCAACCCCATGGTGCGCGGCCTGGCCCTGAGGAACATGTGCAACCTTCGGTGTGTTGGTTGGCCAGCCCAGGGGGCCTGGGGCCCTTGTTTAGGGGATGCATCAAATGCTCCCTAACAGAGGAATATCATCTGGAATATTTGTCTCATACATCTGTGTTAAGATAAATCTGCTCACCTATGTTCTCTAGACATGACAACCGTCGCTAATGGCCAGTTACCTTCCTTGCATAGTTTGAGAATTATATTTCTTTATGGAGTGTAAATGTTGTGTTACAGGCTGTTGTGTCCTGTTTTGGATCAGGATGCCGGGGATCGCGGAGTACGTTCAGCAGCCGGTGCTGACGGGACTGCGGGACAGGGCGTCCTACGTGCGGAGGGTGGCTGTGCTCGGCTGTGCCAAGATGCGCAATCTGCAGCCTGATGCTGAAATAGGTAATGGGTGACTTCCTGTTCGATAGACTTGTGGATGTACTTTCTTTTAGTCTTTACTCTTTGCATACTGCTGCTGTTCTTTTTTTATATCCACAGCGATTGCATGGATTCTGATGTTCTAATTTGCAGGGGCAACATATGGCTCTGCAGGTTAAGGATCTGTGCCAATGTCCGGAAGGTTGTGGGTTCAAATACCATTGCTGTCATACTAATCATTTCACAGTACGACTCTTAACCGGAGCTTCTTCAGGAGCCCTGGATGTTGCCTGACCCTGTGCTCTAACCATAATAGCTGTCTCCCTTAAGGATGATAGGATATGCAAAAACCTAAGAATTGTTGTATTAAATATAGGTTAAATATAATATATTTAAATCTCACCTGTTTATACAGTTGGATTTTGGGTAGCAGTTGGAGGATAGCAGGCAGTTAAATGCCCGCTTGTAAGGGCAACACAGCCCGGCTGCCTTAATCGCAGTCTAAATGGCAAAATGGCAGCTTGTGCCGAATATCAGCACTGTTCCGGGCTAGAAAACAGTCAGGCATTGTTGCTTTGGAGCCCGAGGCCTGATATGTTAGGTTGCTAAGCACCAGGGGATCTCCAATTGCTTGCAGAGGGACGTGCATCCCTCCACTTCCCCTCCAAGCTCTCCGGTTCATTTCCTTGTAGGGTGTGGAGTCAGCGTGGATCTAGTCATTCTACTAATTTAATTGTTTTAGGTTTATCAGTTATTATCACTGTATAATGCGAACAATAATAATACCCACTACAACAACAATAATAAGTGTATTTATTGTTGTAGTACATTCATGCTGCCACTCGATAGTTTTTGGGCAGTGGTTCTCAGTTCTGTTCCTGGCGCCTCCCCTGCCAGAATGTTTTCATTCCAACCCTACCTTAATGTGGCAGGTTGGATTCAGAACATTCTGGCGAGGGAGCAGCACCAGGAACAGGATCGAGAACTACTGTTTTTGCCCTATACTGATATCGGACCTATTTGTGTTTCCTGCCACCTCTAGATGGCACTGTCGTCAACGAGCTGTATGGGTTGCTTAGGGATCCAGACCCAGTGGTCATGGTGAACTGCCTGCGGGCCCTGGAGGAGATCTTGAAGGCAGAGGGGGGCGTGGTCATTAACAAACCCATCGCACATCATCTGCTGAACAGGTAGTGTCTTCTAGGGCATGACGGCATCAAGGAATGCAGAATTTTATGACAGAACACAGTAAACTTTTGCAGAACTGGGGGTGACCATGAAACTCTTTATTGGGGATTTAACCATTTTTACCAGTCCAAATGGATAGATGTTTTTTGCTCAAGGGCTCCACAATGTAATCAGTCGAAACAAATGTAACATAGAAGCACTCTTGGTTCAAGAACAATGAACCTGGTATTCCCCAACTCCACTATGTCTAAAGTGCAGTGCTTTTTGGGAAATGATCTATCCTTTTCCATGTTAAAAGAAAGTGCCCATTTAACCCTGGGCCTGCCTCAAATGTACTTCTGCAGCAGAAGTGTAATATAGGATCAGCTTTCGGTGGGAAGTTCCCGTCGTAATTCACATGCAGACTGTGGTTTTAGGAAAAGGAACTTAAAAAGTGGTAGTGTGTGGGTTACAGTACTGTCTCTGTGATCGGGAGGTCGCTGGTTCAAATCCCAAGGTCGGCAGTGTGATGTCAATGTCAAGCAGGCACTGTACCTGCTAACTTAACTGGATAAAAATGTAAATGTGAGGTGAGAATGCAAAAAGGGGGAGTCATGCAAAACAGCACGGTCCAACATGTTGATGATATGATACCTGATACGTACTGGGCTGTGTGCCCCCTTTTGTCTACCCACAAACAGGCTGAAGGACCTGGATGTGTGGGGGCAGAGTGAGACGTTGGGCTTCCTGCTGCGCTACCGGCCCCGTGACGACACCGAGCTCTTCGACATCCTCAACCTGCTGGACGGCCACCTGCAGGGCGGCGACAGCGCCGTCACGGCTGCCACACTGCGGCTCTTCCTGCAGCTGGCTTCGGGGCACCCCACCGTCCAGGCGGATGCGCTGGTGCGGGCACGGGGCCCCCTGCTGGCCAGCTGCACTGCCAGTTCACGTGAGCTTCGCTTCACGGGCCTGTGCCATGTACAGCGCGTCCTGCACAGCCTCCCGGCGCAGTTCTCACCCCACTACAAGAAGTTCTTCTGCAGCTACTCAGAGCCTGGCTACATCAAGTTCCGCAAGATGGAGATCCTGGTGGAGCTGGTGAATGACGACAACGTGGTGCTGGTTCTGGAGGAGCTCCAGGCGTACTGTACTGACGTCTCTCCAGAGTTGGCACAAGCCGCCATCTTTGCCGTCGGTAAGACCTGAGTCCCAGGGGTACACTGGTGAGCATGGAGGTTGGGTACAATATACAACCTCCATTTCCAGAAAAGTTGGAACATTTAGGCCATAATTAGGAGGGCGTGGTGTGGGATGGGATAAGATAAGACAAGACAAGATAAGACAGAATTTTATTGGTAAATTATTACATAGTGACCGTGATCGAAAGGTCACAGGTTCAAATCCCAGGTTCAGCCAAGTGGGCCCTTGAGTCAAGCCCCTAACCCCAATTTGCTCCAGGGATTGATAGACCTCGCTTTCTCAAAAAAGTACATTGCTTTGGATAAAAGCGTCTGCTAAATGATGAAAAGTGAATGTAAATTCAGATTTGCCGTCGGTCTCATCAGGTCGCATCGGGCGGATGTACAGCGAGCGTGGCCTGGCCATACTGACGGGATTGCTGGGGCTGAGGCAGGAGCACATCACCTCAGGTAGGCGGATCCACTGGGGCTGAGGTAGGAGCACATCACCTCAGGTAGGCGGAGCCAATGGGGCTGAGGTAGGAGCACATCACCTCAGGTAGGCGGAGCCACTGGGGCTGAGGTAGGAGCACAACACCTAAGGTAGGCGGAGCCACTGGGGCTGAGGTAGGAGCATATCACCTCAGGTAGGCGGAGCCACTGGGGCTGAGGCAGGAGCACATCACCTCAGGTAGGCGGAGCCACTGGGGCTGAGGTAGGAGCACATCACCTCAGGTAGGCGGAGCCACTGGGGCTGAGGTAGGAGCACATCACCTCAGGTAGACGGAGCTACTGGGGCTGAGGGAGGAGCACATCACCTTAGGTAGGCGGAGCCACTGGGGCTGAGGTAGGAGCACATCACCTCAGGTAGGCGGAGCCACTGGGGCTGCTACTGCCGTAAAGTATCTTTGGATTGCAGTGGGGACACGCAGTCAGTTGAACCCTTTGATGTCTATACACTGTCTCTCTCTCTCTATACTCTTCACAGTGATTATTCTCTTCTTAAAGGTGTGCTCTTATCTTCCAGCTGTGGTGCAGACCTTCCGAGACCTGGTCTGGTTGTGTCCCCAGTCCACAGCATGCGTGTGTCAGGCCATTGCTGGCTGTGAGGAGATCATCCAGGACAGTGACGTGAGTAAGACTCGAATCCCATGTTGGCCACGTCACTACACTAAATATTATATAAAGTAGTATGACAGTAAGAGCTCTGTAATGCATTTGAAATATAGCAAGAACCAAATAGGACTATACAGTCAAAAGATAAAGTACAACACTAAGAGCATTCAGAAAGAACAAGAAGCCAACAAGGGAAAATGGAGTGGTGTAGGTTAGTGGACGTCTTCCTGGATCCGATGGGTCTTGAGGTTAATATTCTTGACCAAGTTCCAAACTTTTTCCTGTCCAGGGGAAACAGGCTCTGATTTGGCTGTTAGGCATGCATGGGGACCAGATTTCTGGTGCCCCCTACATCCTGGAAGACTACATTGATAGCCTCAAGACAGAACTGTCCACCTTGGTGAAGCTGGAGCTCCTTACGGCAACGACGAGGCTGTTCCTCTCTCGGCCCGCCGAGACCCAGGACATGCTGGGACGCCTGCTGCATTTCTGCATCGGTATGTCGAGCCACCGCAAAGCAGGCTGTACAGAAGCGAAACAGTCGTCGCATTCCTATCTAGACAACATAGCATTTCTAAACGGCAACTCTATATAAACGTGAAAAAACAATAGTTTCTGAGAGTGACGATTTTCATTTTTCCTTAACCAAACCCGCCAGAATATCATCTGAGCTCCGTAGACCTGGGCGTGGCTTCTTCGCAGGGAAACGTGCTTGCAGATTGACTTGTCTCCTTTTCACTTGGCAGAGGAAGAAACCGACATGTGTGTGCGTGACCGTGCCCTATTCTACTACCGACTGCTGCGCTGTGGGGTGGAGGAGACGCGACAGGTTCTGGGGGGTCCCAAGTCAGACCCGTCCCTGGGCTTGATCGCTGGCCGGCTCGAGGAGCCCATCAATAACTGGGCTGCCCATTTCAACACCCTGGAGCCGGTGTCCAGCTCGGGGTCCGGTGTGGCTGGGGGCGGCTGCAACGGTGCTGCCCTGCCCACCCTTGGCGGCTCAGATGGCACAGCCCACAGTGCTGCAAACTGTACCTTAGAAGGTGGGTTCTAGGTTGGGAAGCCCAGTCAAATTCTGGGTGGATCAGGGAAGCATTCCAGGTGTCTTACCAAGGCCAGGGTTTATGGTTTCAGCGACTGGCTGATGTGATGGGCCGGGTTTCTGTCTCAGCTTGGCTTCACAGTGCTTCCCTGCCTTTCTTCGCTGTTTCCATAGTGCAAGAAGCAAGTGAAGATCTCTGCTCAGGTTTGCCAGAGGAAGCGGCGAGTTTCAGCCTCACCCTGGGGCCTCCCTTGACCCCAGAGACCTTTGAGAAGCTCTGGTTGGAGCTGGAGACATTCCAGACTGTGTCGCTGCCCTGTTCTGAGCCTAGCTCTCAGCCGGAAACCCTGCAGGCTGCCCTGCAACTGGTGCAGATCCAGGCCTTGGCTTTCAGTCGACCCGGTAGTGTTCCCTGGAAGGCCTACCTGTATGGCCATGGTTCAGAAACTATCATCCTGGCTGAGCTTCTGTGTGGTCCCGGTTCTGAAGAGGATATGCTACTTGTGACTGTCAAACAGGAACCCAGAG
Organism: Isichthys henryi; assembly: GCA_026776945.1. Lineage (NCBI taxonomy): Eukaryota > Metazoa > Chordata > Actinopteri > Osteoglossiformes > Mormyridae > Isichthys > Isichthys henryi. Next base: position 13,614,155 of record JAODJX010000040.1, on the reverse strand, counting down.
ATGAAATGGTCCTGAGAGGCTTCCTGTCCGTGCTGGAGACTGTACTGCAGACACTGGTCAGAGATGCCACATAATTTAACTCTTTATTCCTTCTGAAGTCAGATATTGAGCCACAAGCAGAGGTAGACAGTTCAGGTCAAGAAAGCACAAATCCAGACCAAGATTTTGTTTCAACCAACCAGTTGAGTACTCTGTGACTGTGACTCTTTATACTCAAGTGGTTGGTTGAAACAAAATCCTGGTCTGGATTTTTTACTTTCTGGATCTGAACTATCCACTTCTGGTTACAAGGCATGTACATGGACTGTATGGTTATGTCATAATCACAGCGCCTGCAGGTAAGGTATGCTTTCTCCGTGGAACCTGTGGAATTTAATTTTGTTTGTCTCATTTGTTCCAGTGAGTTACATGCAACTACCAGGAGATATTGTAATACACTATTGTAATAGTGTTTGTCTTAAATTAAAATATTTTTGCTCTAATTGCAGTGTCATTCAGATCTATTCAAGTTAGCAGACTCATGCAGTTGTAATGGTGGAACATATTTCCGGCACGTCATTGTTCCAGTTAGTAGCCTGCTTTGGTCATGAACAAGATATTGATAATATCAGGCATAATAACCAATTTTATTTGTATTCATCCATCTGTTTATACATCTTTAGAGTTCTTTTTTGTGGTGTGGGTCACTTGACAGCAGACTGAGCAGGTCAGACCCAACCATTGTTTTCCTTTCTTCTGCGATATCCGAAGAGGTTCTCAAACTGGCATGTGCTGGGTCTACCTTTGGGCCTCTGCCCAGCAGGAAGTACATGGAAGAGCTTCCTTGAAAGCTGACCGACTTGAGAGCACAGGACCTCGGCTGACTGCTCTCCATCTGAATGAGCAGTGACTCTAATTCAAGGTTCCTCTGGATGTGCAAACTCCTCAGCCTTGTCAAGTAATGAAAACTCATAAATTTTCAGTCATGTCCGTAGGTGAGTTGCCTCCTCGGTGTGGGGGTGTGTAGGGTCGAATTGACTTGTGCTAAGTATATAAACACACATTACTACATTCACAAAAGTGTGTTACATTCCTGTGTGTTACAGCCATACGCCATTATCAAGTCCACAAAGACACGGAGACAGTGTCATGAGTATTGCCACAGCCCCATACACAACTGAATTTTAAATTAAAAAATAAATAAATCAAAGTACTTTCCAGTGCTGCTAACTCGCTTTCTCAGGAAGTGAATTGAGTACTCATGGAATATTCAGTAGTAATTGAGTATTCATTGGATAAGTACCATGCAATTGTTATTTAAGCCCTGATAAATAAAGACAAAGAACTGAAGGAGGGTGTACTTTCTTTTTCCCATGACTGCATTGCAGTATGCATTTAATGTAAAATATGGATCCATGCTCTGTAACGCTGGACATGGCCTGACACTTTCCAAAGGTTGACACAAAGCCTTGTATTTTATTCCATTTATGCAGCTGGACATTGTTTGCCTGCTTGTGATATTGACTTAATCAATCCCCCATGTACTTTGGCTCTTGAATGGTACACCATTATACCCTGTTCTTAACACTGACATTCATGCTCAGCAAGTTTCGTCAGTCAATGTGTAACTTAAAGTTATAGGGCTACCTTTAACACTCACATTATCAGATAAACAATGCAATGCTCTTGAAAGAAAAAGAGTCCTTAGTTTCCCTGTTTTTCTTTAATAAAACCTGTACGATGTTTTACGACGCTACCATTTTGATTTTCCTCAGATTGGTAGATGTCACTAATATTTAACATAAGTGTATGTGTTTGAGAAATCTGATGCCGTTTATATAGTGTAAGCAAACATCATGTACGACTTAAAATGAGAGGCATGATGAAAATGAATGTCTTAAAACCAAAAACACTAATGTATACATAGTAATATTTTAATGTTTTCATCTCAGACTTGACGGTGACTTCAGGATTATTGTATGGGTGAGTGACCTTGGGTGTTATAGATCGAGTCTGATGTCTATGGAGAGGAAGGATTTCCTGTGGCATTCAGTGGAGCACTTCATGCTAGTCAGCCGGCACCTCGAGATGCTTCTTGTCCAACCACATCCCAGTGAAGTGGGTGATCCACATTTCCATCAACGGGCTGAAGTCTGGCCAACATTCTCCGATCTACAGCAGTTTCCCGGGTGTCCAGTTTCTCGCTGACCACAGAGCCAGCCTTCTGTTTCAGTTTGCTAGGCCTCTTTGTGTCTGCCACTCTCATACTGCTCCCCCAGCATGTCGCAGCATAGAAGATGGCGCTGGCCACCACAGTGTCGAAGAACCTCCATAGCATGGTGTTGCAGACCCTATATGATCTGAGTCTGCATAGGAAAAATAGGGTTCTCTGACTCTTATTGCATGCAATCAGTGAGTTCTTAGACCAGTCCAGCTTACTGTCAATATGTCCCCCATTAGGTACTTGTAGTCTTGAACAATCTCCACTTTCACTACATCTAAATTTGCGCCATGCAACGTGATGTAAAACCAATAACCAATAAACTAAGGGCCTGTTTCAAATATTGTTAGAAAAACTGAATCAATGAAAATTAACTAAATATGATGAAGGGTGACCACGTCGCTCTAATGTTTTCCTGTCAGTTGGCCGTAATGTATGTCAGTTTTTCCAACTGCAACAGGGAGAGCATTTCACTAATCCAATTGTCAGAAAATGGAGGCTTATCTGATTTCCACTGAAACAGAATTAGCCTTTGAAGCATTAGTGATGCAAAAGCTATTGCATTTGCTTGTGATGGTGACCTGTGGGGGGGAGAGAACCCAAAGACAGAGATGTATGGGAAACATATAATCGTCTTCCTACACAAGTATGACTGGACCTCAAAAATTCTTTCCCAAAAACATATGGCCTACAGTAACTGGACCTTGATCGCAACGTAAATACATTTAACTAACGTTAAGATACATTCTTGCAAATTTATCAATTGAATAGAGCAAACGATGCTGTACTTTAACTAGCTTCAGGCATCCTCTGATACATAAAGAGCAGTTATGAATGCATCCAGGCAACGTTGTCAGATCTTCCAGGAAAGTTCAATGTTTAGGTCCTGTTCCCATGCCACTTTTGTTTTGTCCAATGACATTTTCAAGCTTTACTGTTATATTATGATCCCGCATTTAAGATAAAATTGTAATGTAAATAAGTGCTGTAATGTTGCAATAATGTTGTCAACCTCGCTCTACAACTTTACACCGACAGATCCTGAGCGGCACCTAAGGAATTCATAGAATACCTTGAATTATTGTTCACTCAACCATTGGGTTCGCTACTGCCACACCTACACTACACAATCTTGTTCTCATCAATCCTGCACCACTTATACTCAAAGAACAACTATGGCGTGAGATCGTGAAATTTGTGTCAATGCGTGAGAACTGGCAGCCCTGAATTATATCATCCATAATTTTTGTAAGAATATTACTCCGTACGTACTTTTCTTTATAATATCCAACTGTTCCAAAAACGCTAAATCGCTTTAACGTTCAGAATTCACATTCAAGATACGGTTGAAAATTGTGCTTAAGTTTGATTTACTTCACACATCTCACCACTATTGCTTTTTCCATGTACCTCGTGTAGCCTATAATAATAGACAGGAAACGTCACCCGTAACCGCATCGGCTGCATCTGATAGGTTGGCGGTCGCCCGTCGCTCCGCCCTCTGCCCGACATTAATAAAACCGCACTTTGGTCAGGGGCCCCGGTTGTCAGCCGGGAGCTCGGTGTGGGGGTCCTGCAGCCGGGGACCTACGGGAGGATGCGCGGTTCTGCTTGTCACACAGCTGCCGCTTCTGTCCACTTTAGCTTTTGCATTTTCGCTTCTTATCACCCGGGCTGTTAATGCCGTCAGAGCTGGAAACCAACGTGTTTCCGCAAAAACGTGAGTCAGTAGGTCGGGCTTTCAGTTAAGTTAGGTCGTACTTTGACTGTCTGCGCAGAACACGTGTCTGACAACGGAGCGATACAGGTTTACAGCTGTGGACTTAAAGGAATGTAGTCTGTGTACCGTCCCTGAACTACTTCTTTTTGCACTAACTGTATGTTCGTCTTGCTATGTATTCCTTACCGCGGTATCCACAAGAATTTACCTCTTCGATCATAAAAGTTCATCTTATCTAATAAATAGTGGTAAGTAACTCGCGTTTCTCATCTTCTCCTTTCGCGTACTTTTTTTTTTTTCGGTGTAAAGTGTACTTACTTTCTTTTTCCCCAAGACGACTGTATTTCAATGTGGATTTAATGTAATGACCACGTCGTTTTTTAAAATGAATAATAAACCCAAGTGCGTTGCTGGACCTGTTTCGCTTTTTTCCCCCTTGCAGTTCCTGTAAGTTTTTCTTATCTCTCATCGTTTCCAATCCCTTTTTGTTATAGGCGGAGCTGTCGTTTTTGGCACTTAAAAATAAAAGCCCTTTCACCTTTACTTGGGTAAGTTTCACAGACTTTTTAAGTTGGATATCAAGTAATGAAAACTCGTTTTCTTGAGGGCGGCATGGTGCAGTGGTTAGCACTGTTCGAATCCCCGCGGGTCACAGTCCAAAAACATGCTGACGCTAATTGGAGTTACTAAAATTGCCCGTAGGTGTGTATGTGTGAGTGAATGGTGTGTCAGTGTGCCCTGCGATGGGCTGGCCCCCCATCCTGGGTTGTTCCCTGCCTCGTGCC
>JAODJX010000040.1:13603943-13605841 GCA_026776945.1 Isichthys henryi | reverse complement strand
TTTGAGGTGCAGGCCTGGATGGCTCTGCCTCGTCTGCCTGATGGAAAGAGTGAAGAGATGGTCGTAGGGGGTGTGTGGTCTCTGATGATACTCGTTGCTCTATGAAGGGTGAAGCATGTTGTCCAGGGAGAGGCACAGATCCAGCGATCGTCTGTGTCGTGTTGATCACTCACATTAGTGATTTTTCTTTTATCAGCAGCAGAGGAACAACTGAAGCCCTCGGCGATCTGAGCTGTCTGATCACACTGGCCTTCCTGACAGATCTCAGGATAGCTCTTGCAATACCTTCTTAATCTGTGAGGTAGTATTTACTATCCACGCAAGCTCATTTGAAATTTAGATCTCTAGGAATTTGAAACTGGAGACACTCTCTCCTCCTGGTCTCCATTTATATACAGGAGTGCATGTTTTTTTTTTTTTTTTACTGCCTCTCCTGAAGTTATCAGAGATCAGGTCAGTTTACAGTAGTATAGTCCGGAAATTTTGTTAATGAGTTCAAACAATGGGCAAAAGGAAGTTGAGGGTGGGGCACAGCATGCATTCCTGAAGCACACTGAATGTGGCAGAATGATGTCTCTAATCAGACTGCTGGGGACAATTAGTCAAGAAGTCCAATGTCTATTTAAAGACATGTGAACAGCGGCCCAGGCCCAAGCGTTTGGAAATTTAGTTTTCCTGTAATTACTGTGTTAAAAGTGGAGTTTAAATCCACAAAGCCTTCTGACATGACTTTGGATGCACAATGAGCGAGTGTAGTATGCCAGCCATCCATGGTGGGCCTCTTGGCGTTGTAGTAGAGATCCACCAATCCGATATTCAGACCGGTATCAGCGCTGACCCAGACCTATTTGACGGATCGGGTATCAGCCGTAGGTGACCGATCCACCACCAGTACTTACTTATTTTGCTCCTATTTTGTGTTAAATCTATCTGTACGATCAGTTGCACGACATCGCCACTCAAGTTGAGCGCTAACGCTGCCTCTCAGTGGGTGTGAGCGCAATGACTTTCGCCTGTCGTGACGTCACATGCATAATCTTCGCAGAGAGGAGAGCATAAGAACATCAGATAAGAGGCTGAAGATTTGGAAGTATTTTAAACTTTTAACAGGAAATAGTAGAACAGCGATTTGCAGTCTTCAAAGTTTGGAGAGGTGGGAGTACCGTTTAGTGGAAAATCCCACTAAAAGTGAACACAATTGTGCGAGACAATCGAGTAATATGAAAAAAGCAATGGATGGTTTGGGCTGCTCACTCTTTACAGCCTGTGATACAGGGGTGGCTGCTACTGCAGCGAAGAAGTAAGTGACACTGTTACCAGTGGGAGAAACATTGTAGGTCATTATAAGCATTCAACACTTCCATATGCTGGCTTGGAAGATACTCGAACTGAACTGTAAATGCCTTGAAAACTCTTAAAACAAGAGGTTTCTAGTTGCTTAATTAAAGATTTTTTTTAGCATGCATTTTTTCATCTTTTTACTAGTTTTAAAGGTATTAATAATATATTAAGTATATAAATTCTGTATTTTTTTTTTAAGATTAAAATATTAAAGTAAAAAGAGCCCTTGTATCAGAATCGGTATCGACAGGTTGAAGATGCCTGTACAGACTGCAGTTAACTGGTTGGCAGTGTGTTTGAGGACGTGTGCTGGTACTGTATCGTCAGGTGTTACTGCTTTCCTCGCGTTGACTTTATGCAGCTTACATTACGTTGTGTGCTTTAATGCGAGTGCTGGTGTGCTTGTCCAAATACTTCCATCAGAGCTTCAGTGTTGTCACTATCAAACCGGGCAAAGAACCAGAGTAGTTCCTCAGCTAATTAGGCGTCCGGAAGTTGATAATTGACTGGTGCACTGCCATTGGTGTCGGGTGTCACCAATATGGAAGTTACCACGG
>JAODJX010000040.1:13593943-13601443 GCA_026776945.1 Isichthys henryi | reverse complement strand
AGTTTTGGGGTTCTGATCTGTGGTGTGTGTGTGCGTGATCTGTGTTGTGTATCCAGACAGTGGTGTGTGTGTGTGTGTGTGTGTGTGTGTGTGTGTGTGTGATCTCTGTTGTGTATCGTGACATTAGTATACCAGTTATTTGTTCGGGGTGTCATGCTGAAGGGTCTGTGTCTTTGGGTATGTTCTGGAACTGGGTTTCACTGTTGAAGAAGTTTGGTGTATAGGAGGCCAGTCAGACTCTTTGTGCCCCCCCAACCCCCAATTCCCCGACCTAAGCCGTGTGGAGCTGCTTTGGGATATGTTAGCTCGATGAGTAAGAGCAAGGTAGTCGGCTTGTGCCCAGAATCTGTAGGGACTCCCTGAGGATTGTTGGAGAATCGTTCCAGGTGGCTATAGGAGTATCTGGAAGCTGCTTCAAAGAATAAAACTATTGATTCCCATGGGAGACTTTTTGCCCATCTTGCTCTCTCATAAACATGTGGGTGAGAGCAAGTTTGGCAGTGAAGGGCAGCCAGCCGTAGCAGCACCCATGGAGTTGAGGGATAAGGGCCTCGCTCTTTGCTTGAACGCCCACAGAAGTGTGACACTTTTTTGCCTAAGCTAGCCTCGAACCAACCGATCGCGAGAACAGAGGCTGAGCCTCACGCTGCCCTTCAATGCCTAGAGAGTGCAGTGATGTCACTGAGGTAAAAGGGTTAAGCGTTTCTATTGGTTGTTGCAATATTTGATATGTATCAATTTGTCGCCTCTGGGCCTTGTACTATAAGGTGAATGGCATGGAAAAATAGACAAATGCATTAAAAGCAGGTGTGTCCAGGAATTTCACTGGTACTGTATTTCAGTCTCCGTGGAGAGTTTAAAAGGTCTAATAGTTACTGGGTGGATTATAATTCTCATTATTGCTGATGTATCTGAAGGCGCTGTCTTTGCCCGGCGATGCGGTGTTACCTGAGAAAAGCTCTGAGATACACAGCCATTCTCATCTCCCTCGTCGCCCTGCTCTACGTATCAGTCTACTCACCCAGCACGCAGACATCTGTCAGTGAAGTTCTCCTTTTCTCTTTGTTGTCTGACTTGACAAATATTTGAAATATATACTGAAATGTTGGAATTCAAATTCAATTAATTTTTATATTAATTTATATTTATGTGGTATAATGTCTTGTTGAGTACTGAGCCAGCTGAATTTATTGACCATTTAACTGTGTTTTGGTAATTTCAATCATTTACCTAATGGTTACGAGAGTTGTAGCCACAATTTGTTTCAATTACTTCAGTGTTAAATGATTCTAGGCCACATGGTCTCATGCTGTGGTCAAAGAAGTAAATAAACAATCAGACTAGAAGCTCAATGCCGATTTTCATTTTTTGTGCAATTCCATCATTGGGGATATAAAGTGGCCCGTCGCTTAAAACAAATCAAGCGAAGCAGATTAATGTGCGCCTGGGAGTGCCTGACGCTCGGACCTCTCTGTGAGAAAGGTGCCTGTGTCTGGACCGCTGCGGGACTACGGAGAGGTGCAGATATGGGTGCGGGAGCTTGTCTCACAGCAGTTCCACTCTGAAAGGAACCTGCAGATTTTTCACCATCTCCAGAATGACACGGTGCCATTCAACATGTCCTACAAGTTCCTGGCGGGCTTTCCTGCAGCGTCCCAGAGTGAGTACACAATGGCATTTTTGGACATCAGAAAACACATTTAAATACATTTTATTTATATAGCACTTTTCAAAAACTCAGATGCATACATAGGACATAGCAAAGTAAACGTATAAGACAAAGAAACCTCAATGTTCCTTATTACTGAGTGAATTCTAAGCAGGTTTAAGCTAGGCTAGGCTATGGTGCTTGTTAGGTTGGGTGTACTGCATTAAAATGCATTTTCGCCTTACGATAAGCTTATCGGAACATAACCCCAATATAATCCGGGGACGTCTGTACATATATTTGTATGTAAAGATTCACCTATGCGTCATAAGGAAGTAGTTATTAAGGCGGCAATTCAGCTGCATCTATCTGGATCATTAGAATTGATTTTTGGGGAGCAAAATCTGCCTTAAACATGCTCCTACTCCCAGGTTCTGCACAATCTCACGCTCGTATGCTGTAGGGAGACGTGCAAAATAGCAGCATCAGCACACAAATTTCTGAAACGTGATATGGCAGGAGAAAGTTCCTTAATCTCCTTAAAGCAAGCAATAGTGAATGATCTTTGTGCTTTGATGCCTGTGAGAAATGCATCCCTGTTTTGTAGCACAGAGCGCTCACTCTTATGGTTTTTGGAATCGCTCTTTTTTTTTTTTTTTTTTTTTAGCGCAAAAAGTAATTCTTTTTGCTAACTACAGTAGCAATGGTCCATACTCTGAGGTAGCTAGCTAGCTACTGTAGTAAAAAGTAATGTCAAACTTAACCAATACATTGTACATTAGTAACATCAGTCAACTGATATTCATTAAAAATCAAGATCTCTGGATTGGTTTGATGTCTTGACTGACAGTGGAGGACGAGAGACAATGTCATAATACATAACTAAATCTGGCCCGCAGCTCTAACTTTCGTTTCACAGAATATATAACCATGTTGTGTCATTGTGCTATTCTGCACTGGCAGGTTTAATCACCAGCATATTTCTTTATTGTCGCATTACTAGTTTGGTCTGTTCCTGATTGTCTTTCTTGTACATTTCAGTGGTTGTCCTTTCTGACAACTTATACTGGCTTGTTTTCCCTGTATAATAACGATAAAATTAACATATTTCGAGATTCCTTTTTTGTTTTTTCATTCCTTTAATAGTGTGTAAGTTCTCATGACCGTAATTGTGGGGCACTAGTGCATACAGCAGTACAGTAGATAAAACAGACAAACGTACATTTAATGCAAAGTGGACAAGGTCGGTAACATGGTACAAACAAGTAAATGGAAAAAGTACACAAACAGAATCCTGAAAAACAGAATATTAGTGACTATGGAATAGTTAAGTAACACATCATGTGATTTTTCTGAACCTTGTGACGAGGCAGTGCTTCTATGTCCTGTGTGCGTCTCCATTACCAAGTGAGAGACGAATAGTGTGGATCACTTCTGTCATATAAAACACATGGAAATACTGAAATGCAATGTCTAAGGTTTTTTTTTATTTTATTTACTTCCATCAAACTTTTGCCTTTATGTATTTCGCTGACGCTTTGGGCCATCGACGTACAAATGAGGTGGAAAATGTGACAAATTTGATGCCAAAATGCCAGCTGAGGTACTCAAGTACTGCTAAGCTGAGCTTCCGCTCAGTGTCCAGAAACACACGCTGCTTGGCACTAGATTGAGAGCTGTACACAACATTTACAACCGACGTAAGAAATGCTAGTAGAAAAAAAAATGCAAAATAGAAGATAAGGGCACCTAACTGTGGGGAAACCATCCTATAGGAACAGTTGACAAAGACTGAGAGTAGGATGGGTTTGGCTTTTTTTTTTTTTTTTTGTAATTTTTCTGTAAATGACAATGTATGTAACATTGGGTACCAAAGCAATGTTCAAGAATCGTCTCAAAATTTTGGATTCTTCAAAAAAGCCACCATTTGCTATTAAATGAAATGAGTTTCAGTGAAAATCACCTGCCTGTCTTCCTGTTTTTCCTTTTTCTCAGAATACCTTACCGTGGGCCTGTCCTCCATCAAAAGGAAGCAAGGTTTTTACCTGTTGGACACCCTCCACTCGATCTTCACACAGTCGTCTCAAGAGGAGTTAGAGGAGATGGTGGTTGTGGTTCTTCTGGCAGACTTCGACATGGACTGGAACGAGCGAATGCTCGAAGCTATCTCCAAGAGGTTTTCTGAGCCTGTCCTCAAAGGGCAGCTCCTGATCACGCACTTGGGGCACGAGCATTATCCACCGTTGGTGGGATTGAAGAGAAATTTCAACGACCCACCAGACCGCGTCTACTTTCGCTCTAAGCAAAATGTGGATTACGCCTTCCTCCTCAGTGTCAGTGCCAATCTATCACGCTACTACATCATGCTGGAGGATGACGTGCTCTGCGCGAGGAATTTCCTCACCTCCATCAAGAAGTTCATTCAGTCCCAGGGCAATTCCCCGTGGGTCACCATGGAGTTCTCCAAGCTGGGCTACATTGGCAAGTTGTATCATTCTAGCAGTCTGCCACAGTTGGCATCCTTCCTGTATTTGTTCTACCAGGAGATGCCGTGTGATTGGCTGCTGGGCCACTTCAGCAAACTTCTGGTTCAGGTCAAGCCCATTCGCTTCAAACCATCCCTCTTCCAGCATATAGGCTTATACTCGTCGTTTAAGGGCACGCTGAATCACTTGAAGGATGAGGACTTTGAGCAGGATCCCGAGAACGTCTCTGATAACCCCCCAGCTGATGTCTTCACGGACATTACTCCTTTTAAGGAATTCACAGCCAAGAAGGCATATGATTTAGGGACTAGCTTCTTCTGGGGAAAGAATCCCTCCGCAGGAAATCACTTCACCCTCGTTTTCCGCAGTCCTGTCACTCCGAAACGCATCCTGATCAGGACAGGGGCCCCGGACTCAAAGAAGGACATTTTGGTTTCTGCGGATGTGGAGGTAGGTTATGATCCAGTGCGGACAGACAAAGTGCCACGGTGTTCAAAGTACTTCAAACTTGGCTCATTGGTCGATGGGCAGTTTGAGAAAAAGGACTTGGAGAAGGATGTTGCTTCTGCTTTGGGTTGCCTGAGAATTTTAGTGAGTAAAAGCCAGGAGCAATGGGTCATTATTCATAGAATACAAATTTGGATTTAGTTATGGTTAAATTAAAAACAGAAATGGCATCCAGTCTGTACCCTTTGATATATATTGTGTTAAGAAAATGGTTTGGTGGTTTAAGTACATTTTTGATGATGCATATTTAAAGTAATAAAACTATTAAAGATTCATATCATCTAATGGTGTGTATGGAAAAATCAGTTAATTACTGCCGATGATTGTGCACAAGTGCTGTTTTTTGGGAATATGTATAACAACACGGGTATATGCCTAATAATTTAGGTAGCATAATGATCTCTGATTGTCTTGAAGGGCTAGGCTTCAGTGCCGGTCATAATCTGCTGATGAATTTGGTGTGTCAAGCATTACATGTATGTTTATGGATGAGTACCTCAGGTGATGTGAATAGATCACAAACACGTTGGGTTATTACACAGTACTATATATTTTATGGGTTTGCTTGGAAGTACTTGATGTGCTGCGTGGGTAAATGTGGACGAGATCTAATGAAAGTGGTCCATGTTGTTTCCGAGATGTCTACTCTCTTTAACTTTCATGCACTTCCAGACCAAAGTCAACCCCCCACTACTGCGAAGGAGCTTCCACAGTCACACATCTGTCATGAAACAAGTCTTGGGCACACTTGGGTTTTTTTTCTAAAATGGAAGAATAGATGCACAGTTAAAATGGCAACTGATTGTGCCAGTTGCACTAGTACGACGGTATGACTGGATGACATCGTACCATAAAAAGTCTGCAATCAGTTTATATGATGACATCACGTTAATATCCATGATTCACAAAAATGCTAATGTATTCTTATCGCATGAAACACGTCGAATCAAATCACAGGCAACACAGCAAATCTTATTTGGATCCACGTTGGACGCAGACCGTATTTTGATGTGGTCCCATTTGTGTTTATATTGGGAAATATAACTGATTTAAATTAGGCTTGTCCATGGGCTCCCTGGAAGACCCGCATAAGTTTGCCGAAGTGGGTTCTGTGCAGAATTTGAATGTTATATTTGTGTCATCTTACACCCATAAATGAAGCCCAGGAGAGGTCGTCCTCTTCCAAAATGATTTCCGAAATATTAAACTAAAACACTGCCATGTGATTTTCTAAGAGTTTGCGCGTCGCGTTTTCTGTAATAATATGATATGAAGCCAAGTTGTACAAAATTTTAGCTAAATTGAACAAAACTCTTCCCATTTCCTCATTCTCATTTAAGGAGAACCTAAGCCAAATGTCATGAAGACCCTGACCAACATCTTTTTTTTAACAGCGAAAGAACATTAGTTTGGGGTTGGGTTTGGAAGTATGCCAAGAGTCTGAAAATGAGTCATGTTGTCTTAAACATATTACTCACAGGCCATGCAAAAGATTGTTATGCATTTTAATAAACAATGGCAGTTCAAATTGCAAAATACAAACCTTTGAAACTCAAAGGGCTCAGTCTCAGTTCTACCACATCAACTGTGCTGACACCTGCGACCTTGTTTTCTGATTGTCTTTGAGCTCTAACTGCTCCGTTTCCTGCTCTGTCACGGGCTCCTGTAAACTATTTTGAGAGGCCGAGCTCTGCCTCCCTTTTGTCTGTGCTGGGCGTCAGTCTTCCTTTTCAGTCCATCGTGAAACGTGAAAAACGTAGACAGTATGCTTAAGGTGCAGTCAAACTTATGTTCATATACTGTATGTTTGTATTCTGATCCAGCATAGTGCGACAAACTCTCTTACACACACACACATTGGCCAGTAGTGTTTGAAGTTTCATGTCTATATATATATGCACGGCCTGGTGGCTAATTTTGACTGGCTGCACATTCCATTAGTAAGAGTTCAGTGGGAAGGTTGAATTAGCAGAGCAATAGCACAACTGTACATAAAATATTGCAGTCCACACAAGGGGAGACATAAGAGTTCAAAAGAGGACAAATTGTTGATTCATCTCTCAATGGCACATCTTTCACCAGGACAGCAATGGATGGACCATATCCAACCACCACAAAGAGTTAGCCCACAAAGGATGGGTCATATCCAATCACCACAAAGAGTTAGTCCACAAAGAATGGGTCATATCCAACCACCACAAAGAGTTAGTCCACAAAGGATGGGTCATACCCAACAGTGGGAGCGTGAGGAATGGTTATCAGATGTTCTTCAGCTTTAGCTCTTATTCTGCGCTTGTTACTTCTTGAGCTCCGATAGCAATGTGCCTTTTTTTTTTCTCTTAAATACAACAAGACAGGATGTAGCAGAATTCAAAAGTTCTTAAATTAAATCAATATAAATGTTTATTTTCAACAAAATACCCAGTGTGTCCCTGCTTTCGTTATCTGCTATATAAAATGTCAAAGAAGAACGATAGTGGATCTGACTGAACTTGAGCTCATCAGCTCATCCAGTTATTGCTAATTGCATTGCAGGCGATTTCAACAACTGTGAAATTAAGTACCAAAGTAAGAAAGGGTGATGCAACAGGTTGCATGATCAGTTAAGCAAAAAAAAAATATAGGAACTGGTGTCTCTGCCCACTCTTCCCCCCTCTGGCTGTTTCCACATCTCCAACCATCGGTCTTCACTTTGCAGCCTGTTATAATGGGCATCTGCGGGGAGGCTTGGAGTAAACCTTTTACTTTCAAAGTTTTATAGGAAACTTGGCAAATAAAATTTTCCATTTTCCAAACCGCTTATCCTTACTGGGTCGCGGGGGGTCCGGAGCCTATCCCGGAAGCAATGGGCATGAGGCA
>JAODJX010000040.1:13538031-13559624 GCA_026776945.1 Isichthys henryi | reverse complement strand
CCATCAGGTTAAACAGAAAAAGGAAAACAGAATCTTGTATAATTATAAATTAAAAGTAAAATAATAACCTGTTACACGTATCATTCTGAGAAGCCATAGGGTGGCCACCGGAGGCGCTGTCTCCGAAATTCTGGGCCGGTCTGCGTTCCACAACGTGAAATCATCCCTGGGAGGGAATGATAAAAGATGACAAAGGAGCAATCAAACCAACCTTTTAAGTAGATCTGAATCTTTTTCTCATTTCTATTTAATAAACCACCGACGTTCCCATGACGTTGATCGTTGATAAGGACCAAACTGCATTAGTCTCGTGTGCGGTGTTGTCTCCAAAAAATCCAAATAGTTCATACAAACATTCTGGACTGCGTAACGTTTGAGGTTTCATGTGTTTATCCTGTCAACGTTGAACATCAGAAGACAATCCATTAAAGAAAACTATAATCCACTATATATTTATTCATTCTTTAAAGGTTGGTGTTTCTGGAATTTACAATTCATAGTGAATTTTGTCAAGCTATACAACAACCAGCAAAAGAACAGCCATGAACCTGTAGATATTGTTAATAATGCTTCCACCGTAACCAACTCCCTTAGAAATGCAGTTGGGTGAGATGCAATGTGAGAAAATGTACATTCTTCTTCTCTTACTAGTTTAACTGGTCATTTCACACTGCTTGGTTCTCCTGTGCGTTCAAAGAATACATGGTCCTCTAACCTTCAGCCATTGTGTCTGACTGTCTTCCTTTGTATATATGTGTGTCAATAAAATCGAAAGATACTCTCTGTTCTGGTTTAATGACGTGCTGATTGAACACAGACCAACAATACTGCTGCCTCACGGCTTTAGGGGTGAGAGGGTTCGATTCTCACACCTAGATCTGTGTGCTTGGATTTTGCATGTTCTCCCCATGTTTGCAGGGGTGCAGCAGAGATTTTTGAAGTGGGGGGGACCAAACAGTGAGCAAAAGGTCTTTAAGCTTATGCACCCACGCTTGATGAGGCATTCGGCGTGATTTAATACACTAAACATTTAGACTGAAATTGGCCGACATAAGTACAATGTCACAGTGCAGTCTGGTATGGGATTGCCAATGACCCACAAAGTGCCTATTAGACAATTGCACAAACAAAATATTTCTCCATTGCTTGTTTAACTTCACTGAGCCCCAGTATACTTTAATGTTACATATCACGTGAGGACACATTCATTTATAGCTTTAACATTAGGTCAGACTTGGATGAAGTCATTTTCTTTGTTGTAGTAACATAAATTAGCCTATCAGAGATATGGGGAAACTATGCTGACGACTTGGTATAGATCAAGCCTACATAGAATTTACATCGATTTACAATGCTTGCTATTTGAAAGAACACTGTGACAGATCTTTGTTTTTTTCCTGGATGCTGTTTTCTTTATTGCATAACTAGGCTAATAGGAATGGATGCACTTCACTCTGTCTAACAAGATAAAGGGAGACAATGGGGGCGCGTGTGTTACATGCATTGCATGTTTGCCTTTGGTTTTCTGCCTGAAACTATACAGAAAAGTGAATTGGTGTCTTTAAATTGTCTTTAGTGTGTAGCTTATAAAGGCCTGTGACCAGTAGTTATGGAAGACAATAAAATTGTAAAATAACATATATGGAATAATGCACTGACCCTGCTCTCTGACCGGCTGACACTACTGCCTCCTCCACGCCAGGTCCATGAGGTGGCCTCCTGGGATGCTTTTCTAGCTGTTCTGAAGGAGGTCCCATTTATATGCTGAGAACTCAATGGTCACTTTTTCTTCACTCAAAACCATCTCTACTGTGTTTAGGTCAGGTAGCTATGTCACGTGATGCAACACTCTCACTCTCCCTTGTTGGCGACTTCAGACTTTTGACTGGTACTGTAGATATCAGCTTCCATGGTCCACTTGCAGCATCAGCTAAAGCTGGAAGCCCAGCTGTGTTTTACATGGTCAGTGGAGCACACGATCCCAACAGGGGAGGGTAAATTTAATGCTCACAGGAACTGCTGAGTATGAATCACATGGTGGTCTGCTCTGGCCCTTGGGTATCACTATTTCATAGAGAAAAGCCCTTAGCATTAATCCCAAGAATACCATATTCCACACATCACACCTTTTTTTTTAAATAAGCGGAAACCGGATCCCTGCCGGGAACTCCACATGGATGCGAGTTACGCTCATACTGGCATGGGCTCTGACACTTGGAAGCTTCCAGAAAGACTGCAATGCGGTGCCACCCTGACACCTGATGCCAGGAGGCTACCTCTCGTACGCATGGTACGTGCGGCTACAACCCCCCCAAATAACTCCAATCCGACCCCTCATTTCAGGACAAGAGACCATCTCAGGATCTTCAGACACATCACATTCTATACTACTCCCACAGATCAGCCTCTAACTAGTGACTTCCTGTAATATCGCTCTGAAATGTTTTCATCATGGAAATCCAACCATTACTGCATCAACTCTAATGACATATTTCCTGTGCTCTTCTTTCCTAGCCCATTCTGACTTGCACCACATCATCGTCGATCTATTGACACATAAGCAGGTGTCTATTCTGTGTCTGAAGGTTTTGGACGTCAGTGGTGATCACCTCCGCCCCAGAAGGTGGCCTCAGACTCCAGTTGGTTGGTCATCCGTTTCTTCGGGTCTCCCGTGCTTGATTCCTGACACTGGGGGTGTTTTTAAAACCTCCAGTATGAACCACAGCCCTGACTGACGACCCACATGACGAGAGCAAAAGCCCAACTGCAGATTTACGATTAAATTAATAAATAAGGAGACGGTTCGGGTTCAGTCTTTGCACGTATGTCTTCCTGAGAGGCTTTAATGTCCTTTAATATTCTCAAATGAAACCAGCCATTAAATAAATTAAACACAAGGTCCATCAAATCTACAATACACTTTACAGTACTACAAACTCTTAAATTTTCATTTATACAAAAAAGAAGCAATCAAAGCAAAGCGGGAACGGTCTCAGATTCAGAAGTGGAGGAAAGACAAAGGCAGAGGACAGAAAACACTTTAGACATGGAACCTGAAGTGTTTTTGCCTTCCAGTGCTGTGACCATGGCCCAAGATCTGCTGGTAACCAGTCCCAGTTATTGCTTAAATCCCTCCCCAGCACCTTGGCACATCCCACACCTCAGTGAAGTGAACACAGAAGCCTTAAAGAGAGACGTGAATGCAGCCGGGGCCACGAGGTCAGCGAAGGTACAGTCAGGAAGGTCCAGCGGGCTGTGCTGACAACGGCGTGACCGTCGCCGGCTGCTCTGACCGCGGCGTGACCGTTGCCGGCTGCTCTGACCGCGGCGTGACCGTCGTCGGCTGCTCTGACCGCTCCGTCCCCCAGACTCAGCCTTCTGCCAGTTTTCAGACACCTGAGCCTTCATGCACAATATTACATTTCAGTCTTCCTTTTATGACATCAGGACTGGAATTTTTTTCATAAAAAAGGCACATTAAACACAAATAAAAGGAAAAAATAACATTACCAAGTCTACATATACTACCATCTGTACAGTACACTCCAGATCTATGGCTGAATAATGCTAATAATAATAAAAAAAATTCATGTGGGTTGGGATGAAGAGGACCAGCTCCATGGTCTTGATGCTACGCAAACACAGGGCCTTCTCCTCGATCCCAAGCCTGACCGAAGTGATTGAGAGCCGGCTGGAAATGCCAGCTGGAGGCAAAAAGCTTTTCCATATTCGTCCCAGGCGGACACATGGGTGGGGGTGACTCTCAAACGCCAGGCTGTAGGGCAGCTGCATTTCTGAAGGGGGCGCCAGTTGGCTGGTATGGGGCTATTGCTGCGGGAATAACACAATAGTCATACTTCAGCTTGGAAAGAGCATCTGCATGAGTGTAACACTCTGCTTACAGAGGCAGACTGAGCTTCACCACAGCACAGCTTTACACATTTAGCAGAGATGCCTCAGGTGAACAGACTAGAAAAATGGCCGGCTATGCTGAGGAGGGCAACAGCCCAGGACTGGGGATTGGAGTAATAAGGAACAGTGAGTTACGACCCCTTTCTCAGGCTGGGAACATACTGGAGTCGACGTGGAACAGAAAAGGGATCAAGAAACCACGCTAACAGTGGCGTGAAAGTCGTGACACTGCAGAGGATTGAAATTAGGCAGGTGGACCTCCTACGCGGGCTTTAAAGTAGCGGGGAGTGCCCCCTCCCCCCCATAAATCCTTCATCTGACTCCAGTGGGGCGACCCAGCTGAAAAGATGCCGTTTATGGTGGCTCCGTCCATTGGGATCTGGGAAGGAGGGGAGCGGCAGGTGGAGGGAGATGTCTAGAAGACCTCTCTGCTGTTTCGTATTGCACAGCACAGGACCATGCTGAAGATCATGCCAATGATCTGGGGACACACACAAACACAAACAGAACTGTCTGAGATGCTGCTTCTGCTCAGAAGAGAATTATTCTCAATAATGGTGCTTAAGGGTCTTGCTTAAGGGCCTGGTGATGTCATCTGGCCCCAGGATTTGAACTAGCAACCTTCTGATCATCCCTTTTCAGGAGTCCTATCCCCACAGACCACACGGCGCCCCCGATGAGACAGGTGAGGCTGTGGGTTTTCAAAGGGCAGAAACCTTAAGAACCAAACCCTACAGCTCAGGATTTTTGCTGCCGTAGCTCAGGTGCGACTGGCTCACTTTTAGTACATTGGACACAAGTTTCTAAAGCTTTAATTACAAAGGACCCTCCCCTTTTTGGGGAGGCGCCTCCCCCCAAAACCATTACCATGACGCCAGCAATGCCGATCCCCACGTAGCCAACGATGTACAGCTTGCTCTGGAAGAAGGTGCTGATGGCTGTTTTACAGGCCTAGAGGAACACAGAGGTTCAGAGCTCAGTTACACCTGGACGGGACGATCCGAGAAACTCTGTTGGCCAACGGTAATGGCCGACCTGGGAAATGTTACGGGCTGGAAGGAACAGGCACATTTTATCCCCATTTGCGTTACCGGTGGAATATTACTGGGATTCCTATTTTTATCCTTCACAGAAACCCTTTTGGGGTTAGAACTAAAGATTTAAGATTCTTTATTTGCCTTTTGCATATAATTACATAAGAATTCTTACTCGCACCAGCCAGTCAGTAACATGTTACTCGGGTCGACAGCACAAAACATAACAGAGACACTCGCGAGCATCATAGCAGACATTTAACTAAGTACTGCACAGGTACGTATTTATGGAAATTTATGGAAAGAGATGGCTGATGCTAAAGATATAAGCTAAACATAGACATATGAAATAGCAAATACTTTGTCCAATACAGTGTGCTGGGTATTTATGAGACTGGAGTAATTATCATAACTCAGTTAGGAGTCATTATCTGCTTTAGGCATGCAGTCAGTGGGAAGTCCCCATGATGAGATGAATCGTGTGTATAAAGTCGCATGAGGGCTACTTTACCTCGAGCTCATTGCATTTGTCAGACAAACTGCAACATAACTGTAGGAGGTTGACAGAAAAGGGGAAACCTCATTAGAATGGAAAACCCCCCATATGAGGAACATTCAGTTTACTGGAACACCGAGGCTGAGACAGCCGAGAGGCTGCATCACAGGCTGCTCATTTTATTCATTCAAACAGCAGACGCTTTTACCCAGTAGGCTCATGGACCGAGAAGTGACATCACTCTGCCGATCCTGGGGTTTAAAAGATCACCTCTAATTTTATAGCTAATGTGGGAACAAACAAGGTGGCTGACTACAGCGTCGACCTTCAGGAAACATCCCAAAAACATTACGTCTGAAACATATGCATCACATTCAATTCTGTACTCTTCCACTTCTCGATCGTGTGACAACAGCCCTCGTGACTTCATAATCTCTGGTTACTATGGTGATGATCCAAACATGATGGAGGAAGACAGGTGCTTGGAAATGACACTGGCGGATCCCCATAACCGCACCGACTGAAACAACACAGCTGACCCCTGTACTGCAAATTAGGGGAATTTCCAAACGATGTGTTTACTGTTGGAGAGTCTGAAAGTGCTATTGCGGTTTTGTTTCGTTCTGCGATCACTCCGGTGTTCTGGGTAATGAATGCACAACACATGGATAATAAAGGTTCGTTTTACAAAACAGAACCAAACCAAACTTTACACTACCGGCTTAAGAGCTGAAATGCAGCCCTGAAGCTCTTTTACTTGGTTCTTATTTAGCTTAAACATTAACATGAAGTTCATGCTCAAACGTGACTTCAAATTAGCCGTGATGTTTCAGGCCAGATTCAAACACGTCAGACTGGGACGGGCAGCTCTAGCGCAGAGACATCTTAGCTTACGAGATGATGGCTCGTATACCTTTGGATGACAAACCAATCAAAATGTATAACCCTGAACCACAGAATTAGCAGCTACAAAGATGCTAATTTTTGGGATTTATGGTTCTTTTCAGTCAGAAAATCAATATCCTGTCTGGAGAATGAGCCAAAGCTGACACATCGATGCTCTCCCTGGAGAGAGGGCAGAGACTTGGATGGAAAGCTAGGGAAGGGTTCTAGCCTCAAAGCTGCGGATGGTTTAAAATTGGCCAGTAATGTGTGTCACGGCATGCAAACCGAGTCCGAGACGGACTTGGAAGAAGCGCCAGCAGTAAATATAGCAGCGGCGCACATGGCTAGATCAATAACACTGCCCGGCTGTCAGCTGTATCCGTTTCCAAGCTGATCTCACTCTCCTGTAGCTCGAGCTGGAACATGGACACAGATGTTCCTATACTAACAGGACTACTTTACTGACATTATACCTATAGAAATTCACAGCTATGGGGGAGTTAATTAATATAGATCATCATTTCCCAATTTAGTCCTCAGGGACCCACCTACAGTTTACATTTTTGCTCCCTCTCAGCTTCTGGGAGCACTAATGTAGACTATCTGGCAGGGAGCTGGGAGGGAACAAAAATGTGGACCGTCTGAGTCCCAGAGGACAGGGTTGGAAAACAGCGATATAGATTATAAAGCAGATTGGGAACATTCCTAAATTGCTCTACAGTAACAGGAAACAACTTGGTACTGAGATTAAGGGCTGTGACTAAACCAGTGCCTTAACTCAACTTGGTTTCATTGTTGACAAAACAACCAGTGATAAGCGGATCTCCCCTGGGGTTTGGGACATGAAAGATAAACAAATCGTTCAGTTTTCAAGCTTGTTTGATGAGAGAGAAGGGCCTTCTTCCCTATGAATGAGCATGGGTTTGATTCATGCTTCCCGAGAAGCTGCCATGGGATTGTGGTAAAAAGAACGACAGCGACTTGGGAGAGGACAGATACCTGTTTGGTCGCATTGGATTTTTGAACAGCACTGCTGTGGAACTCCAGAATGTCCTGCACTATCTGCAGAAAACAGGAATGATAAACAGAAAAATTCAAACCTGGAGCTGCACATCACTGAAACTGAAACTCAAAGGAAAATCGATATTGGCAAAACGCATTAAATTTGTATCACATTACGTTTCAGCAGTAACAATCCACGTCGCGCAGTGTTTTCCTGTTCATTTGCAATCTATGTGAACAATTTATTCAAAAGTTGAGAGTCTCAATCAGATAGACCTACATTATGGGAAAAGATGACACGTCTAGTGTACGTACCGCGTCCCTGTTCAAAAACCCGAACACACCAGCGGCGATCTCCGCGCCGAAGATGACCAGGAGACTGGCAAAGAACTGTAAGGTTTAGGAGAAGTATGGTCAGAGGGCACCGCTGAAGCCGTCACCCTTAAGCGTGTAAAAACAGTATGTACACACTGATAAAAGCAGGATGGATGGAGAGAGTCAAACTCACAGAGCCAAGGAGGCACTGGGACTCGCGGACGGCGCCACAGCATCCAAAGAAGCCCACCAGCATCATCAGACCCCCGGCGCCGATCAGAATATAAACGCCTGAGGAGACAGAACACAAAAATGCACATATCAGAACAGCTGGCTGTGTCTGAGAAGAGCGGACGAAGCAGAAATAGTAATGATACTAATGTTTATTACTAAAGATACTAAACATTAGTAATGATACTAAACATCACATATGTTAATTCACTTTATAAACATTAGATAATGATTCATCCAATTCTTTAATGTTGCACGGATGAATTAAGATATATAATTTAAAAACTGCAAACTTCAGCTCTGAACAGTTAAAAGTTAAAAAGATTACTTCGATAAATAATAATTCTCGAGCATCGTATGAGATATCACGATGGATTGCATCTTCTCAACGTACAATTTTTTTAATTTTTATTAACAATACTTTAACACTAGATGGCAACACTCTACCACTGAACACACTGCAGGGAGCCATCCAGGAAGATAACCGTTCTTCTCAGCACTACTATGTATGACGGTTATTTATTCAGCATGTAAACTGTGTTTTGGTTAAAACAAAATCCATCTGCCATTTTTTGTTAGCAACTGTTCTGCAAGTACATTTTATTAGTACTGCATTTGTGTTCATGGCTTCGTACTGATTTATGAAGCATAACTCTTAACTGATTGCACTGTGCTTGTTTTCTTTTAAGGGTTAGAACAATTTGCTTGTTCCTCTGTCCAGCCTTTCTGCGTCCCACACAGATTCCCTGAAGTATTTTCTTAAGTAGAGCCATTCCCCTGAATGCTACGCTCCTCCCATATCGTCTTCATCGTATCTGCCTGAGGCAGTCAAGTGTTCCAGAAGACAGACATTGACTATTACGTTAAAAGAGTCATGAACTGGAAAGCAGGATTCGTCACAAAGTGCGGCAGACCTCTGATAGTCTTTCGCTGAAATGGGGGGGGACATGAGATATCAGGTCATCGGGTCGATTTCCTGTTCCTCCCTGCTTTCGATTCTGCCTGTGATGGCAATCAGGGGTGGGTATTATTTATGGGACTGGCCATGGTGCACTTTTTCTCTTCAAAAGTTTCAATTAGAAAATAAAACAGTTCTTGTTTTATAATTATTATTATTTTGATGTGGGGAGGCAACAGGGGTGGCCACAAATTTATTGATGTACAACAGGTAGGGATCAGAACCCTATTTGTACATTTTGCATCAAGTCCTGTGAAAACCTTCCCCTTGTCACTCGCTGTCTGTATGTGACACCCTGGTCCTGGAGGAATGTAATGGTGACCATGACGTGCTTCGGCTGCAGGGGCTACTGATGCAGACAGATTAGATCTAATCCTCGACTGCACAGCCAGTTTGTGGCGTGTAAGTTAGCTCATCGCTGCTAAGCTAAACGCACCATAAGAGAAGTGCATGGTTGGTCAAGAGCGTATGGCGACATGTTTCCAAGAACTCCCTAATCACGGAAACACGGATGAACATCACTACCCCGTGCAACTTTTTCAAAGATTTCGCACACGCCCTCCAAGCATCGCCACAGGGAGAGGACACGTCAGGTCGCCATGGTGACGTGATCACGGCCAGCGGTGCGATAATGTAAGTTCGGGCTGCGGAGGAAGAGCAGAGGGCCATCAGCACAGGGAACCTTAGGATACCCACGGCAGTCTGGGACATACCACCCAGACGGGAAGGGTGGGGAAAGCCTAGGGGATTTTCTCCACTATGCTTATATAACCTTAAAAGAGATGCTATTGCAGATTCCTAAGACACACAAAAATAATTTCCTATTTCAAGTATTATCCGTTTCCTTCCTATGTTGTTGAAATGACCGTAGATGGTATCTTTACAAAAGCAAGCTTCACGTTGCCAGAGAGATAGTACGAAATGGTCGACCTAGAAAGTTTCACACGAAAATGTGAGAAAATAGTGCACTCCCGCACAACAGGAAAATTAAACACTTGAAATGTGCACAGCCCTGTTTCCTAAACATGTGCCAGCACAAAGCTGTTGGGGTGAGGAAAGCCTTGCCCACGCGTAAAGAGACGATGCAGCAAAACCAAAAGAGAGAGAGAAAAAAAAGACTATAAAAAATAAAAGCAGCGGAGGGCGACTGTAGCTTTTAGCGCCATGGCTCTGACCAGGCTAGCCGCTAACAATATTTATCCCGTCGACATGGCGACCCCAAACAGATCTTCAATAGGCGGCGGAGACTCCGGCCTGGGGTTCTTGCGGTTCCCCTGGCTGTGACATGGTATGAAAGGGCAAGCCCTGGTGCTCTTCCCATTCCTGCGGGCCAAACCTGGAGTTCAGTGACCCTCGAGAGAGTCCGTCAGCCTATTTTTGGCATTTCCAGTTCCAGAAAGAGACGGGCAAGCCTCTTGCATTTCGACGTTAGCCCGTTAGCAGACTGTGCCTGCAGCACAGCCATCGAGATCCGTCACGTGACCGGCGATTAAGATGGTCGACTGGGGTTATTCGTTAATGACCTCTCTCCGGTAAATTTAGCGACACTTTAGCGATGTCGGTTAAGGATCTTTATTCCACTGTTCTTTCAAGTTTAATTTAACTGATTCGCAAAAACGGTCACAGTCTGACTTACAGGACAGCAGGACAAAAGTGCTTAACATTTCTCCTAGTTTTATAAATGAGTAAAAATACGGAAAATTGACTACTGTAAATGCACTCGTAAGTCAAGCAAGTTACTAAGGGTATGAAAGTAAGCAACATTAAGAAAAAGATACTTTCACATCAGCTGATGCTGAGTGAACGATATGAAACATGCTGCCTGACACCATCATCACATGTAAACACTGGTGACCTCAAAGCCCAGTCAGGGCTATAGCTCCCGCTGAGCAAGCTGACCTGTAGCAATTCTAGCCCCAAAAGTCACTAACACAGCCATTTTCATGCAGTGACATCGTTCTACACAGTGATCACTTGTTACGCACCCATATTGATACTGTTGATTAAGCCTCATTTGACATCGACTTATTTACCAATAGCTATAAATATCACTTATCAAAAGCATTATCACATTGCTACTAATTTAGCAGCCAGTGTTAAGTATGGTGACTGGTAAGTAAATGTCATTTTAGGCAGATTGACCGTGGGATTTGTGGACCAGATGGATCTAACACATTTATATAGCATATGCTTTCATCCAAAGTGATTAGAATTGAGAAAACAGGGTCAGTCAGTCACTAGTGTAACTGGGGTGTAAAGGCCGTGGTCAGAGGCCCAACGGTGACGTCATTCTGCAGACCCTGGGATCTGAACCAGTAACCTTCTGATCACAGGCACAGCAACCTAACCGTCTACAATTACTCTTGGAATAACAAGGCTGTATTTTGAAGGCCCTCTTGTGACTCTTGATGGCTACAGTACCACTGGTCCTAAAGGGCATTTCGGAACCCCCCCACCCCAGTCCTGCTCTTCACACTCACCAATGAAGAAGGTATTGGGAGCGTCCTCTTGGTTCAGCAGCGACGTGATCTTGGAGTCAAACCTTAACCACAGGCCAACCGCCAACACCAACGAGCCGATCATCTGTGGAGGAGAGGAAGTGAGGGCCAGTCACAGGAAGGCCGTAGCATGGCGGTAAGTGTTTGCACAACACCACCTCTGCCTCTCATCTGTTACTGTTTTTCATATTTGCGCAGCTTTTCCGCCCCAGTGATCAGCGAGCCACCAAAATCTCCTAGCGTCTTACATTCTCCATGCAAATGCGAGAAGCGGAAGCAAACCATCAGTGATTAAACTGACAGAACAAAAACATTACAAACCATGAAATCAGAATTATGGATCGACTGCTTTTATTTAACACCAAACTACTGAATCAGACTAAAGCAGGATTGGCAAAGCATCCCTCAGTGTTACCATTTGCATTGCATTTAATTATTTGGTGGGAGCATTTATTCAAAGCGACCTGCAATTGCGGGTGACACGGTTAGACAGCTACGGGATTAAAAAGTGGTTAAAATTAGGGGTTAAAAAGTGTTGCTCAAGGGCCCAAAGGTGAAACTGCTCTTCTGTCACAGGGATATGAACCGGTAACCTTCCGATCACTGGTACTGCATCCAAACCCGCTAAGACACACACTACTCCACACTATAAAAAAAATCACTCCCCACAGAACATAATGGGGTGCATGGAATTTCCTGCCATTGCAAGCTGCCCTTGACCTGCCCAACTTCACGGCGAGAGACAAAGAGTCTCAGCTCGTTCAGAGATTTCAGCCAGGGCCTGAACCCCGGCCGGTAAACCCCATGGGGCCCACTGCATCACTTTAGTGCGTTAGTAAGAAATTTAAATGACTACTTGGTTTATTTATTTATTAAAAGCATAACCATCAGGCTTCTCTCTTCTGTCATCCGTACTTATCTGCAGAGGCTCACAGAGACAAATCTCCGCTGTAATTCATCAAACGCACAGCATGCTGGGTAACTGAGATCCACGCAGGTCAAATGGCCCTTGGTCACTAATCCAAACTAAAAGGCCCTGAGCATGGAAGACCCAGTTTGCCATACACAGTGACTGTGTACACCACAAGGTCCAGCATTTTGCTAAATGGACCTTCTGTTGAAGTGCATCTAAATTACATTGCTTTTATCCAATGCAACATACATTTTTCAGAGAGCAGGGTAAGTCAGTCCCTGGAACATCTGGGATTAAGCAACTTGCTCAAAGGTTTTATGGTAAAATAACACTGCAGTTGTAGAGATTTGAACCTGCAACCTTATGCTCACAACCACAACTTCTTAACCTATTGAACCACACAACCACCCCCAAATTAAACCCATAAGAACCAAGAGGCCTATGTGTGTGGGTTTGGTGGTCCTGTGAGTGCTCAGCCTGTGTGCAAGAGCTCAGCCAGAGTGTGAGGACTGGGCAGAAGTATGAGGGCTTGGCAGTCCTGTGAGGACCCGACTGTCCTGTGACGGCTCGGCAGTCCTGTGAAGGCCCAGCTGGCCACATTCTCTGCCTTTTTTCCCCTCTGTCTCCATGACTACCAATTACCGTGACTTTCTGAAGAAAAGCCAGACTGATCCATTAGACACATCACAGTACATGATGTCTACGGGCCAGATGATGTTCTGATGAGCTGGGGCTTCCTGCTCAAGATTAGCACAGTCTGATGTGCAAACCTAATTCAAAGACAAACTAAGTTAAGCCCGAAGTTTCTGCTAAAGGCCCCCAAGCCACAACCCCAGGGGATTTTATAACTAAATATAGACCCATCTGAACATCGGCACACAGCTTTCCGAGCAGCTCTGGCTGCCTGGCTCTGTTTAATATTCAGCTGAGATGTTTCTGCAGAATGCCAGTTTGGGTAAACATCTGCCAGAGTGATGACACCTATTCCTGTGGACCAAATCCCGGAATCCTCCAGCACCAACGCTGTTACCACGAGAGAGAGCGAAGTCAGAGAGGACTGGAGAAGTTCATATGGCACCAGCAGCATTCATGGGGGAATACTGATAAATCTCAGCTGGGTGATATTGGTAATACTGGCACATCTCAGATGGGTGATAGTGGTTATACTGGTACATCTCAGCTGGATGAAGCATAATCACCGTTCATTTCAGATCATTACAAGTTTTGAACACTGACAAAACCTGAAATTCTAATTTAATCAATTTAATTTTTTCTGCTAAGACACAAAAGGCCTTTAATATAAACCCTAACCCTTTCTGAAGGTAGCGACTGAACATCACGGCTCAAAAGTACAACATCACACTCCTCCGAGCCGTTTAACCAGTTACTGCATTGCAGTAGCATTACTCAACACGGTGGTTGCATACGGGCCTCTTTCGCCTCACATTGCAGCTTGGGGCGAGACGTGTAAACATTCGATATATTTGTACATAAACCTGCTAAGCATACTGTCAACAAGCAGGATTGCAGATCCAGTTTCCAACGGCTGTTCTTTCACCCAAACATATCAACCAAACTCTGCTAAGACACAGGTCTTAGTAAAATCGCCTTCCCTTTACCAAAATACGTATAAATTACTGAATGATGGGTAGCAAGACCCATCTCAGTCCAGGCTCAAGAAGGAGGGGATGGAAGCAAATTCCTCTTTCCCCAGGCCTTTCTTTGACAGGAATGATTCATCCAATTTGTTCACCATGGGTGAGGTGGGCAGCTTCAGTCTGAAACCCAGCCACTGAATACAGCCACACTTCAGACGACAGATCCCACTTTAAGAAGCGGGGAGGCAACTGGAATGTTTTTATGAGGCCTTGGAAGGAACTTATAGGCCGGTCTACTAGATTCATCTACGATTGCAATTGTTCCGCAGTCTAATAAAAACATTTACAGATGGGGCTCAACAGAGACCGTGGGCTCTGACAGGAAACTGCTGGAGGGACGCCACGGAAACCATATCGCGACCCATCTGAGCTGCGCAGGGAGGAGAGAGCAGGGAACCAGGCCGAGATAAAGGACGGTGCTCTCTGCATCCGAGGAGAGCCGGCACTGCATTCTCAACTCGTCAGCGACGTGCGAGGCCTTCCATACTGCACATGTGCAAGCTTGCACGCATGAACTGAGTTACATGACTGCACTGTTAATGTGTATTGTCATTCAGATACCTTGTGCAATGTGTTTAGAGTCTGCCGTCTTACTTCTTGTGTATATACTTCCACATTGCATTTTGTATATAAACCCACATCCTGCCCCCCCAACCCCCCGTTTCACACTGTTCTGAGTTTTTGTTTGTTTTACCACAGTCCTGGGGGGGGGGGGGGCGCGGGGGGCAACGTTATTTCACACCACTATACACTTGTATATGCGTGGTATGATGCTAACTTGACCTGACTTGACTGTTTATTGCCTTTTTTATGGTCTAAATATGTGTGTTGTGCTACTGTAAACCTGCAGTTTCCTTTGGAATTAATGAAGGATCTATCTGGCTATCTTCTAGGCTTGGCCACTATAAAACCATAGGAATGTCCAAAACAGAGAGCAGAGGTGGCCCAACACCAACCAAATTACTTTTCGCCGCTGGTTGGGGGTAACGGACAAAATAAAAGACTCACAAAGACACACAAACGCACTGCATTCCACCCATCTTCTCACTCTCCTTTTTTGTAAGTACAATGATGTAAACATCCAGCAGTATTCCCCTGTAAGCTGCGCAATATTATTATTACTGTCTACACTCAGGCATACTTAGTAATTTTTGCAGAATGTTTCAGAGAGTCATTTATGTGTGTATGTAGGGCCGTGTATGCTGGGAAAATACCCAGGTTAGTCCTTGATAGGGTAACGCTTCAGTTACAGGGTAAACACCCAAAGGACCGACCCCAAAAAAACCCTGAAAATACAGACACCCAGGGCCGTGGTGTCACTTTCATTCCGGCCGTGGTGTCACCTACAGCACGTTCCCGCAAGACCTGCAGGGTCACATGTTTCTGTACGTGGCCAATGGGGTCAGGTTCAAGATTCCAAAGTTGAAAGTCATGTGCACAGAAAACCGTCAGTTACATTATGCAATAAGAACGTTACTCTGCACGTTCATCCAACCAAATTAAACAAAACCTCATATCACAAATAAACATGAACGTGACAATAAATGCAAGTACGATTATGACAAAAAAATACACAAACAGTGTAATGTAAACATATGTAAATACTGCGAAGGAAATGATAAGAAACTGGCCATTCTCTCTATTATTCTTTCAACAGAATCAGAGAAACCTGTGAGTACAGGCTGTGGGAAATAATGCGAACCGACTCATTGATACTAGGCTTTTCTGTTTTGTTTGCCAACGTGAGACTAAACATCACATCCATGACTCTAAAATCGCCCATCCAATTTAACGAGAAGTAGGAGTCCCCGCAAGATCTGCCACCAGAACCTACCAACTGCGCGAACTTCCCGATGTGTGCTTCAACGAGATCAACCTGGTGACCTCATGTGCAATTGCCCCCCTGGCCCAGAGGAAGAACATATGAAATCCTAACTGGTTTCTAGCTCACAACTTCCTGTAAAACACTCATGAAGCTGAGTGCTGAAATCCCCCAGCAAAACACCCCCATCCACAAAACATTTCACTTCTCTATTCAAACAGATCAAAAAGGGTTTCTCTACAGCCGATGCGGCTATCTTTAGATTGTGGCGACAGGGAAAATATCACATTAATGACTACATCCTTGCGGGATATAGAGATGAATTTCACATGCTATGGAAAAAGAACAGGTTGCCGTTGGAACTAGTGACACACCAGCAGGTCTTGGCCAGAATCTGTCACGGCTTCCATATTAGTGTGAAAACTCGTTACCACAGTTCACTAAATAATTTTAGTTCCGCTGACAGGAAGTAGTGCAAAGTCAGTGCACAACGGTAGAAGGTGTAAATCTCATACATCCTGTTTCCCACTCTCCCCCCCGAAATGCCGAAACCTTCTCTGTAATGCACATTCTCCTCTTGCCCTGTAAACTCATTCTTTCAAGGCTTTCATTCCTTCTCCTCTATCCTTCCTGCTTTCTTCTCTATCTCCGAATGCTCATTCTTCACCTTGTCCACCGCTACCTCCATCTTTTCCATGTCCCTAGATCTCTCCGTACCTCTTTTCCTCCAACTTGGAGGTCCATCCCTCTATCAGTTTTCCTTCCACTCAAATAATCCCCCACTGTGCATCAACCCAGTGAAACTGACTCAAACACTGTAGCTGAACCACATAAAAACTACCCTCTGCCTTAACTCCTTTATGCTGCCATTTTAAAATGTCTGCCTTTCACCTGTTCATCTTATTGCATGCTCTTGACCATAAAACTATTCATTTCCTACAGAAAACTAATGTAACCCAGCAGAAAACATCCCAAAGGCTGTAGACAAAGGCTCTGATAGTACATGTCTGACAATTAGTGATTTTCCACTCCTCGTTCCCTCTATTTACACGCAAACGCGATTCTGTGTCTTGGAAATAAATGGATAGATTGCTTAAAGGGAAGCAACACACAAGATGAACCATTACGTTTCCCACTGATACTGAACGATCCTTTGCATTTCCCTGCATAGTCCATCCACCTATCCCAGACTGGACAGGGCAGGGCAGGGCAGGGCGGCACACCCTGGACAGGGTGCCAGTCCCCTCTACACTTAACTGCATTGTGATTAAACCCTAAATTTTAATCTTTCGCAGATTAATACCCACTAGCCAGGTTATAATAAGCCGTGTGAGGCACCTCAAACACATCGGACAGAGGACGATCGAGTCCCCCCAGGCGTGCAGCATGGAAACGATGTCGCAACTCAAGCGAGACGGAAAACGAAAACCCGACCGTAATGTATCTGGTACTTTAGGATTTTTAGAGCCGATTTCGTCTGGGAATCTGAATTTTTCATGCTTAAACGGGCGATAATCCATAGAGCACCGTCCAAGCAGCTGGAGGACGCTTCATTTCTTACTGGGATTTAAAATAAACACGGGGCATACCCCCTTTACCAGCACAATATCGTCGTGGAAAATAAATAAAAGTATAATACTATTAATTAGGAGCAGCGACTTCGTGCGTTACGGTTAGACTTCGGTGGTTATTTCATACATTTGTGAAGCTGCAGCGCAGGCTGTCAGGCTCCTTGTTAAAAACACGCTCCGGCGGAGGGAAAAGGGGGCGGATTTTCCTCTATGGAAAATGTGATTTGAGTTTAGAGGCAAAAAAAAAAGCGAGGCAGCTCCGAAAGGGCACTCACACTCAGAGCTGCTTATTTTTAATGAAAAATTCAAAGTCGGAACTGGAGTAGAAAATAAAGACAGCGTGCAAAGGCATGCAAATGTCAGGCAAAGCACCGCAGAGCCTCCGGGTTGGCGGT
Source organism: Isichthys henryi (assembly GCA_026776945.1). NCBI lineage: Eukaryota > Metazoa > Chordata > Actinopteri > Osteoglossiformes > Mormyridae > Isichthys > Isichthys henryi. The sequence goes on along the minus strand of JAODJX010000040.1, from coordinate 13,541,934 downwards.
ATGATGGGCAAGAGGCAGATAAAGCAAGCTGACAAGGTGTAATGGGGGCATTTTCCCAAGGCATGCACTTGCTGTTTGTTTGCCTGCTGGGAAACACGGCTCTTTACATCCCACCTACATAAAACAGCATAAAGATAAATCGCAGTATATATATATAAGCTTACATAAAAAAAAGTTACACGTGACGGCGCTGAGACTTACCCAAAATATTAAGTTGAATAAAAAAAGGAGATATTTAACGCATTTCATTCCGCCTCGAACTTTTCCCATCTTACTCGAATTCCCACTTGATTCTTTCTTTTTAAATTAAAGATGAATACGTTCAGTATATGATAGTTTCCACTGATCTCTAACAGACAAAACACGACTCGCAGGCAGGCTGAGTAGAAAAGAGCGACGGGCTTTTTTTTAACAGAATCTTTCCAGACCGCCCCTTTAAATGGGGGCCAGCCTAGGGGGTTTCTCACAGCCGCTAAAATCCCCCTGAAATACCTGCATTTGATTTTTTAAATTTCCTGAACCCGCTTTTTTGTTAAAGCAGCAGCAGTATTTCCCTGACAGTTTTTTCCTTGGACTTAAAATATTTCTTATATTTTGCACAGGCGCTACATGAATTGTCTACATCTGAAGCTCATTCGCAGGGTAAATATACAACCAATGCAGCAGTAAGTGAAACAGAAAGCTGCCGTTAGTCGAGATAAACCGCATGTGACATAACATGTAAGGTGACAAAATCAATCGTGAACGGATAGAATTAGCAGGTCGTCGTTGCAGACGAAGGCAAAAGTTTTACTAGTCAAATTTGAAAGCTAAGTCACGCTCGTTTAGCTTACAGTAAGAGTGATTCCCATAAGCCGTATAACATCATATAACGTTCGTTATAAATATCTCGTAATAAGATAAATTTAATCTAATTATGAGGACTCAAAATCTGAGGTATTATTATCTTTATAACAATTATTATAACAATTCAAGACTGTTAAAAGGCGGTTTTCAAGTATTTTAAGAATATTTCAGAAAAGTGATTTAAACTTCACTTTTCATGTTATAAGCACAGCGTACGTTATTTTATAGCACATGCAGGCTAATTAAAATGTATAATTAAGACGCTTATACCAATAAGTAGGTAACGCTTTAAGCAGCAATACCGTCCAAATACAAAGTTGGACGCTGCCAAACCCCTTTATTGAAACAGCTACCTGTGGGTATTCGCACTAAATTAGAACCGCACTCCAGCATGTAATTAGATTGAATTAATTCCTAATTTTGTACCGAATCAACATTATGATTTTGGTTACTTTTGCTGTATTTTTGTAAGTGCATATGGAATAGCTGCACGCGTCGCTTATTCGCGTGTGCTCGGAAACCCCTTTGTCCCCCCATCTATTATGATCAATTTCATCAGAAGTAGGTTTTCAATAACTTAGCAGTTGCAATAATGCTAGAAAAAAAAAATAACGGTACGTATGATTTTACCTGGTCTTGACAGAAATGTTAACTTTATGAATGCATTTTATGGCCAATAACATCCAAATGTTGCTTTTAAAATGTGCATCTAGTTTCAAGCTTGTGAGAGTTTTGCTGATGGAAAATTCTTATCAGAGATTGGCTAGATTGCACATTACGTTACTTTCGTGAATTGGCAAAAAAATGTGTTTTCTTTTAATTTCAGTTGTCGTAACGCAAACGCATTTCACCAAAGTATGCGCCCCTAACTGTAATCAATAAGAGATGGAACTTGGCATTTGATTCATGTGGAAATCATGTGTTGAACGGCTTATGTGAAACTTCATTTCCAGTATTTAATACCCCGAAGACTCATAAATATTATCGCTCTTATTAGATTGATGGAATTAGGCTTCCAAGCAGCGTGGCTATTGCATTTTCACCGTAACATGATATTGGCTGGTCTTAGAAAAAGCTTTTAATGAATATGAAAGAGCTTCGATTTGGACTCCACCTGTTTCACAGACCTCAGGCATTATTGCAGTATTGTCCGTGACAAACATAGCACAGCATAATTATAGCAACGTGTACTACTGTGGTAATTCTGCTCCAACGTGAGCAAGAAACTGTTATACGTTTATAGGTTATTAAAAAGAATAAATGCTGCTGAGCTTGACGACAAGAATAATTAAAACATTTGATATATTAAATATTTACAACGGTTCATGAGTTTGGTCTGTCCAAAACGGAAAATAAACCCTGCTTTGGACTGAAAACATAAGATGTTGATAATCATACACTAACTATGCAGGATGAGAACCTAAGCTTTGTATTCTGATAGTAATCAGAAAGTTAAATGTCATATATAACACTATTCACTAAGTTACTTATGAATTACTTATCATTATTCTAGAAAATAAAGCGTCCCTTTCAAAGACAAACACAGGAATGCACGTGGTATTATTAGCTTTTTGTTATGCGGAGCAAAGGTCTAACTGCTTAAAATAATCTTGATTTAAAAATACTAAAATGACTAAATGTTAATGTTAAAATGTCAGTAACCAAAACTGAGGTTACCATTGATCGTTTAATAATACAATTATTTATATGTTAAAATTAGCACAGTGTTGCACATTTTGGAGAACTCTTGTGTTCTGATATAAACTATAATTAGAAAATGTCAGGGCTGCGGAATGTTTGGCCGAAACTGGCGCGGGCTTTATTCGGGCTCTTCTCGGGGTTTCCCTCATTACCGCGCGCGCAGGTGTCATCTGTGATGCCCTGGCATCCTGCCCAGGGAGTCCCCTGCTTCCCTTGGCACCAAGCTGCCAGCAACCCAGAGCGGGACAGAGAGTTAAGTCAAATGCGAGGATATGAGAGAAGATGAAGTACAGGCCAGGGCTATGACATATTAAACGGCGCCACCTGCTGTTCGATACACGATCACATATAAAATCTCTTATAATCTTGCTACATTTGAAGATAAACTTTATTAGTCATTTGCACAAGTACAAGTATATCGGGACGCTTCATTTTCGCATATTCCATCTTATCTCTTTCAGACACACACACGCTTATACAGTACTGTGCAAAAGTCTTAAAGAGTAAAAAGAAATATTTTAAGCTATTTATCTGAGTATTACGTACACAGAAAAATCACAATATAATATTAGAACATATACAAATTACGAGGGCCTTGCATTGGTGCTTAATAGACACGTGACTATCCTGCCAAGGATGAGATTGGACCCAGCGACCGTCCACAGACAGAGGCTAAACCTGCTGAGCCAAACACTGTCATCTCGCTATATATTGTCAGTTTAAGACAAGACTAGACTCGACAAAGGAAATATGTTTACAAAAATAACTCGTAAAACATCTGAATTTAAATTAGTTTTCAAATGCTGCGTATAAACTTAATCTATTTCATCAAGCCTGGGTACTTCTTGGTGCCCTTAAAGTGAAGCCTTTCGGTTGATTGCTTGGGGATGGACAGAATAGCAACTGAAATCACTAAAAAGTGTTTTAGAAGGCGGCACCGCAGCGACGACATGCTGCCTGTAACACAGCCGCTAATGCGTTCACAAGGTCTCTATTTAATCATCAAGAGCAAATTTTAACAGTCATTTGTATTATACAAAAGTAAACACAGCAAACGTGCATACCGCGTATAACAGTGTGCTAACTGCACCTGTGATTCAGCCCATTGTTCAGGAATTTCAATAACCTTAAAAATATAATTTGATCAGGTTTGATATTCGGTTTAACACTGTAACAATACATAGGGAACAAACAAGGTTTTAAAAAAGGTCATCTATGCCAGTTATATATCAATAATAATAATAATAATCAAGAATGACAAAAAGGGGGTTGCATGGTAGTGCAGTGGTTAGCACTGTCGCCTCACACCTCTGGGACCCGGGTTCGAGTCTCCGCCTGGGTCACATGTGTGCGGAG
>JAODJX010000040.1:13510692-13520924 GCA_026776945.1 Isichthys henryi | reverse complement strand
TGCTGAGGCTACTGCCCCCGCGACCCGATCCCGGACCAAGCGGCAGATGATGGATGGATGGATGGATGGATGGATGATTTAGGAATGTCAGCTGTTCAATACTCTATTTCTAATCCAATTACCTGTGGTTGCTGGTTAACTTATATGTACTTATATGTGCTTATGAAATAAAATTATTTTTCTCTGTAAAGGTAAGACTGGGTATTCCAAAAAAACATTTTTTCGAAAAATATTTTCCAAAAAGTGAGGAGTCATCTCATATTCGGACCAATATAGTAATTAGAGAATATTGTACTACTGTTGGTGCATGCAGGGAGCGTATCTGGCCTACAGGTGGCTGCGCCTCTGAGCTGTACCGCATTCGCCACTTGAGGGCAGTATTGTCCTGCAATTAAATTTTACTGTTTTGACTCCAGGGGGATATTTTAGAACATGTTTCCACCCGGATTCGATCCAGGGACCTTTAGCTTGTTTGAGGAATGTGATAATCACAGCACTACGGAAATTTATAACTTACAGAGACTAATATACGGAAAATTATCACGATTATATTCCGTATTCGCTCTGTGCTCCTCCCATCGTGCAAGAGAAATCAGGTGTAACTTTGTTTCGGTTCTGTGTTTTATTCGCTTATTTCGCCATGACACCATCAGATCTATTGGGAAATACGCTACAGTGAAGTTTGTGTCGTAACGAGCTGCATTATGTGATTTGCTTATTTTCTCACTTGTCTCCATGATTAATCCTTGTTCTCTTCTTAGCTGCAGCCCAGCTGTGCACTGCATGCACTGCTTGCCTTTCTTTCTTTCTTTCTTTCTTTCTCTCTCTGTCTCTCTCTCTCTCTCTTTCTTTCTTTCTCTCTCTTTTGCCAAAGAATGTCTATAAATGAATGGAAGGTGCTACCCGCATGCCTTTCAGTCTCAGGGCTCTTTCCCTGTCCTGGTTACTCTCATTCTAATGCTTCTGCCTTTCACATCAAAACAAACCAAGAAGAGTTACACATACAGCATTTTCTTCCACATAAACCACTTATCAGCTACATCTAATGGTTATGACTATAGCCGACTATAATTAAATGTGTGCAACCCAACTGGCAGTGTTTATTTGTAAAATAATATCATTTAAAAAAATTTATTTCCATCCTCCCCTCTATGTCAGCGCTGTGGGAGGCAGGAGTGGGAATTGGTCCATCACTGGTCACATAAACACATACACACACACAGTCACACACACATACACGCACAGATATAGAGAGAGCTCAACTATTTCAGTCTTGGTGGGGACCCTTCATTCATTTCTATGGGCATAACTCTAATATTAACAACGACAACCTTAACCCCCACCCAGCCCAAACCTTAACCATAAGTAACCAAACAAAATACAAGACTTTTGGCATTGTTAGTTTTCGGATCACATTCACAGGGGCAGTATGGTACTTAGCAATGTTGACTCATACCTGTGGGACCCGGGTATCTCTTGGTTCGCAGGTGTTAATCATGCCTTAGCTCTGTTTTCAAGGACATTCTGTTATTTTTCGCAATCTAGTATGAAGCTGCTCTTCTCTTGCAGTCTCTGTGATGTCCAGGGTCCCTCATATCTTAATACATCAAACGGTAATTAATCTGGACCGGTGTGCGTTTGGAAATTCAGGCATATCTGCAGTCAGCACAGATGGAACTGGAAAGATCCCGGAGAGATTCATGAACATCTGGGCTTGGATGTTTGATGCCTTTCTGCTATATTTTTAAAGACAGAGGACAGGCATGGAGTGTTAATATTAACCTCTATATCTCTGATTAAAGGTAGACTCTGTGATAATCGGCAGTAATTCAGCTTTCAGTCAGACGCTAAACCATCCCTGTCAGTTTCAGAATAGCTGAGTGCTGTGGCTCGATATAAACGTCAGTAATTACTGAACAGATTCAGATCTGCGCTTGTTTGATGATGAACCATGAATCAGTTTTGATGGAGCTCTAAGGAACAGCTGGAATGGAGCTAATCAGTAAAGCACTGCAGATATGTTGGTATCTGTTGCAGTTATATTCCTGTGTAATTTAAAACACTTCAGTGCTGTCTTCAGGCAATTCAAATAATTTAAGTTAGCATCATTAGCATCGTTAGCAGGGGACTGGAGGTGTCGTGGGCTGGAAGCAACGTGTTCTGCTAACCCGCCAGCTAGCTACCATTTTCTGACTCTACTTGCTAGAGCTGAAACATTGGTTGGGGGGGGAAGAGACTTTTTGACTTGGACCCCAGAAACAACAAACCGTCCTTTGGCCTCGTGTGATTGCAGAAGCAGGCAAAGGATATTTCGCAGAATGGCTGGTTGCGTAAAAACTGCTCGATGTGGCAGTTCAGTTACAACAGCAGCATTTGATTACCTTTGGGACTCTCTCCGGAAGCTTCTTTGAGCTGTCCCAGTTTCACAACATAGCTTTGAAAACAAAAATACCAAAAAATAAAAAATAGGGTACAGCACTCCTCCCTTTATGCCATCTGGCTTGTAGGCTTCCATAATCAGCTCCCCAGAGATCTATGCTAAACAAGCATTTTAATGAGCTGATTAAGGGCAGTGCTGATACCCATGCAGTCAGTGACAGCTAATGGTGACACAATTGCTTACCCTGAACTCCTGGTTGGTCTCCAGATCCAGGTCCACAGAAAATACCAGCAGACATCAGGCGCAGAACTGGGCGCTGAAAGTGGGGCAACCCACTGAGACTTCCTACACCCTATTTACATTAAGCAAAACAAGCTACATCCTTCCCAATGCCAGTTGTGGGTCCCTTCTGTCACACATTATTATTTATGTGTCAAATGCACAGCAGGGGGTGTAGTGGTTAAGGTACCATGGCCATGCAGGACAACTGTTTATGGGTGCCTCCGTCATATAATTATATGACAAGCAGCACAGGTACACCGTGGACTGGATGCCAGTCCATCGCAGGATACAGACACAACAAAAGTAAGCCTAACTGCATATATTTTGACTGAAAGAAGAAACCCGCCCAACATGAGAACATGCAGATTCCACACATACAGAGCAGAGGCAGGATTCGAACAACCAAGTCCTGAAGAGGCTTTACAACCTCTCGCTTAGCTACTGTGAACCTGCAATTTCCTTTGAGATTAGTGCGATGTCTGTCTGCCTGCCTGCCTGTCTGTCTCTCTGTGTACCTGCCTCTGTCTACCTGTCTGTCCATCCACCTGTCTGCCTGCCTGCCTGTCGGTCTCTCTGTGCACCTGCCTCTGTCTGCCTGTCTGTCCATCCACCTGTCTGTCTACCTGTCTCTTTTTCTCTGTATGTTTATCTATACTGTCTCTCTGACCGCCTGTCTCTGTCTTCTACCTGCCTGACTATTTACCTGCCTGTCTATTTATCTGCCTGTCTATTTATCTGCCGGCCTGTGTGCCTGCAAGCCTGTCTGTCTGCCTACCTGCATGTCTGTCCGTCTGTCTTCCTTACAAAGCAGCCTATCTGGAGAGGGTAAGGAAACTCTGTGTCGTCTCCCGATGAACATCAGGAATCTTTACCTAATCCACATCCTATTCTTCTGACAACGGCAAGGAAATACCCCAGACTGAGGGTCCCTCAACAAAGGAGGATTTATTCTGCATTCCAGCAGGCCATACAAATGCGCCACGACCCCAGAACCCGAACTTTCCAGATTTTGCATGTGACCACTTTACCCCAGAGCAGGCCTGACCTTTAACATCAGCCCTCTGGGGTCATGTTGTGAGTCTTCACTATCGTTATGAGGTTTGACTGGACGGTGATCCATCTTGATCCATTCTGTATATTTAATGAGAGTGACTCACCAGTGTTACTAAATTGCCCATAGGAGTGAATGCGTGAGTGAATGGTGTGTGAGTGTGCCCTGCGATGGGCTGGCCCCCCATCCTGGGTTGTTCCCTGCCTCGTGCCCATTGCTTCCGAGATAGACTCCGAACCCACCGCGACCCAGTAGGATAAACGGTTTGGAAAATGGATGGATGGATGGATGGATGGACTCACCAGTCCTCCTTATGCCAGCAGTGGTGCCGTCCTGTTATATGCACGACACAGCTCAGGCAGACCTATTAAAGCCTAATTTGTGTGCTCAAATTTCCATGTGGGTATAACATGTTAAACCATGTACATACAAATATCATAACACAAAGGTCTGGATATTATTTCACGCTTCTTTAATTTCAGTACTTTTCACCTGTCAAGCGAACCCTACTGGTGGGTGATCCCTGTAACCATAGCTTCCATCCGTTTTCACTCCCCTCATCCAGTTTCCTCCCCCTGTCTCTTTCCGGTCACAGAATACGTAGCAAGAGAAGTCAAAGAGGTTCTGTCAATTTATGCCATGTTTTAATTTTGATCAGAACACTAAGGTGGACTGTTTCATAAATCCATCAGGTTTTTTTTTTATTGCGTCAAAGCAATCAGAGGCAACTTGGCACCGTGTGTACTGGGATGGTCCCTGACAGTTCCGGCATTTAGCACTACAGGAGAAAAACAGGAAGAGAAGGGTTTTTTTGGTATCTGATGGAGGCCTTGTTTACACCACTCAAAGCACACATTTGTGTGAGGTACCTAGTGTCTGGGGCCCCCAGTTGGCGATGACAGTCACTGAATTGGGCTGCGGACTAAGTGACTTTTTCAGCAGAACCTCAAAAATAACAAACCTGTCCTTGGATATAAAGAGATATCATTTTTGGATTTAATTTTTTTCACAAAAAGATAACCTGAGACTCTCCTCTGTATTAGAAAAATGTCACTCAGTGACTTTGCAGAATGACTTTGGCATAAATAGTTCTGATTACCAACAAATTGCATGGATAAAGCTGCGGAATTTGTTGGATTAAATACAGAGTAAGCAGCCATCCAGGAAACAAGTAACTGTCTGTTTTTGTTTTATTTATTTTTTCTTTGCAGATGGGGAATGGGGAGTTTTTTAATTTCCTTCTTTGGGTCTGAAGGAATCACTCAGGACTAAGTGTTACGTCCTTTCACATACTGGAAGAGCTCCGGGAAGAGATGACTGAAGACTGAATAACGAAATCGTCCAGCATTTAATCATTGCCAGGAGTTACCAAACCTTTCATGTTGTTTGTTCAGATTTGTTTAACAGGGATATGCTGTAATCCATAGATACTTAAATAAAATGGGCACTATCAAAATATAGAAAAACCCAGATAATCTTGCGTGCCCCATTTTGTAAAATGATTCCATGTGTATGTGAGTTAATGATGTGTTCAAACCAAAGGGAAAAGACTGGATGGTTTTTTTGGCAGATGTTTTACGGCAAACTATCATTTTGTTGAATATATCACAAGAGTCAGCAGTTGTGGAAAGTGCAGTATGAAACACAATCTTGGCATATGGGCTACAGGTTTTCTATAAGGTTTCCCTTGGATGGCTGACTTTTCCTCTGTTTCCACAGGTCCAACCTCAGTGGAGCCCTTTCGCTTGCGCCACTTATTTGAAAATAGTTCAAAGGATTGGACCTTACCGTAATTAAACACACAAAACACCCAAACAACCTGCACAAACATGCCGAAACATGTTCTAGTTTAAATCCCAACAGTCACGAGATGCTCACCAAACACAAATCGCTTCTAAAAGTTTTAGAGGGACTCAAATTTTCAGCTTATAGGCATATTGTCTATCGCTGCTCAAACACATTATTTTGAAAGCTCTGACTATTGAGAAGAGGCAAAATAAATCTCGATAATTCTCGATTAATTCAGCGACCTTGGCCTTTGGTCAGATTTTGCCCAAGCCTGGGTCCAGTTTCCCCAAACTTGAAAACTGCTAGTAAAAGTTTAGAAAAGTGCCATATCTGTATTTAATTGTAGTTTTTTTGGTTTGATTCCATTCCTGCTTATATTTTAAGTTTGAAAAGTCATTTCTGACATGCCTCCTATGCTGGGTGGTCACCTTTCCCGGCCTCGACTGTGACTGGCGCCATGAAGCTCTTCTGCAGTATACTACAGCTTTAAAATAAATACCACTGGACTCAACTTTTTAGTTTGTTGCTGCTTCAAGGAGCTGCAGGTTATTGGGTGTCCGCGAGTTCTGTCAAAGGGGAGGGTGGCTATAAGATGGCTAACCGGAAACCCCCCTGCCATTCAGTGAAACCCGACCACGTTGCCCCTCATTTTGTTACGTAGGCCAAGAGCTACAATGCATAGATTTCAGACCCCTTCAAGTTGTCTGCATTTAGTTATGCCTAAGACTCAATTTAAAATGGATGGAAATTCATATTTTTATGAGCAGCCTACACAAAATACTCCACAATGATAAAGGGAAATAACGGTGTTTCCAGTGTTTTGTTAATTTATTCAAAGTAAAAAATAAACTGAAATATCCCATATGCATAAGTATTCAGACCCTTCACATAGTACTTAGTTAAGTCACTTATGTAAATGGGATATTTCAGTTTTTTATTTTTAATAAATTAAAACACTCGAAACACCTGTTTTTTGCTTTGTCATTTTGGAGTAATATGTGTAGGCTGATAAAAAAAATAATTTAATCCATTTTAAATTGAGTCTTCGACACCAACGTTCCATATGCACTGTATATATTGAATGCTGTGGATCGTTTGTATACGCAGTGTTCGTGCTGGAATCCACATGTGAAATCTGATAAAGTCATGGACGCCATACTTACAAGAGATCTTTTGTTTTTGAGCATTTTAGTTTGTTTTAAAATTAAAGGCTTATGACTAATATCGATCTCTGGACCCTTGCGGAGACACGGATGCCGAGATCAGCACTTTTTACGCGGTCAGTGTTCTGTTATTCAGGAACACAAACAGGAAGCGTACGGTTGCTCTAGCAACCATATTGAAAACTAATTTTTTTATGTTACAATGTTTTTTTCCTTTAATATTTGAAGTCTGGAAATTAGCAGCTGTAAAACAGACAGGTCAATCAGAGGGCAGGGGCAGTGAACCCAAGTCTGGACTGGCCAACTCAAAGTTGTTCACATTTATTCCTCAGATAATTTCTTCTAACACAGTTCCTTCACTACAAGACAGATAGACATTTGGGATAATTAGTCTAACATCTGAAATGTAGAGCGCAGTTAATGTTTGCAGCAGAAAGCAGCCTTGACTGACACACCTGTGGTCTGTATTATGAAGCGGGGTCACTGGCTTATCGGAGTAACTTGTCGGATTTAAGGTAGTCTGGGCAAAATGTAAGTGAATGAATACGAAGTCCATTTGAACTGTGGTACCTTAAATCTGACAAGTTACCCCAATAGGTCAGTAACTCCGCTTCGTAGTACAGGCCAGTGGATTCCGATTTAATGAGGTAGATTCACAAGCCAATTAAATATGTAAATTGTTTGTTTCTGTCAGAATTGCTGCTGAATGGGTTGCGGAAGGCAACTGTGAATTTTCAAGGAACTTCAGTCCTGGTGACCTGCTGTTTATTCCAGCCTGCCTTGAATTTCAATGTATCTTTAAATTACGTTCATTCGTGCATAAAAATAGACATATAATAATACCATCAGTCTATGAGCTATTAGTTTAGTTCTGCCCAAATGAGCTTGATGGGCCGAATGGTCTCCTCTTGTTTGTACATTTCTTATGTTCTTATCAATTCATCACAGGGCACATGGCGAGGGGCCCCTGGGAATGATATCAGTCCATAACAGGGTACAGAGATACATTTAGACAATATGGACAGTGTAGAAAAATTGCATGTTTTTGGGCTGGATGAGTGAAACTGAATATGCTAAGAGTACAATGGGAGCAGTGTATGGCTCAACAGGTTAAACATCTCTTCCTATGACCAGGTGGTTGTCAGTTCACGACCCAGCCTCAGCAGAATTGCCACATGTCTTTGGCCCCTTGAGGAAGCCCCCTAATCCACAGCTCCAGGGGTGCTGCATGCTGGCTGACCCTACGCTTTAGGATCCCAGTAGGATTAATAAAATATCACTGTTCTATTCAAAACCAGTGCAATACATGTAAACTCCACATACACACATATTCAGGGCTGGGATTGAAATACATAACTCTAGGAGCGTGCATGCAAACCACTGAGCAACCCCATAAACTAGTTAGTATAATTATTGCGTAATATATATATTCATAAAACATTTATATAAATATATAGGAACCAAAATACTGTTGTGCTTTCATCAGTACCAATTTACTTACCAAATATCGGTAAATAAATTTACGAGTTAAAACTCAGCTTGCAGCGTACATTACGTATCCATCTTAAGATGAAAATATGTGTATTTTAAACAGACCCTGTGGCAAGCCTCTCTCCTGTTATCAAGGCCGGAAGAGAAGACTCAGGGAAGAGAGCAGTGACTTGTATATAAACCAGCATGTAAGTGGGTCCACTATTTACATGGAAACATGAGAAAACAGCCGGTCAAAGACCCCCACCCCTGGGGTGTATAAGCACTGTAAGATAAACAGTAACACTTTACATTGCCTGTACCTTCATAATGCATATATCATACATTCATAATGCATTCAAGGAATATTCATAAGCAGCATGTAACTATTAACCCTATTCACCTTATAAAAATCCTAACATATCTTAACAGCTATAATATACATTAAACACAAACATTATATGGTAATAACAAACTTTAAATGTGTATAATCCTCATCTGTCATTAATGTATATTAAAGCTTTTAATGTATGTTAGGATGTTAAGGTGTACTTACATGCTGCTTATGAATGTTCCACAGATGCATTATAAAGGCATTATGAACATGCAGTTAGACTCGTAACGTGAAGCATTTACCAAATGAACTTTTTGAAGAGACGCTACTCCTAATTTAATTGAACAGTAACGGGAGGTAATGAATAAATGTGCTGTTTTATTTAAGTTTTTTTTTTTTTGGTTTTGTCTTGCTAACATTTCAGATAACTTTTCCTCATCTGTACCATCTCCATGCCGCCAGCCCCCAGTGCCGCCACCCCCCAGCGCCGCCAGCCCCGCCTTCCTCACTCTGGTTATATACCATTCTTATTGCTGCTGTATATACATTTCGTTTGCTTTTGTTAAACACATCTGTTGTCCTGTGTTTATATTTTCTCTCAGCTTATATACAAAACACAATAATTGCTAAGTGTCTCTTACTTTTTCCAATCCCACATTCAAAATGGGAATAAAAAACTTAATTTGTTCAGCTTGTCTGTAGGGTCTCTTCTCAGCTTCTTGGGAGAAAAGGGGGGAGTCATATTGGATCAGACGCACATTAACATTTGGGGCAACAACAGTAAATGTTGCCAAGAGAGAGGGCAGTGGTTGACCCGAGTTACACATTTAAAGGCCCTTGGGCTTCCTCCCAGATAAACCCATGCAGTAAACATCTCCGCATCAGATCCACTACAGCTCCAACTCATTTGTCCAACTAATGGGAAACAAAATGCAGAGGGGATTTTGACCCCCATAAAACATTACCTCAGTCATTATTATTATTATTATTATTATTATTATTATTTTGTCTATTTACTATTATTTGAGTAAGTTGTTGGTAGGGGTGGCATGGTGGTGCAGTCACCCCTCACCTCAGGAACCTGGGTTTGAGTCTCCACCATGGCTCCATGTGTGTAGAGTCTCCATGTTCTCCCCATGTCATCGTGGGGTTTACTCCGGGTTCTCTGGTTTCCCCCCCCTCCCCACCAGTTCAAAAACAGGTGAGGCTGATTGGAGTTACCAAATTGCTCATAGGTGTGTGTGTGGGTTGACGTCCCCTCCTGGGTTGTGGGTTGTTCCCTGCCTTACGCCCATAGGCTCCAGACTCCCCTTGACTCTGAACAGGATAAGTGGTTTCAGAAGATGGATGGGAGTTACTGCTACTTTGACAGTGACTTTTTAAATATATTTGGCCATAAATCCATTCCTCACACACACCACGTTCAGTAATCAGGATAGATAAATTAGTATCTGTTGAGGGTGATGAAGACTCCGTCACAGTAATGAAGACAGTAGGGGCCGCCTGAGTCCACCTGGTGTCCAGCTTGAGACGGACCGTGGCTCAATCTGTCATTCAATGAGACACATCAACCATTTCTAGGCGTGGACTGAAGTGTTTAATAAATAACAATGTCAAAAACAACACAACAACAAAAGCTTGGTTTTCTTTTCGGTATTTATACATATACATTATATATATATTTATATATATTTGACTGTATAAACTATAAATATGACATGCAGTCCTCATAACTTAAAACCACCAATAATTTACAGAGTGAGG
>JAODJX010000040.1:13486323-13497340 GCA_026776945.1 Isichthys henryi | reverse complement strand
GATCATGACCAGGAGGTAATGTGAGGGGAGGGGTGGCAGTTTACCATGGAGATCCCTAAGCGAAAATCAAAGCATTTACTTTAATTTAGCTATAAATAATGTGTGATAACTATAACACACCCACTCAGCACACTTATCTTCTAGGCAGTTTAAAAACATCCATGGCTACACTGTCTGTTTACTATAATGAATGATCGCAAATTTTACTACACAGGTCTCGCACCTGCCATTATCAAATATTTCCCACAGTACACACAAAACCTGTTAAAAGTCAGACCTGTCTTGGTTTATAGATTGATTATGGGAAACCTGGGACAGCCCGGAATGTATTTCGCTAACAGTCAGACCTTTGATATTTTACCGGGAGAAGCTAACTGTCACTTAAGTGATTTAGTAGGAGAACAGTCATTGGAGTTCAGCTGTTTTATACCTCAGGGCAGGAATTCATGGAGGACTTACCAGAAAAGCTTCACACACACACAGCAATAATTTTTGTCTTGAAGACAACAGCAATATGAATAGTTAAAATAAAAAATCTCTTTGTTGGATGTGTGTGAATGAATGAAATGTGTAAATGTGAGGCAATGCTGACAGTGGCAGATGGGAGGTCATTTGCCAGTGCAATTCAATGGAGACAATAAGGTCATTGTCTTCTGGACAGTGAGATAAAAGTTTTTTTTGAATGTAATTGAATGTATACCTCTTTGTACTCTGAAAGAGTTCCAGATTTCTCAATCATAATGATGTTGCCGGAATTTTTATTCATGCTTAACATGGGGATAAACTCGAATGGGGAAAGAATTTTATGAAAATCTTCTTCCGATTCCAGAATCTACTTCTGGGCGCCTTTTTGCTTTGATCAGGCTCGGTACTTGACGCCGCGATCAGGAACGTTCAGGGAGTGACGTAAAATGACACAGGCTTCCTCTTACTGTGTGCGTTAGGATGCTGTGCTTTTAATCAGAAGGTTGTTGGTTCAAAGGCCAGGGTCAGCCAAGTGATATCACCATTAGCCCCTTCATTAAGGCCCTTAACACTCAGTTGTTCCAGTGCCAGACTCACTCTTCCTTCTTACATATACAGTATGCCACTTTGGATAAAACTACTCGCTACGTGACTAAGATGGGAATTGGGGAATTGGAGGCTTCCAGTGCCAGGCTGCACTGCATCTCCCCAGCTGAGACTCCTACTAACAGACATGCTTCTGAATGCCAAACCCCCCCCCCGTCAGGTGCTGCTGACAGACCCTGGGCGATTAGTGAACCACACATGGGAGATGTGAGCCCACCTACCATCAATTTGCTTAAGGGTCTGACACACGGGGATGCCCCGCTGATCACCTGTGGTGATGGAAATTTCCGGAACCCCTCCACCCCCAATTCAGCACAGAGGGCAGTCTGGGTCTCAGTCATGTTTAAAATGCTCCAGCTGTCCACAGTTGCCAGACAGAGGGGTGGGCAGCCCTCTAATAGCCGTAGAAACTCATTCCTCAGATGCACATTTCCATTATTTAGCAGAGGCTTTTACCAAAAGAGATATATTTTTAAGAAAGCAGATCAGCCAGTGAAATAACTGGGGGTAATGGGTTTTGCTGAAGGGCCCATTGGTGACATCACTGTGCTGAGCCTGGGATGGAAACCGGCAACCTTCAGCTCACAGGCACAACATCCTAACCCACTGAGCTACACAGCTCTGGATAAATTTTTCTCTAAATGTGCCTTCCGGACCGCTTCCATGCTACATGCATGTGCTTGTCTCAATCATTCCTCACCTTTTTATATCTTTCATACTCTTTGAGGACGCTACCCCCCAGCCCCCCCCACATGCTCCCATTTTCTGCCCCTCCAGTCTATTCTCATCCATCATATGCATAATAGTGTGAAAATGGTAAATTTGGTCCAAGCCTAATCTCAGGGGTTTCTACTGCAGCGCTCTTTACCTCCACTCAAACCAAGCATTTGAATGGGGCCCCCTGTTGTTCACAAACAGTCACTACACTAAATCTGAAGCAGAAAGTACTGCTAACTAGAGGGAGGGTGGGCAAAGTGACTTTTTGTGTGGGGCCACAGATACCACAAAGCTGGTGCTGGGTCTATACAGGTAAGGCCGTCCCACTGCCACAAACCAGTAGGCATCAGAGTACTTGATTTTATAGGGAGTTCATTACAAACCCAAATGCTTTAAGCCATCTATTCTCATAATTTATGGATTCATTGTAGATTCACTTTCAGACCAACAGTCATAAACATGGCATGTTTGTTTTGATTCAGCTTCCTCCTGCATGAATTGCGGTGAACTCCAAGTTAGTTTCTGATTGGCCGATTATCAAGCATGTGAAGGAGGGTTCTTTAAGTACGTTCGGTACCTGGCCAACCAAACACTAGTTCTGCGCTGACTTCTGGATTTGAACTTTTTTGTAGTATGCAATTAAATCTATGCATCAACAGGAGAAGTATATTCAAGGATCGCTATTTAATAATGACACTTCATTGATCCCTATGGAGAATAATCTTTATGCCTACCCCATCTTGCCCTCCATGACACATGCGTGAGTGACAGCAAGCTTGGAGGCAAAGAGCTGGGAGTTAAGAGTCCAGAGGTGTGACTACTCTCCGGAAGCCTGGCTCAAACTGCCGACCTTCTGTTCACAGGGGCATGCGCTGGCCCCCCCAAAAAAAGTTTCAACAAACACATTTTACTTGCAAATGCATTATTTTCAACAATATCTTCCACAAATGACTAACCCTTAAAGGCATAATGAAAACAATTCTCTCCTTCAGATAATTAATGCAGAATAGATTATGTTCGTCTTGCACCTGTAGCTTCCAGGATAGGCTGTGGCCCCCGGGGGCGAACCTGCACAGGACTGGCGACTACAGAAAGTTGTCAGTAAACCAGCTTTTCAAAAATGAACGAAATACCACAAAGTTTTCAGTTTACATTACAGACAAAATAGTGTTCAGATCGGCAGGATATAGGAAACGGGATCAGTTATAGATATCAGCGTCACTGAATTAAATTGTCAACAAAACTGTAAGAAGGAAGAGCTGAAGCAGATGAAGAATATTTCCAGGATATTCTTTGCATTTCCATTTTATGAATCAGTATTTTGATCACATGTGAGGTCATGTGATCATTCATTCGCCTCACATCATCGTAACAGGAAGCCTGATTGGTAGTCCTGCGCCATGCCGCTCTCACAGCTTTATAACTGCAGTTTAGCTCCTTGGGGAGCATTTTACTTTTCTGTTTCTACTTTTTCAGTTTATATAACATCTATAGGGCTCTGCCCCTCATTTACTGATCAATGTCCTGGTCCGGCAGTGTGTGTGGATCTGGAATTTATCCTGGACAGCAGATAACCACAGGACACATACACCAAGGAGGAAATTTAAACACAGAGTAAATTCCACACAGAGCGTGGAGGTAGGATTCGAACCCACAACCTAGAAGGGACAAAATCACCATGCTACCACATTCCCTGCAATACTGCATTTTTCATTCATATACCCTCTCCCTGCAATACTGCATTTTCATGACAGTAATAGAAGCTTTTAGCATTTAGTATTTTTAATTATATTTTTTTTAAAAGAAGTATAATTAGTGGCTCAGTGGGCAGCATAAACAAGTAACATTTTTGCTTTAAAATGTACTCTGGACATGGAAACTGCATACAGCATCTTCAAATGAATTGCAAGTCTCCTGTTACAGAAATTAGATAAATCGGGCAGCACAACATACAAAGTTTGGGTGCACCCAGGGTGAGATGCCAGGCTTTCACAGAGCACATATTCACACAAGTGAGAAATACAGTAATATGTCTGTTTTTCTAAAGTAAATTAACTTTAAAGACAGAGTTAGTCATTTCGTAACCTCGGCACTGTCTCGGGGGTGGTGTAACCCCTTCTAGCAGGTGATGAAAAACTCACACACTGTAGTGATGTCACCATCTCCTGGCTGCCCCACAACAGCCAATCCCATGAGTTGACCAAATAGTGGCAGGGGCTGCCAGTGCCATGCTGTGTCATTGGATGATCTGCCTGCTGTGTAGGACCAATCCTCTCATGTGGCTCTGCAGAGGGTCGCAGACCCTGCCTCCATCCCCGTCGCGACGTCCTCATCAGAACTCCGGATCTCATTGGCAGACCTTAAACCAGGACCCTCCCACTGTGATCCCCTACTGTCTCCAGATTAACTGCTGTGTTGATTTCTGTCTGGGTTTTTATCTCAGCAATCTGCACTTTAGCTGAAATACATCCAACCTAATATGGCATTTGATTAAAGAGCCCAGTGTTTTTCTGCATCACACGCCTCAGGAACAGAGATACTTCCTCCATTCCTGTGTGGATACAGCATTTTCACTTAATCCCATTTTGCTCTCCATGAGACACACATACAGGTGAGAGCAAGCTTGGGGGTCACAGCACAGGGTGAGTCAGCATGCAGCCCCCCCCCGGTACAATTTGGGGTTTAGAGCTTCGTTCATGGGCCCAACAGTGACATCACTGTGCTGACCCAGAGATTCAAACTGGTAAAAGTGCAACCAGAGGTACGGAGTCGTAATCCACTGAGCCATATACAAACTGCCGCGATGTCAAACATCTAAACTGCAACCAAACTCTGAGTTCTGGAGACAAATGACGAGCAAAAATGGCAGGAAAGCGATGCTGGGTTGGGCGGGGGGGTGGGATGGTGTTGCTTGGATGCTGCTGTGTTACGTGTCCTCCTCTGAAGGAATTTCCCTCACAGCATTTAATCACATTACGCCATTTCCATACTTGACATTCCACAAAACGTGCCACCATTTACATCTGCCTGTCAGAACATGGGCCCTGGCTTTTTGGTTCTTGTTTAAGCTACTGTACGGTCTATCGAAGCCAGACTGAAACTATTCCTCTCCGACAGCACAGGAACCAACCATTAGCAAGTTAAATAACAGTGTCCTAATGTTGCAGGATCCTCCGTCCTGCAAGAACAGTTAAATATTTCTCTTGTATTCTATTTTAAAGCCGACTGAAAGTACTCTACTCTTACAGCATAGGAACCAACCATTAACGAATTAAATAACTGTCAGCTAATATTGTAGGACCCTATGTACAAGAAGTTAAATATGTTTATGTGTGTTATTTTAAAGCTAGACTGAAATATTCTACTCTTACTGCACGGGAACCAACCATTAGCAAGTTAAATAACCGCCAGCTAATGCGGCAGGACCTTATATACACAAAGTTAAATATTTCTAATGTATGCTATTTTAAAGCTACAGTCAAACTGTTCTACTTCTACAGTATGGGAACCAACCATTAACAAATTAAATAACCATTAGCTAATGTTGCAGGACCCTATGTACTACAAGAATAGTTAAATATTTATGAAGACGTTCATTCAGTGGTATTTTACTGCAACGACAGAGCAGCTCACTTGTATAACCACGTTAGAAAGAGCCATAAGGGTTAATGAACCAGCTTACAGCTCTGGAGACCTACAGCACACAAACACCCACGTGCACAATAAAAATCAGCCTGATCACGGATGTGTAAAGTGGGCCATTATACTGTACGCATACAGACACACATGTGCATGTTAATAACCAACCAGACCACAGGCATTGTCTGCGTGTTAAAAACAGGCCTGATCATGGGCATTAAATGCAGGCTGTTACACGCATACAGACACATGCATGCATGTTAAACACTAGCCCGGTCAGGGGCATTAAATGCGGGCTGTTATATGCATACAGACACATGCATGCATGTTAAAGACCAGCCCAATCAGGGGGCATTAAATGCTGGCTGTTACATGCATACAGACACATGCAAGCATGTTAAAGAAAAGCCCAATCGGGGGCATTAAATGCTGGCTGTTACATCCATACAGACACATGCATGCATGTTAAAGAAAAGCCCAATCGGGGGCATTAAATGCAGGCAGTTACATGCATACAGACACACACATGCATGTTAAACACCAGCTCAATTGGAGGCATTAAATGCAGGCTGTTACACGCATACAGACAGACGTATGCATGTTAAACACCAGCCCAATCGGGGGCATTAAATGCAGGCTGTTACACACATACAGACACATGCATGCATGTTAAACACCAGCCCTATCAGGGGCATTAAATGCAGGCTGTTACATACATATGCACACACGTTTGCATGTTAAAGACCAGCCTGATCCCAGGTGTTTAATGCGAGCCGTTATACAGGCACTTTGCAGCCATGTTTGGTTAGCCGGCTGTAAAGTTCTCCCGCTGCTGTAAACCATGTCACTTAGCGCCCAGGGCCGCCGGCTGAGAGGATGTCTGCCTGTTTATAAACAGCCCCGACCACCCTAGAAACCTCAGCCGCTCAGATGCAGAAAGGCTGCTCTCTCCATGCACCTCATATGCAATACTGCTAGCTTATTTTATTGGTATTGTATTGTATTTAGCAGACACTCTTTTCTAAAGTAATGCACAGTTGAGGAAGCAGGGTTAACCAGTCCCTGGATCAATTGGAGTTTACGGGTCTAGCAATGGAACCCAAGGGTGAAATCACCCTGGAAACTCTGGGATTTGAACCAGCAACCTTCTGATCACAGGTACAGCATTCTAACACACTGAGCAGACCTATATGATGTAATATTATTATATGCCCTGTGATAGACTGGCATTCCATCCAGTATGTACCCCATCCTTTTGCCCTATTTTGTGCCCTACCGACCTATGTCCCTGACCAAGATGAACGGTTGAAATAAAATTTTATTGTATATCCATCTTCCACACACTCTGGTGAGGCACATGCACAAGACGGAATATAGAGATACCAATTAGTTTAGCTGTATGCCTTTGGGTGGCAGATGAAATCAGAGTATGGCAAGGGGAGATAACAAAGATAGTACAGGTAAGGTTTGAACCCACAACCCTGAAGACATGAAGCATCACTACTACCCACTTACTCTGTATTAATACCATTTCGTCCTATTTTAATTTGTGGAAAACCGCCTTGACGTCTAATAATGACTCATTAACCTTGCAAGCTTGTTACTCATTAAAACCCTTCCTGATTTTGCCACACAAGTGCTGTCAGAGGATAAGCGCTTTCTACTCTGCTTGATGTTTTTGGCAAGACTGACAAATGATTTTTTTTTTTGGTCACAAAGTCCGACGACTCCTGCACGATCACCGGTCTGCATCCCAACGCTCTAGCGGCGACGAAGAATTTAACCTCGGATTCTCTCGTTGCCAGGACCTGTTGCGTCCAGGTAGCGAAGCAAGACGTAAGAACCGCGCTGAAATGAGACGCTCTGCACGGACATATCCACTCTGCTTCTACCGAACGGAGCTGCGAGAGTCTTCAGAAAGCTTTTATTTTTATCCTGCACAAACTTTATTTGGAACCGATTGAGAATGCTGGCCGGCTTTCAAAGACAGCAGCGCATCGTATGAACAATGAGGTTGATTAGCCCGATGCGGAACGCGCAACTGTCAGTCAAGTATGCGGAGCAGTGCGGAAAGATTGTAGCTACGAGCCGCTTTCACAAACAAACACTGACTTGGCATGGATACCGAGCCAACAGATAAATAATCGAAAACGAATCTGCTGCCTTTTCAGCCTGGCTGCATGCGCACTGCTCTTTGGCTGCTGAGTTAAAATATGCGCATGTGTGGTTTGCTAGTGAGAACAAAGCGGCGACCGGCGTTCTGTGTCGCTCTGTCCCGCTGTGTCCCTCTCTGCTTGGCAACTTTGTTTATGGCTGCCTGAGGAGCGAACATCTACGTGGCTCTGTTCAGCTTTAAGGAGAAGCTGTGACAAGCAGTATAAGCAAGGCGGTGAAAACGCACGTATATGTCTGACGCTGTGGTCGGTGTCACTGGGAACGGGCTGTGAAAGATGCTGAGTGTGGACTTAGAAATTATTTAACGCAAGCCGATAAAACTGAATTATATTCATGTGTTTTCTTTAACAGAACGTTGTATCTGAGTTTTTCAAAATGAAACAGACACATTTATGCACCCCCCCCCCCCCCCCCACCGTTCAGATCAGTTCCACGTCTGTTCTGCAGGTGTTTTGTGCTATGTGAATTCTGTTGTCTGTTCAGAAGAAAAAAGTTTTTTTTCTTTCTCGGAATAAGGAGTGTGCTGCGTGCAGTATAGTGTGCATTGTGTGTAGGGTATGGCGTGTGCAGTATGTGCAGTTTGGAATATGTTGAGTGCAGTGTACAGAGTATGTTATCTGTAGAGTATGGGGTGTGCAGTATGTACAGTTTGGAGTATGTTGAGTGTAGTGTACAGAGTATGTTATCTGTAGAGTATGGGGTGTGCAGTATGTACAGTTTGCAGTATGTTGAGTGCATTGTACAGAGTATGTTATCTGTTGAGTATGGAGTGTGCAGTATTTTCAGTTTGGAGTATGTTGAGTGCAGTGTACAGAACATGTTATCTGTAGAGTACGGAGTGTGCAGTATGTACAGTTTGGAGTATGTTGAGTGCAGTGTACAGAACATGTTATCTGTTGAGTATGGAGTGTGCAGTATGGATTGTGCTCTGCGCTGCCCAGGGTACGTTACAGACAGCGTGCTCTGATCTGTGTACAAAGCACTCTGGAACTCATGTTAGCACCATGAATTAACGGCAGATGAAAATCTCAGCAGTTGGATACATTTTCTGTCCTTTGGCATTATAAACAAGCGTTTAAAGCTGCAGCACGCTCTGAAATCGGAACAGAGGGTTTGGGTGATACATGTAATCATTGTATACAATGCATTAGGCTGGGCAGGTCCCACGTCACACATAAGAGCTGCTTATGAGTGGAAAGGAGAATTAATCCAGGAAAGGAAATTCTGGGCAAATTTCACAGCAAACTCATAAAGATACATTACTAGTAGCCATGGGCATTTTATATTGTAGAATTTTATATTTGACATTCTTTTATTTACTGAACATGGAACGGTAAAACAAGCAAGCTCAGATCAGATTTCCTAGCCCCAATTCTAGAACTAAGCTATTTAAATGTATCTTGGGTCTGCAAATGCTTAGCACAAAACTAATGAACACTCAACCAATCCAAGAAGCCAAACCACTGATGCCTAAATTAAAATTCACTGGCACATCCAATCAGGTTTGTGCGATAGGCATTCATTGGTGCAAATTGTAGAGTGCACTGAGTGCTTGATCATAGGATTAATTTAAACCTGTATTTAGTAGGGTCCATGACTGAGCCGGCATGGTAACAATTCTGTCGTGGTGCAAGGAAGGTTGAGACCCACTGCCCTAAAGCACTTGAGCAATGGGCCAATGTCTGCTTTTGGTGTTGTGCTTTCAGAGTGCCGTTAAACTATTACCCATCACTACACTAGGAGACCACAACTGCTGTTTTCCTGACTACCCCTCTAACAATTTTCCAATCTGAGGACGTTTACCGAATGCTACGATTAAGGAATGGAAACATTCCAAGTGTCCAATTTTCCTGATGTTCTCGGAATGTTGTTTCACTACTACAACTGCAGGTACAATTATAGGTCATAATATAAAAGCCAATGTATGGCAGTAGGTAAGACTGCAGCCTTACATGTCAGAGGTTATGTGTTCAAGGCTGTCCTGTACATTCCCAGTATACACATTTATCATGTAATTTATTATTATAAAACAATATTTTTCAACATTATTTGCATTAAAAGGATGTTCAGGTGGAAGTGTTTTAATGTCAATGACAGAATTGTTAAAATATAAAATGTGGGAATAACGTTCCATTAATGTTACAGTAAGAACATTCTCTGCCAGCTTTCAGAATACCTTCATATAACGTTTACTGAAGTTCTGGGAATTTCACTGCGTGATCACATTTTACAGGCATCAGAAACACTGGTGAAACTGTAGGCAACTGAGGGTGGAAATGAAGGTAATTTCCCTTTGAAGGTTTTCCAAGAAGAGCGACATAGACCTGTGTGATTAATTAATCTTCTGTCTCCTTGTGGGCTGGTTATTATTCAGTAACATTTCAGCTGCACAAGTAAAACTGTTTGTAATGCTCGAGACTCCACAGCATCCCCATCCTGGGGTCCCTCCCTTAAATCAGAAAAACGCCCTTTAAGTGGCACGGAATGAGATACAGGCCTGAGATTTAAGTGGAGCAAAGGAATCTTTAGGCTCAACCCAAACATCTTGTCCTTTTCCATTGTGTTTATAAGACTGTAATAAACAGCATTCTTATGATGAGCCTTTGCCTCTTGGAAAAATGGCCCCTCAGTATCTTTTTGTGCCAGACGTTTGTCTTAAACTATCAAGTGGAGCACAGGAAGAAAGCTCTTTATGGCTGGTCCGTTTTGAAGTTAGCATACCGGCCTTTTTCCTCTGTGATCAGCGCAGGTGTTAATCACTGCGTCGCTTCTTTGTGGGGGCCCCCTGTTGGCCAAAAACAGTCACTGCACCAAATATGAAATAAACACATTCCTTATTTAGGAGATGCTGAAGCAGCATGTTCTGCTAACCAGCTAGGAAACTACCATCTCCTGGCTCTATATGCTAGCTATTTATTTAGCTTTTTAAATATTTGAGCTGTTGGGGTGGGGGGCTTTTTGAGTAAGGGCCCAGAAACAGCAGTCTGCCCTCCCTCATCATATTGTTGGACTTTCAGAGTCTTACGGCAGCTTTCAGTTTGATGATTACCGGCTGAGTCAGCTTCTGTGTTGAGTACCACTAAGCTTTACAAATCTGACTTAATTCTGTAGCCAGTAGTTTGGAGAATAAGCAGCGAGGGAACATAGGTTAGCTGATGGTGCGTTAAAATCTCCTGCTACTTCTTGATTATGGTTCATATATATAAAAATTATAACATATGCAAATTAACAGAGACAATAAAATACAGAAGAATTTCCTCTGTTCTCCAAAAATTTGCTGATATTTCGTTGGTCTGCGACGTGAACATGGTGCCCAAACCTCTCCTCGGGCGCTGAACCCATCCATCCATCCATCCATTTTCCAAACCGCTTATCCCACTGGGTCGCGGGGGGTCCGGAGCCTATCCCGGAAGCA
>JAODJX010000040.1:13463311-13486223 GCA_026776945.1 Isichthys henryi | reverse complement strand
GCAATTTTAGCAACTCCAATTAGCCTCAGCATGTTTTTGGACTGTGGGGGGAAACCGGAGTACCCGGAGAAAACCCCGGGCGCTGAACCACTCCATGTATTTGTGAAAATTGACCGCCAGCGCACGTAATTACTTAACTGATTAACTGAAAGAAGTATTGATTAGCCATATAAGGTGTGCTAGTGTTCAGGTCAAAAGATACATGAGTGTAATGGATGGGTGCTGCAAACACTGTGGTGACTTTAGCAGAGGTTTTGAAATGGCGAAGCTGACACACTTTTGTCAAGCATAATATCAGAGTTTTACACCAACATGAAGATCATTTAAATGTCATTTTCTTTGCCTAAGACTTTTTGCCGAATACTGTATATAGCCACTCTCAACACAGTTGGCCAAATGTTCTTGTCAGTGAAAAGAAGAGTACCATATTGGGGCATAGAAAATCTAGAAGATAACCAGAGGAGGGGAAATCTGTGTGAATTATTGTGAGGGGGGGGCATAGCCAACTGCCTGGCTCCCTAATAGTAGACACGCCAGAGATGAGTTGTCAGGGCTGATGTTCCGGTCGCCTGCTTAGAGCACTGCATGGGCAGTCGTTGACTCACTCTAGGAGGGGCGTTCCGGCTTTGATTCTGACAGTTTACGCAGCTAAATCCAAAACATGTCTGCACAGCCCAGCAGCAAGTCACATGCCCGAATCCTTACGAAGTTACGCGCCTAAAACCTGCTTTTGACACCAACAGAAAGATGCTAGTTGTGTGAATCAGCTTTTCAGATCTTATGAAGGTAAGATAAGATCAGTATTGCTAAGGAAAACGTTCCCTAATGCTGATTGCCTGACGAACTTACCCAGACTGCACTGCTTCCTGCCTCATCTAGCTGATTGATTTGAGGTGAATTATGTGACTCATTGAGGGTGGTGGTTACCAGCCAGCTATCTTCATTCTTAGAATTATGACACTAGATCAGACTGCTTAAGATTAGATTCAACTTTATTTTTGTTGCACAAAGTACAAGTTCTCAAACAATTAAACACAGTTTGGCATCTAACCTAAAATTGCAAAACTGCACTGAAACAGCTGTACAGTATACAAGTGTGACAAATAAATTCTATACAGTGGTATACACTAGTAGTCAAAATTGTGCAAACACCTAGCATTTTTGGCATTGTGCTTTAAAAATTTCTACAGGAATATCGGCATTAATGATTATAAACAGTCAAACGATGTACGATTAAATAAGTAACTGGAGCAACAGCTGAATAAAGTTCTGCAATCTCTAAAAACTGGAAGTGTTTCCAAAGTTTTGGTCACAAGTGTACATGGTATGCGTGGTGTGTTATAAATAATGAATATATACAGCGTCTGTGTTTGCAGTAAAAAGAATGTGAGCGGTAACCAGGCTGCGATGGGACCCTCCTGGCCGGACACTGTCCTGAGATCCGCTCGCATGCACACCGAAGCTCCCAAATCCTTTATCTGATCCATGAGCACCCGCTGGTTCTCTGTATCCAAAGGGGTTCAGCTCTGATCAGATACTGCTTTAAAATGAGCCAGAGAAATGGGAACGGTTCCCTGATGTTGCACGTGGAACTAACTATTTTAATTTATCCTGGCTGCGTTACCGCTGACACAACAAACTCCACGCTGAAACCTCACTCTAAACAAAACCTACACAAGTACTAAACGCAAGACATAACTTTCATTGTATCTTCGTTTTACAGCAGCTGGTAGCCTTAATGTTTTTCCATATTATCATATTTTGCAGTCATTGTTATTTTTCTTTTTCTTGTTTCAATCTTATTTATTGTGTTCTTTATATTTTTCCTGAATCCTGGAAGCAGGTGGAAAAGGCAGTTCACAGCGCACATGTACACTGCATAGCTCACGGTGCTTCTGATGAACTGCAGTTAAGCTGAACTTTCTCTTCAAGCTCATATTATCTAAGTGATCGCGTCCTTTGATACGATTTCATAAATCATACTTTGAACAAGGTTTAACATGCTCTTTTAAAAAGCGTTTTAAAAATGTTCAGGAATATTAATCACCCCTTTCATTGCTGAGCTGTGGGAGGCGTTCCGCGCGCAATGCCTGTTATTATCGCTAATACTCATCTTATGACAAAAACATTTTTTATCCTTTCATGAGGTAAATCTCTCCAAGCGATGGGGAACACCTGCCGGGTTTTTAAATCACCACTTCCAGCGCTACGAGTCGGAAAACACAAAACCGACTCCAGGTTATGCTCATTTGTTGCTATGGCAGTTACAGGAGAGCGAACATATTTACATTAATATCGCGGACGCTTCTGTTCAATGCCACATATAAGCAGGGCGAGTGTGGGGTCAGACAGCAGAGCCAGCCGGCGTCCCTGGAGCACCTGGGATTAAGAGCCTTGCTCAAGGGATCCAAAGTGGTTATTACACTGACAGCCACGGGATTTGAACCCATGACCTGCCGGACACAGGTCCATATAAATAAACTTACCAGCTTCCTTTTATATTAAGTCAGTAAGATTCCTTTTCCTGTGGCAAGTTTATGCCTTAATAATAAAAATTATCTATTCATTAAAGCAGAGTTTTCATCTTACTCTTGTCACGTCCATTACTGCCAAACTTTGGCAACATCAGAAGTGAAAGTTCAGCCTCTGGCTTCATCTCACATGGAGAAACCATCACAATGTACAGCTTCCCTCCAGTGTGGAAGGTTCGGGTCAGATTCCCCAGCTCCAAGAGGACTTATGACTGATTGTCCTGTTCCCTGGCACAATGGGATACCGATATCTACAAGGAGTCAACGTGAGTGGAGGACCTGCAACAAGCAGTTTTTTTCTCCGGACCACCTCAGATGAAGAGCGTGAGGAACCATGCAATAACACCAGACTGTACAATAACAAAAGTCAGTAAACAGACAAACACCCTGCATACGCTCAGTGGACTTGTTTAATTCCACTACACTATGCATTCATGTGGGGCCCCTGAAGTTTAGGGCCCCCTGATGGCTGCAAACAGCTACTACACTAAAATTTAAATAAACGCGTTCCTTACCTATGAGATGCAAAAACTCCATGTTCTTCTAACCAGCTAGCTAGGTATGATCTTCTGACTCTACATACTAACTAGCTAAGTGACTTTTTGAGTGATTTGCCAAAAACCTGCCGCAGCCAACACTGAAATTTAATTCAGTTTTTAGCTACAAAATGTTTTTAATTATTTAGGTATCATGTGAAAACAAAATGTGTTTTTGCCTGGTCATAAGGAAATGAAAATAGCTAAACGTGGGGTTTCGCCTCTCGGTTTAACGTAACAATAATTCCTTGCGGAAGCTGATCTGTCACCCTAACGGCTGATCAGATGTAGCTTCTGCTAAACGTGTTAAGTACATCACTACTCATCTTTGTGTGCTAAGTAAAATTCTCAGAGGCATAAATGTAGCAGAAACACTGAAACAGCAACTGAGAAAAC
Organism: Isichthys henryi; assembly: GCA_026776945.1. Taxonomy (NCBI): domain Eukaryota; kingdom Metazoa; phylum Chordata; class Actinopteri; order Osteoglossiformes; family Mormyridae; genus Isichthys; species Isichthys henryi. The sequence continues at coordinate 13,482,760 of JAODJX010000040.1, read as the reverse complement.
ACATCAGTGATGCAACATATGGCTCAGTGGGTTCTCGTTGCCAATAATGGATTATTAATCGGATAATATTATTATTCGGTTTCTTGGGAGACACTTTTACCCAGAATGACTTGTAGATTTCATTCTTCTGCATTTTACCAGTTTATACAGCTGGGTATCGTACTAACGCTATTCAAAGGAAGCATTTAGCTGAAGGGCAGAATCTGAAATTCAAATTCCCTAACCACAACAACATGGCTTGCTATCCCCCATTGGGGCATTTGTGGTGAATCTCCTTGGCTTCAGCACTTCTGCAGAGACTGTCACAAACACGATGCAAGAGCCCTACATTCCACAATCCCATTGCCCAACATTTTCTCCTATAGATTTATGGTAATGAACTGACACCAAACAAGAACTTGGGGACAAGCAAAGGATCCCTTAGGATGGAAATCCTGCAACAGGAGGGTCATGTGTAGCCAGGATGAGGTCCGTCCAGTCGAACATGTGTCTCACTAAGGCAGGGGTCAAGAGCTGAAGTGAAGGGGATAGTTTTTAAACTGGAACGCGCGGGAAGACGCACGGTCAAGCTACGTCAAGGTTTTGTCGTGACAGATTTTTGGCACAAAGGTCCCCTTCCCAGTTACGAGGAAAGAATGTTTCTGGCCACTCATGCAGCAGCAGAGGAATTTAAAAGGACTCATTAAATGAACGTGGAATCTGTGTTTGCGTCGTATCATGTTCACACTTGCAATTTGAGTGTATTTTTATTGCCAAAATATTTAGGGAACTTTAAGAAAAAAAATGGAACAGGCCAACTAAAAAAAGAGAGGTAGTGAAAATCCAGTGCTATCAGTTTGTAAACATTATGTTCATTCATTATTTTTTTTTGATTATTTGTTTGTTTGTTTTCTTAATATCTCTGCTTATCAAAAAAACAAGTAATAAATATTGCAAATATAGTGACTGCCTTCCTGTTTAATTTTAATTTACTGTATTAATTCAACATTATTGTTTCTCTTATTTTAATTTAGCCTGAAATATCCGTTTTATAAATGCACCTTTTGTCCTGTTCATCCAGCTTTCAGTAAAATGCCCCAAAGCCTCTTGTTCACCTTTCATTCACCTGTGGAAATGGATTCCATTTCCCAAGATAACAACTGAAAATAAGTTTACATTTCAAGTCAACCGTTAATTGACATTACATTCAGACAAATGTTTGGTCCTGTAATTCCAATAGACCATGTCTCAATGGAATCATTGGGGGAAAAATAGATAAATATTTTTCTTCATCTTTTAAAGGTATTATTCCCTCCTTTCTCATATACTGTCAGATGCTAGTAAATGGGCTATTTCTATTATTGTATTGTTTATATTTTTTGTGTGTTATTTGCATTTGAGTCCGTGCATCATTGAGTTTTCAGCCCCCTCTGGGTAGCCTGGAGGGACCAGGGGACCTTGCGAGGCCCCCAACCCTGACGAGGGATTTGAGGGGGACAGACGGCAAGCGGTCTCCCCTCAATGCAGGTGCTTGTCGTCGGCCCCTGTAGACGATCAGAGGCCGCAGACAGACGACCAATGGTGGGGCGACACAGGTGATGTAGAGCGCACGTTGGCATAGTGACCCACAACTGGGCAGTTTCGATTGGACACGTTCGTCATGCCTCCTGTGAGGTACAATTTCTCCATCTCTCCGCCGGTGACGAGGGGGGGCATCCTGAACGTCTTGAAGTGGAGAAGAAATCATGTGCCGTAATCATGAACATGATATAAATAACACCTCCCTTTCAGCAACAAACTATGGTGGCTTCCGGAATTCTGGAATGTGATTTTGGCGTTTTTTAAATTGCCGGAATGAATTGTGGATGCCAACTCCTGGATGCTCTCATATACAAAGTCACAGACATAGAAACACGCGCACATTAGGGGGCACACACATACCCCCCCCCCCCCCCAGTGACCTGCGATGCCCGTGGTACGTGTAATTGGGATATTCCATACGGTAGCGTTTGGGGGGTGGGGGGGGCAGGCGCGAGCGGGTAACGTGAGGAGGGGTGCAGGGTGCTTTGGAGCATAGCGGCCCCAGTGCAGGGTGTAACCCGATGAGCCTGACAAACCAGAGGGTGCTAGCCCCTCAGAGGTGGGGGTAGTGGGAGGGGGGGCAAAGGGCGGCTGCTTCCAATTGAAGTCTGAAGCCCCCCCCCCCCTCCACACCAAGTGCACCCTAGATCCGTAGCTCAGGAAACAGTCCAATTCACTGATTTCCCTCTTAGACATCTGCAGGTTGGGTAACTGGGGGGGGGGGGGTTGCCACAATTTGGGGCATGATGAAGTTGGTCCAATCTGTTTGGTCCAATCTGATCTCTCTGATCTCTCTGATCTCTCTGCTCTCTCTGATCTCTCTGCTCTCTCTGATCTCTCTGCTCAGGACATTTTCACCTTTTTTGCATAAGCAAGTCCACTGATCACCCTTTCTTTGCTACTTCAGTGGTAAGGTAGCCTGCTGTGCTCCTCACAGACAGGTACGGGAGAGTCTATCTCTCTCTCTCTCTCTCTCTCTCTCTCACTCACTCTTCCTTCACGCAGAAGGACAGATTGAGAAGGCAGCAAGGAAATGTAAGGGTCCTTACCTTTCCTCCAGCCTCCCTGACAAGTGCAAAATCTGTTCAGCAAAAGCACAGAATATTCCAGGATAGTCCACAAGATTAGCCCCCAAAAGACAAAGTCCCCAGCTCCTTCTGGTAGGTTTGGAAACAGCAAGTCCTCCACCATTCACTGCAGCCCAACTCCTACACTCTTTGGCAAATTGATTGTTCTGAAAGTTAGAGAGGTGGTGTCTGCCCGCCGTCTAGGCTGGGAGTCGGCAGGTCCTAGTGCCTGCCCCCTCTGGCTCAGCGTGGCTTCAGGGAGTTCCGTTCACTTTTTCTTTTCCCTCGTGAAAAGGAGAAACCCAGGGTTAGGAGGATTGCCCCCCGTGAATCATCACCGTGTCACGATCGGCATGGCCGACCCGCCTGCCATGCCTCTGCTATCCCAGATGCCTCTCTCTTCCTCCTCCGTTCCTCACCCTCTTCCTCCTCTCATCCCGTCTCCGTGAGCCTCACGGGATCTGCTTCCATTTCCATTGCCTATACAAAGCACGCGTGGGCACTAGCAGTCATCTCACCCTATCACGGCGGGCGGGGTGTAGCCACCTGACCTATCATAGGTCTGACGGCACGTTCCGGAAGGACGCGCGGGGCAGAGACTGTGAATTAGGGTTAGAACAAGATCTGAGTTTAGGCCCTGAAATATTGTCTCAACTGGTGGCCTGATCCAACACAGTACATAACAGCAATGACATCTATTATTCTCAAAGGAAACGGCTGCAAACACTGTACATTTATTTATTTTTAGAGATAATTTTATTTATCTCCTTGGGGAAACTCTCTTGTTTCTATCCCATCATGCTTTCCTTAGGACCCGAGACACAAATGCTGGTGAGAGCAAGCTTGGGGTCACAGTGCAGGGTCAGGAACTCATCAAGTGTCCCAGAGCCCTGTGATCCAAACCAACGACCTTCTGATGATGGGCACAGGGTCTTCATCTACAGATTTACACATCACCCTGTTTTTTTCATGGTCACAAGTAGTGTAGAAATCAATAAATGGAAGCAGAGTGTAAAATAAACCTATCATGGCCTTTCTGTGCTGGTTTCACTTCGGATTTAAAATTACTCTACAATTGGTGAAAGCCCAGGAATTCAACCTCAGGTAACCAGACCTATATAGTACGTTTGTGGAAAAAAAAAAAAAAAAAGCGCTTAATTTTAAGACTTAACGGCTGGGATTTTACACACTGTAAATGTTTTGCCATGGACAGGGGGAGCTGGCTAATTAATTCAAGGAGCAGATCGTAGACAGGATCCCATAAATGAGGCACTTTTTCAGTGGAAATTATAACAAACGCCTGGCGCTAATAATTCAGGCACAGAAAGGTCTCCTAAACACCCCAACATATAGCTTTATGTTCATCTACCTCCGCGAACAATGCACATGTTGTTACATGTCTTCCCGTCATCCTGCGGGATCTACAGTTTTTGCTTCTTGGCCAAGAGCTTTTTTAATCTGTCTGTTTACATATTCATTTACGCACGTTGCAAATGCAGCTTTTGAATTCAAACCTTTGGATTTGTTTACTGGTAGCTGTAAGCAGTTTGGGAATGAGGCACATCTGATGTGATTGGGTGGGGACTGTTCATGCTTGTGTGCCATGCAGTGTGGGAGTAGGAGAATGAGGCTGAGCATCTCTGGACCAGAACCACATTCCTGATGATCTGATTTGAGCCTCCTGCAGTCTTGGAAACGCACCTTTCATCACTTGCCTTAGTTCATCATGGGGCAGAGATCTAAGGTGGCCTGCTCTGAGGATACGTCCAAATTTCCTCCATCCTGGAGAATGTCATGCTCTGCACCTCTCTGGCAGGGCAGATGGGGCATCTAGGCCAGGAAAATCTCCGCGGCTTCATCTGAAATGTTTTTGTTGTTTCCGTCTTGGTTGAGTTTATTGCCCTGATCACTAATGTTGTTTGGAGTTTCATAGTTTTCCTCTGTTAAATGTTTAATAGACAACCATAAAATCCAGAACTGAGGACCCAGCTGGGATAGTAAACTTACCACTGAATGTTTGTGGTCTGCTGTACCTTTAAGCACATTTCCCAAATCCAGGATTGGTTGTACCTTTTCAGCAGGCCCTAGGCAAAGCTTAACTTGGGAGACCCCCTTACCACAAAAACTAATGATCATTTCACTTCCTCCACAGCACAGGTGATTTGAGGTCCTACAGCTAGAGCCTTGAATGTGTATAGCATTTACCACACACATACATGTATACATACCCACACACACATCATTTCTTGACTTTGTCTGGGTCCCCTGGTGCTGACTGGGACCCTGTGAATCTGCCTAATTTACCTGTTCCTGGATGCGCCGATGCCAAATCATTCCATGGACTATGCAGCTGTATGACAGGGTAATACCATTCACCAAAGGTTTTTTACTGGGGAACAGCAAATACATTTTTTAGTATATTAGTAAAATTATATGTAAATCTGCCCCATAAAACGCACATATATTATTTTTTTAGTGATTAATTGTCATTGTTGACACACCACAGCACACAACAATGAAATGTGTCCTCTGCATTTAACCCATATGTGACAATGTGACATAGTAGGGGGCAGCTAATTCAGTGCCAGGGGAGCAGTGCCTTGCTCAGGGTACCTCAGTGGTGCCTTGCTGGTCAGGGATTTGAACCTGCAATCTTTCAATTAAAAGCACGCTCCCCTAACCATTAAGCCACCACTGCCCACAACGCACTAGTTCTCAAGTAAAACCAGGCATAAAGTCTCTCTGACTCTGCTCGGGTGTCTCTCGTAAAAATTTAGAAAGGATTAATCCCTTTCACTTATTTTATTTTGTTGCCTGGTATAGTTTTTATTGAAGATTCTCTCCCATAACTCTTGTCTACTCTTCTGTTCTCTGTTGCAACATAGTTCACATGAGATCATTCTGCCGCTTTAATGGAATGATTTGTCTGGTGAACCCCGGAGGAAGCAAATCAAATTAACACTGAAATGCTGGGTGATGCTCTTATTTTTTTTTTGCTTTTTCCGATATCCTGACAGTGATTTACATTTGAATGTTCACAATTTATTTATTTAATAAATGGTTTTATCAAAAGTGGCGCACATTATTTTGAGAACGTAGGGTCAGACAGTCCCGGGAACAATAGGGAGGTACAAGCCTTGCTCAGGGACCCAGTGGTGAGATCAGTCTGCTGGTATTGGGATTTGAACCGGCAACCTTCTGATCACAGCCACAGCGTCTGACAATATGTGACAATATGCTCTGGAAAACATAAAAATCAGAATTCACTTTATTGGTCATGTGCTGTACACCTATACGCACAACGAACTTGTCTTGGCAGTACTGGTGCATACATTCAACAGACGACACATAACAGAAATGTAAAAAAATAAGAAGAAAACCGAAGTTTTAAAATATATGAAATTGCGCAAATACAAAAAGTATACAACATGTTCAGATGTGACCCAGCAGAACTGTCTCCTCTTCCATTGTTCACCCATTACGGCGGTTTTGAGCGGCTAGCTGAAAGGTGACCCCTGAACTTTGACCCTAACCCTCTGATAGCTTCCAGGTTTGCCGGGTGATGGAAACACAATACATATTCTGCAGTCCGACAGGTGCTTACAGGGTGTGTTTCTCGATGTCTGTGATGTTCGGCCTGGGCTGGTAAGACCTCTGGACCGCGGTGACACGAGGTGACAGGGGTGGGGGGCGTCGAATGGTTTGTTTTGAAAAACTGAGCACTGGCTTAGCTTCACCAGCTTTATCAGGTTTCTTCAGTCAATTGATCTGTCTTAGCTGAGTCCTGAGTCCTGTTGCCATTTCTGTGCGCCTTACAGCATGATATGTCTTCGATACGTCTTGTCTCCCGGCTTGAGGAATGTGACCATTCTTCCTGTTCACCTTTGTCTGTGTAAGGGAGCGTGTTCCTTGGGATTTCGTTCCAGTGAAACTCCTCTGAATGGCCGTGTCGATGTAGGTGGTCTGCATCTCATGTCTTTCTCCGGGAATCCGTGCTCTTCGTGCTGGAGATTTATGTTACAGTGTCATTTCTAAGATAAAGCAAAACTAAAAAACAGTCTAGATTACCTTGGACTTCCAAGTACTAGTGATTATGTAGTAGTGATTATTTATGACGATTTATTTCAAAATTAACTAGTTAGAGACAGTAATTCTGGCAGTTAAGTGTACCATAATTATATTCTAAAAAACCTAATTGGTTGTGTGATATGTTAGTCTAACTGGTTGATCACAATCATTGCCTTTTATTCAGAGAAGGTCCTGTGTACATTTGTGGAATAGAATATATAAAGGTATAAGGTATGACAACTAAGATGTTGTTCTCAGATTCCCAGCTCAGAGAACCTTCGCTTTAAGGGACACCCCACCAGTCATGGTGACATTTTGACACGATGGCATTTTGTGAAATACACCTTGATGTGTGTGTTTGTGTGACACCCTGCCCTGCAGCCCCAAAACTAGAAGCATTTTCCAAAATGCTGAAGATTGTTTCAGAATTAGTCTCATATGATGACGAATAAGTGCCTTGATTCTGCAAAATTATACACAAACAGGCAGACAGACAGACAGATAGGCAGACAGACAGACTGACCGATAGGCAGGCAGACAGACAGACAGACAGGCAGGCAGGCAGACAGACAGGCAGACAGACAGACAGGCAGGCAGACATGCACGCACACACACATGCACAGTTCAAGTATTCCTATCATTGTGTGGCCACTTCAATCATTTCTATGGTATTAATCCTAATCCTATCTATATAATATCTCTAACCCCTACTAACTTTAACCATATGTAACCAAACAAAACACAAGACTTTTGGCAAAACTTTTTTAACTTTTCTAAATGCATTTACAGATTTTTATAAAATTGAGGTTTGCATTTACCCTCTGGGGGAAGGACATGCAGAGTATAACTGACTGTTTACTGTGCATATGACAATAAACTTTGGAATTTTGAATGAACACTAATATTAAAAGGAAAAGGGACGCAGGAAAGAATTCAATGAAAAGGATGAAGAATGTGGAGAATGACCAGAAAAGAACAAAACTGCACAAAAATGAATCCTGTGGTTAAATGGTTTCCCTCTAAACATCTTTAAAAGTTTTTTTTTATTATTTATTTACTTCCAGGGTTTTCCAGAACAGTCTCTGCTCCTTTGTTGCCACATCTCCTGGTTTCTCCAGCCCAGAAGTACCCTGGTCCCCTTGGTTTCACACTAAGGTGATTTATCACTGTTGTTTATCACTGTTCACCATCATCCAGGTTCGAAACCATGGCACTAAATTCTGGAAGAAAATATGAAAATAAACCACCGCGTGGTGTGTTTTCTTTTTCGTAGAGAACCTTTCTGAAATGTCCCGTCTCTATTTTGGCTCAGAATTAGCTTCCCCGAAATGGCTATCCTATACCCAGGTGTGTCTTCCATGCCATCGTGCTATTATTTGCACGGACAATAATGGGAGGCATATATTACTAGACGGATGGTGAAACTGGAGCACAGAGCTATGAAAATACTGTGTCTGCGTCTAATTAATGGGGACACAGCATAACATAATCCTGGAATCACAGTCAGGGTGCAGCCCTGCCATGTGACCTTCACTCTTGGTCACCTACCACGACCTCGTATTCTATCGGCAGGGAGATGATGGACAGATGGATGGATGAAATAATTTGTAAATGTTCTATGGACATCTTGAACATGCCGTTGAAGAAAAGAGTTTTTACACTGTTAGGCATTGCAGGCAATAGGCACTTTGTACACAAGAAGCTTTCACCAAACTGCCGTTGGAGAATAGGTTAGCAATAGCTAAATCTTCATTTTAAAACACTATTCAGTTTGCAGAATAACAGCTAGGGTGAGGAGGAAATTGTCCATGTTCAGTATAAACTGGGACATGAACTGGTGATAAGGGTCTTTACCCCCCTACAGTTGTATTATCCCATTACAGTTACACACTTTTAGATATAATACTTAATACTTACAAAGTCAGTAGCTGACATTCTGGAATTTGTCAAGTCTACAATGGTGAGTGGATTTTCCAAGTCAAGAGGTCTACATGAATGCACCATATCAAGGTTTCGTGAACATGATCATAGACTTCAAGGGTTCAAAAGCAGATACCTGATTTATCAAGGATTAAACATTCCACAGGGTTAGGTCCCGTTAATCACTGTTCTATAGCTGTGAACTTTTATACTATTGTGTTAAATATACCACTAGCTAAGTGGCATTAACCTTTCGGCGCAGAAGTAAAGTGAGATTTATAACTACTGACCCTTCGGGGACGATCCAGTTACAACACCGGAGTCCTGTTAAGAAGTATTAGCCTCTGGCTCTGAATGCAAGTTGTTATGACTCCTTTGGTTCCACTCCCTCATTGGGGAGAATGAACATCCCAACTGTCAGCCAGCCAATGGCAAAGGTGAGAAGATGTGCGAAGGCGTCCATCCGCCTCGGCTGAGCCACCCAACACGCTTGCAGGCTTGCAACTTCAAAACAGGTGTGGGCCATGTTACCTGGTTTTACTTAACAAACAGCAGGCCACCTCTATGCCACGTGTGAATAGTCGACAGGATGCCAGTGTTGCAATATGCTCCACACCACAAATCAACTTCTGTTGGTTAACGACTTGCTGACTCGTGTTTGGGGTAATCTGGTCACTTGGAGCACGGTCTTGACTTGTGGTATCAATAAACAATTTCTACTTAACTACTTAATCTCACGCTCAAACGTAGGCCTTGGTTTCCCACTTCGCCACAACAGAGCGCAGTGAAATCCCTTTGGATGGATGAATGGACGAGTTCTAACCCTTAGTTTCCACGCTGTGGTGTGATCCTGCAGGGAGGGTGTGGGAGCTTTTGGGAGGTTTTGCTCTGTGAATTACAGCTTCACTCATTGTTATAGTACGTTACTTTTTGATGCTAATGAAAACATAAGCGTGACAACATTCTGCAATAATATATTTACTGGGAAATGTATTTTGCCTCATTATGGCATGAATTGAGCCATTCAATGTCTCAAGATAGCTCAAGCCTAGACTTTGCCTTAAGCTATTAACGTTTTTTTTTTTTTTTTTTTACTATAATTATTATTCTAGACTATTGTTTTAAATATTGTCTTGTACTGTATGACCAAAAAGTACTATAGCTTTAGCTCACTAACAAATGCTCTGGTGTTCTTCTGATAATTCCCTGCTGCACAGCAGAATTTAAGCTGCCCAGATCTTCGACAGCCTACTGTGGGATGTAGTGTTTGGTTTTATCCCAAGGTCACAAAGTCCCAGGCTTGCTCTCCACTGCCTCCATAGAACATCATTCCAAGTTTGGGATGAACAACCACTTTCATCCCGGCCACATCACTTTGTTACCTATTGCATTATTTTTTTACAGTAAAAACACAACATTGCCCGTCTTATGCTGATGTTTGTTTGGAAACTCTTTAACTTCCAGAACAATTTGACGACATTCACCTTGATCTATGAGATTTTGCCAGATTTCTTCCCCATTGGACAATATGTGTCTAATTATGGTTTTATATTTATGAATGAAATATCATGGCACTTGCCCAAACTCATTAAATGCCCATCTTTTGTAATATGCTTAATGGCGCTGTTGTTAATTACCTCCAGGTTTCCGGTTGTTATGCTACAAATAAACAGCCTGAGTCTGTCTCAATGCAGTGGAATGCTGGAGGAATCTCATCTTAAATTATTGAGCTCTTAGTCAGAGGGATACCCTAATTTAATGATCTGAAATGCCTCCCCTTACGAGTCAAGACACATCGGTAGGAGAGAGCATATTCACCCGCTTCACATTGCTCCATCAGCCAATGACTGTTTGTTACACAGATGAAAGACGCTCCTGTCGGCCAATGGCTGCTTGTCACACTGTGACATTTATCTGCTAGCTAACATGTAATCATTAAGAAGAGATACGTACTTAAGGTACTATAGCTGGCATAATACAAATGGCAAATTTGTGTTTTTTGCTTGCTTTTACGGCTGCGTATATCCAGGTCTGTAGCCAATAATTATTTTTCAGGGGGTGTGGCTAATTTTGAGCAGGGTTCAAGCCCATAAGTTTACTATCTGGCTACGTGCCTGGTCAAGAGCAAGTAAATTTTGGTGGTAATGGTGGGGGGGGTTTCAAACACATAATTTTACTATGTGGCTACATGGCTGGATATTTCACTGCACCATTTCGATTCATCAATGTAAAAATCTCAGACTCACAATGCAGTGAAAGAAAATTCGCTTATAATGTTACTTTTGACATATAATGATTATATCTTCAAGCATAAACATAGAAAATAACATTCAGACTATGTCTGAATTAGAATTCTTTATTGTCATTGCATGTGGTACATAGGAAATTGTTTGGCTCACTCCTAATAGCAGCATCAGTAAACAACAGGGACACACGTCAAAGTTCAGTTCCAGAATCAACAAACAACAATTACATGTAAATAAGCGATAACACAAGACCAGGATTTAAAGTAATACTTCAGAAATTTCAAAATGAAAATTAGCAACTGTAGTAAAATGTAGGTATATATCTCAGCAGGCTTTTCATCTCCTTCCTGGTTTTCTTCATGATTGCATATGATTCTGAATGTTGACTACTTGTTGACTCAGAAATGCCTCATAAGTCAATGACAGGGCCTTTTTGGTGGAACCCAGTTGGACTTGTCTCCATGGATGACGTGCACTTCCAGACGCACGACAGCCAGTCAACATCTTTGCTCTTCACAAATTTCTTTTGATTATAGTGTCAGTGTTGACAGACGTTTCGTTTCACTTTGATGTATCTGGATTTGCAGTGATATTTGAGGTGGATTAAAGAAGGGTCATCACAATATCCCTGATATGCTACAGAAAAGCAGATGTTGGATTTTTTTCATTCACTTCTGAGTATGCAGGGATTAAGGGGATTCTGGTGTTGTAGTTTAGCCAGGGAACTGAATGATGCTTCATTCATGAGCCAGAATTATTGAAACATTACATTAAAGGGCTTGAGACACACCTACTGCATCATACATATATAGACATTCACATACAGGAAAATAGAATAGAAATATACATATTCTTATTGGTTACGCTTTTCTAGGATGCCAGTGCAATTAACCTATCACTAAGTGATATCATTTCCATTGGATAATTCCCTGTCAATTACTATCACTACACTGCCCCGCAGATGTACATAAATAGATTTGTAATAAGATGAGTCATATCCAGGCGTAGGATACTAGCATCTTGAAGGTTTTCAACAATATCCATTGGTAGACCAATCAGACAATATCCAATATCCATTGGTAGGCCAATCAGACAATATCCAATATCCATTGGTAGGCCAATCAGACAATATCCAATATCCATTGGTAGACCAATCAGACAATATCCAATATCCATTAGTAGACCAATCAGACGATATCCAATATCCATTGGTAGACCAATGTCTTGAGATCCCTTAATGGTGGTAAATGACTCTACCCAGCATTATGACAGATGAGTGCTCATCACAATCTCATGATTTCTTATCCACAGGGATCTGATTGACTTCGATTAAAACCGTTCCTGTATTTAATATGGAAGAGGCAGGAAAGATTTTTTTCTAATTTTGGTGATTTAAATCATGTGGCACAATTAAGTGAAACTTTCAGAGGCATTTCCTTGGTCAGAAAGGGTTTTACAATGAGCAAGGATGTGCACAACAGATGCATTGTGTTTCCGATCTTTTTCTCCACATTTTCAAGAAGAATGCATAGTTTCTACACACTGGGCAAACTCAGCAATGATAGATGGAATGTTCTTGTACCAAGCCAGTGGAGACATGGAAAAAGGTCAACTCTTCATATTTCTACTGCTGACAATGACCCCACTGGAGCATCAGTTAATAATGTAGATTGTTTCAAAGGGAAATAGTTGAACCGTTGAGTGGAAACCCATCCAGCACTGCAGAACGTCACTGCAACCTACACCAGGTCACATGGCTCAATCCACCAATTAAGGAAGTCTGTGAGGTGTTTCTGCACAAGTACAGCCTTGGGAAGGTAATTTTGGAAAGGCCTGATGTTTACAAGAGCGACGGACCCCATCCAACTGGAAGGGGATCATTAGCATTAACACAAAATGTGCCAAGAAAATTGCCTTTCTAACGTTTTGTGGCACCACCCAAGCCTCAGTCGTGTGAACAAACAATATATTAAAGCATTTAAGGCTTTAGCTCATTTCTGGCGCCAACCAAGAGTCCCTCTGTGGACTGTAAACAGCATTAAGAATAAAAGCTAGCAATAATATGGACCATAATGTAGCAATTATAGTTGCATTAACACTTTGAAAACATTTTAAAGTTCCAAGCTACACTCTGTTATTAATGTTCTTTAGGAAATAAATCTGTTTAGATCGAAAGGCAAGGGGGTTCCAAAAACCTGACCTGGTCTAGAACCTCACCTCAGGGAGGGGAGGAGGCCAAAAACAAAGACGGACATTAAAATGTTAATAAAATATCTCTAATATCTCAATCTTCTACCCCAAACACACTATGAAAGAAAGACCATGAAAATATAAATTTGTAAAATTCATCAGATACTCACTGTGACGTAATAAAAACCCATTTTCAGCCTAAAGAATCTATTACGCTAAGTTTATGGTAAACCATGAAAGTAATCTTAGATTACAATACAGCAAATAAGCTGTCGTGCCCCGCTTGTCCGCTCCTCCCAGGGAGCCACACCCCCTCATCTACCTCGTGTGGAATCCCCATGTTACCAGCCGATTCTTGTTGCTGTCTTTAGTTCAATGTATTTAAATCTGTGTTAGGTATGTTTTCCTCAGTCCCTTCATTGACGTCCGTCCGTTTTATGGTGTATAGTGTTCCTTGTTGTTTTCTTATTAAAATCCCTCATTCGCCCGACTTCCCAGCTCCTGCGCTGCTTCCCTGTTCCGTGCCCGAGCAAGTGCAGGACATAAGCACTGCTTCAGGAAATTTTACCTTGTGGAAAAGCACGGATAAAGTTCTTAAGCTTGTCTTGCGTTTTGGAGGCCCACCTGTCAGATGCATGCTGGGTACATACATTCTTACAGGTACATACTGTACGTGTCACATAAAGGGTCTGGATTCTGCTCCACTATCAAGGCCTTCTGTTTTAGATAGTTCGCTATATTGTGGCTTGTCAGGTCCGGAGCTAGCCCATTCGGCCTATCAAGCTCGTTTGGGGAGAACTCAACTAATAGCTCAGAGTTCTTAAAATCTTATCTGGCTCTGACTTAAGGGAACCCAGGGTATTTGCTTGCACTAATAAATACTGTAAAATGCCAGACAGCATATTAAGGATGGGAGCCAAGGACCCTGATATTAGTCTTGCACCACTATGCAAGCAGAGGGGCTCACAACTTATTCCCTGAAGGGCCCTAGTTTTAAGCGTGTACTGTACACACCAGGGAGTCCATAGTATGTACTAAGTGCCCCAGGTGGGCAGCTCACAACTTATATGGTAGAGGGGCTGGGGGGACTCTGGCAGTTAAAGGCTGATTTATACTTCTGTGTAGAATCATCGTCATAAGTACAGCATAGCTGCTTACCCAACACCATAGCCTGAGGCACAGCTCCCCAGAAATCTAACTATATGTTTTGGCGACAGACCACAACTGTGATTGGTCTTGGTAGCATCGTATTTCCTTCTATGCAGATGGTTTGTTTGTGTTTGGCTCATTGGTAGCCTGCTGTTTTTGCCATGGATGTAGCCTTTCACACCGTTAGAGAAACACGGTTGCAGTCATGTCTGCTAGGGCTGCACGATACTGGAAAATTTCAGATATCACCATGTGATTTATTTCTGCAATAAATATTGTGATATTTTAATATAAATTTCTCACACACCTGTCCAGGAATGATTGTGATTGGCTTGGAGAGCTAATGCATAAGCAGTGGTGGTATTTAAACTGATTTTTAAATAAATACTAGATAATCTTGAAAAAGAGAAATGGTGAGCTTGTGTTCTATATGCTGGAGGCCCTTGTGGTTAACTGTGAATGCTGAGGGCCCCCCTGGAAGCCGGGTAGTGGTACATGTGCTGTACATGCCAAAGGTCCTGTGGGCCCCTGGTGGTGGGCTTATGCGGCAGTGCTGAGGGGCCTGCATATGGCTAATTTGTGCTGTACATGTCCAATGGCTCTTGGGCCCCGGCGGTCAACTCTTGCTCTATATGCTGTATATACAGAGGGCCCTGGGTTGGATTCGCGTATGTGAGGGTCATAGTGTTTAGCTTGCACTATAAATGTTGCCATTAATAGTCAGAGACCCCCTCCTGCCCGAAGCCCTTGGGCATTGGCCCAGTCTACAATCCAGCTATGACTAGATCCCATTTTTGTTAAACTACATAATGGTGTCCTGGCAGCTATTGAAGGGTACATCATCAAAATAAGCCAAACATCCATATCTCCTTTGCACTCTGGGTTAATAGTCTGGCTCTTGTCCAGCAGACTTCACCCCCCTCCCCAACCCCCCACCCCTCCGGGTATGGAGCTGAAGTCTTATGGATTCCAGAGCACATCTGGATTTCCCCTCATCCTCACAGGGATCACGGGGTCCTTCAAATTCCAAGGATGGGCTGTAGAAGCAGGTTTGGCTGCTCTGTATGTAGTGTAACAAACAGGCATGAAGGTGCTCTCATGACTTTTCTGTCCATGAAGACATCAACTTCACATCCCATCAGCTGTGGGCCAGCCGGCTCCAGCATCCGGCTCCACCTGCTGGTGTCACACTGCCTGGTCGGGCTGCTTGGCTCATCCTCGTACCTACGCCTGCTCAGGAGGTCCCCTCGACTCTGCTCATGGCACTGGTGTCGATTTCATTAGGCATGAAGTGAAAATCATTTGTAAGATTCCCATGCATCCATCCATCTTCCATCTGTTAATGCTGGTCAGGGGGCAGGGAGCCTGGATCCTACCACATGCAGGGTACGTGGCAGCTCCGGGTACAAGCTGGCTGTCTCTCAGATCACATCCTACCTCATGTTCTTTGCTGACTGAATTTCAAAAATGGACTAGAGGGACTAGGCTGCTGACTGGATGGACAGCTTCCAGGACGAGGTGAACCAGGAGGGAAACTCATTCGCAGAGGACTGGAGAACATGAACAAGGCACTGAGAAGCTACAAGGGGCAAGACCACAAAAGGGGCAAGACCACAAAACTCAAGCCGCTAAAATCTGAAGACAGGACACCAGCAGCACAGCAGATCAGATGCGGAATGGTGGCTACTTTAGGTCATGAATCCCCACCACAGAACCTGGATAACCAGGAGCCCAAGACTAAATGCCAGTCAATAGGGACCATGTACCCAACTGCCACCCAAACCATCAAACCAGAACCTGCTGGCTACTAACAGGCACCGAGGAAACAGGACTACAAGCATAAAAAACCTGGAAGACCGGACACCACCAAGCCCCATAAATCAAACCTCTGAACAGGAAGCAACTCATACCTTATTCATTCTTAAGCATAATTTTATGCTTTGCTCCCATGTTTCCTGTCGCACAAATAGAGATCGTACCATTTAACCAATCAGTTTAATCTAAAATGACTCTAATATCCTTTTAAAAACATAGCTGACATGATCAATTGGCATGTGGCCTAAAGACTGTTGAAACTGAATCCCGAAATGATGTAATGCCCCGGAACAGACCATAATCACCCCGAGATAAGAGCTTAGCAACATTTTAGCAATTCTACTGCATTTCCTAAAATAGGCAAAATGTACTAAAAAAACTGCAAAGAGCAAACAGCCACTGAGATTTCTGGAAAGCAAAAATTATTTCAATGACAATGACTTCTTCCGCTCCCTTACCGCCTCTCTGACAGCTTTGTTAGGCAAAGTAAGAAAATTGCCCATCATGAGAGCGCCTGCACACACATGGGTGTATATATGCGTAATGTTTCAGGATCGTTAACAGGAAACCGATTCTTTAGGCCTTACTTAGAGACTTACAAGGTGTTAAAATCTCAAAACAATATAAGCCCTTAAAGTTACGACAGGGCATGGATCACAGCCCAATAGACTGCGTTCACACAATACAGAGCATTATTTCAAAAGACTTGGAAACAAAAGAGACTGTGGCGGATTTAAACAAAGGCAGATAAACTATACAAGTACTAACGAAGGCTAAAATTAAACAAGAGGAAGCTTGGAGTAAGGGCACAGTCTTAGGCTTGCAGTAGGGGATCATGCAACTACAAACACATTCGATAGCCGAGAAGGGAACTAAAGATAGGCAGGGACAAGAGGTGGATAGTTCAGGTCCAGAGAGTAAAACTCCAGACCAAGATTTTGTTTCAGCCAACCTGTGACTCTTTATACTCAACTGGTTTGTTGAAAGAAAATCCTGGTCTGGATTTTTTACTTTTTGATCTCCTCTGTTCCGATAGGGACGTATAAACGCAGCTATTGAGGTCTAGACCAGGGACAGGTGTGGGTCATTAACCATTAATCAAACACTAGTAAATAAGAAATTCCAGGAACACAGGACTTAGATACAAATGACACAGACGGGGTAAACAATGACATGACAGGCAAGAATCAAACAGGAGTACATGTACACAGAACCTGTAGAACATAAGGTAGACAAAAACAGAGTTCGAGGGTGCAAATAATCGAAATGTCGAGTTTTGTAGAAGCAGGTTTGGTTGTTCTGTATGTAGTATATGAAACAGGCATGAAAGTACTGTCCTTACCCATCTTCCAGTTGGGGATGAATAGCTAATTGAGTGAGGATTGAGACGGTGACATGCATATCCCTTGCTCACATCTGTCCCGTTTGCTGTGTCACTTTTTAATGCAGATATTGAATTTCGTGCCTGTCTGCGTTTGCTGAACAGGGCTAGCGTTCAGTCACTGGACCCCAGGAATCTGACCACGTGTTCCTATATGCCATTAAGATACTGTGGAAGTAAACAGGGAGTGAAATGTTGGCGCTTTCATTGCCTAGAATGACAGGATGATGAAACTCTGCAGCTACATGCGCTTTGGTTGGTGCAGCTCTGGGAAAATACTCTGCTAGGAAACTCTGCTTGGAGTGAATAGCAATTCTTTTTAATGTGAATGTTTTTAAAATTATGGAGTGCCGACTCTCACGAAAAAGTCTACATCAATCTACTGCATGCAAATAACTGAAAACTGAAATTTGTGAGTTCTGTAACTTCCAGAGCAAATAAAATACTACAGGGGCTCATCTCATCTCCCATGTGCTGCTGTCAAAGATCTGCATTAGGCTGCTGCAAAAGCCTTTTTCTGACTCCTGGAGTCTGTCCACAGAGTAAGACATGGCTAATTCCCTGTGTGTAATAAATACTCACATTGCCACCTCAAACCACATTAAATAGTTTTGTCTCTAACTATGTATGCAAATACTCAAAAAAAAATACTGGTATTACTTGCCGTGTCATTGGCTAGCAGGGTGCTAGTTATAGTTTCAGTCCGGATCTTGCTCGATTCATCATTCTCTAAGGGCAAACGTTTGATCGTGGGCTCAAGTGGAAATGTCCTAAAGCCCCTCCCTGTTTTTTTTTTTTTTTGCTGTTTATTTTTTTTTGCTGTTTATTTTTATAAGTTGGTTTCTGGTTTTACTGTGATCTAGTAAAACTTGAAGAAGGATCAGAAAAAGTAATCAGCAAATAGAATGATAATAATTAGTGATCAGACACGGAAGCTGCGTTTTCAAGTCTCCTAGTTTTAGTCAATAATTGATCATTTTGCAGACAGTTTCATGTACAGACAGTTCAGAAAGTAGAGTTAGACAGTCTATGGAGCAACTGGAGGTCTGAAGGACCCAACGGTGGAATCACTCTGCTGGCTCTGGAATCTGAATTGGAAACCTTGCGATCACAGACACAGTGTCCAAACCCAGCTTAACACACTGAGTTAATGAATGGGACCGAAAAATGAAATCTGACGTGAAAAATCCCTCTTCCCTGATGTTATTATGGTTGAAATTCAGAAGCTGTGGTCTATAGGCATCCTTTCTGCTTCGGCTGTGACAGATGAATGCGATTATTTTATGCCATATGAGTTTGGAACAAAAGCGTTCAATGTGGCATCTTCTAGCTGGTTCAAATACCACTATTTCGCTATATGAAGTATAATCAATGCCATTTGTGTGCATCTAACAAAAAATATGTGGATTAACCTAGGAAAATACTTTTAATGTTTAACACATCAGGGTGGATATTCCTTGATGCTGAGGTGGCCAAACGTGTCTGCATCTTTGCCGATACTCAGAAGGGCAAGTCAAGGACCAAAAATAATTTTTGTTAACAAACACCATGTGATGTCTTACTTGGTACAGGTGAGTGTTCCCTGGTGATGTGGCAGAGTGATAGACCATATCTGGATATGGATGGGTGGATGGATGGATGGATGGACGGATGATGAATTATGGACAACAGAGGCAAGGGGCTAGTCAGCCAAATTATCTTTACAGAGTCACATCACTCCTCTACAGAGTCACATCACACCTCTACAGAGTCACATAACTTCTGTAGTTGTTGTACGGCTGTTTATCACAGACCTGGTTATAATGAACATTGCTAAGAAAATCCATCCATCCACCTATCCACTTTCCACATCCACTTATCCAATGAGATGGTGAGCCTCTCCCAGAAAGCACAGGGGCATGACAGGAAACTCAGGCATGGGGCTTCGGACAGTGTGAAAATCTTGATTACAAATAGCTGGAATATCACTGACTATCGGGGCGGCATGGTGGTGCAGTGGTTAGCACTGTTGCCTCACACCTCTGGGACCCGGGTTCGAATCTCCGCCTGGGTC
>JAODJX010000040.1:13448404-13463211 GCA_026776945.1 Isichthys henryi | reverse complement strand
GTTTCCCCCCACAGTCCAAAAACATGCAGAGGCTAATTGGCGTTGCTAAATTGCCCGTAGGTGTGAATGTGTGAGTGTGCCCTGCGATGGGCTGGACCCCCATCCTGGGTTGTTCCCTGTCTCGTGCCCATTGCTTCCGGGATATGCTCCCTGCAACCCAGTAAGGATAAGCGGTTTGGAAAATGGATGGATGGATCACCACTATCATGGTGCTGAGCCGAAAGTGTCCAAGTTGAGAGTGAACTTTGTGGCTTTGACCGAGGTGGGGAGGGCAGGCCACGTTTCATTGGTTTGTGAAATTCCGCAACTGGCTTTACTATTGATATCAGACGTGATCGTGCCTGCGGGGAATCCTCCATGGTGAGAAGGGAAGTGGGAAGGACAGAGCTTTGCGTGTGCACGCTGAGTGCTTACAGCTGCTGGGCAGGGCCCTAGTCGTCCTGAAGGGTATATCAACACTGACGGGTAAGATAATTCCAGTGAAATCCGGGGCTCTGCCCCGCAAGCAACACGCTCCAGTTTGGGTACCATGAAGTATGTAGTATTTCTGTAGTCTGAAGAATGTGGGCAGGAACCTGAAACTCAGCATACGTGACATAAGACATGCTCACTGTGAAGTTTTATGCCAGTATTATACAACAGTAATGTTTTCAGTGTGAGCTCAGGTTTTGCTTCAGTTTTGCGTAGCATATAGTTTCAAGTTTTATTTACCACAGACAGAAACAATGAAATGCTTTCACCATCTGCTTCCTTGATTGTGCTTAAAGAGAAATATATGGTAATGCTCTACTGTAACTTATCATGTTAATCTCAGTTACATACCGCTCACATGTTTGTTTATCCTTAATCAGTCATAACGGCCCATGTTTTCCATGCAGTTGCTGTGTTTGCTCATGATGCGTACTTGAGTAGTTACTGAGATACTCTGTTACTTGTGTCCCCTCAAGTAAAGTGTGATTGAAATATGTAATCAGGTCAGGTCAGGTCAGGTTGAGAAGCATGCACTGCTGCGGTGCGTTGCAGCACCCATCATGCGACGAAACGCGGGATCCCGGCTGGTGACCTTCCAGGCCAACATTCGGTCAGCCTCAAGAACTGTGAAGCCAGAGATGTCCAATGACATAAGCCGAAGGATCAGCCTTAAACAGCTGCTAACATTAGCCAGCCTCTTAGGTCACAACTGCAGTGTCACCTGTAAGGACCGTTCCATCATGACTTGTGACTCTCCAAGGGTCAGAATCAGATGTGTGTCATGCTTTGATTCCTCTGTAAGCAGGATGTGGGTCACTAGACCATAGATGGTGTGTCTGTGACCACAGATGCTGTCACCTGCTCACAGATTTTTCTATCTGCCCTCAGAGCCATCCTTCTTAGTTCCTGGTACTGACTGGAGTTTCCATCAAGCCATGCACTGTGACTCATCTCTAAAATATCCATGGTGCCTTGTGAGATGAAACATCTCCTCCTAGGGACACCAGCAATACCAGCATAACCCTCAGCAACCTTCAGGGTTTTGTCACAGAAGGTCTCCCACATCATATTAGAACCAGCAATCACACCCAAGTCTGCAAGTTCCTCAAACAAACTGCATGCAAATTCATTGATCTTGATCTTGAAGTCTGGACAGGTCCAGCCTCATTCTTCTAGTAGGTTGTAGCCTATTGGACCTAAGCTGAATCTTCAGAGCAGGAACAACACATCTGTGGTCAGAATTCAGAAACTGGGCACTTCAGTAGACCCTGAAGTTCTGTAGAAGCCTCCAGCGTCTGCCCACTAGTGTGTGATTGATCTCCTTTGCTACACCACCAGCACTGGAGTACCATGCCCCCCCCCCATGTGTGTGCAGCTTGCATGCTCTCCTTCGGTTGTACTCCAGGTTTCTCCCATAGTTCTAATACCCACAGAGTATGAATGCATGGATGTATGTCCTGTGGTGGGTTGGCATTCTATCCAGCGTGTACCCCAGTCTTCCCAGTTAAAACAGAATATTCACAGAACTTTAGCTACTGTTATGTGAAGGTCATCTCAAAGTTGACAGAGAACAATGTTATTGGATGCCGAGGCTATGTAGGGCTGTCAATCACTCGCCATCTGAAGGATGTAGGAGTGACCAGAGGGAACCTAAAGAAGGCAACCAAAGAGGAGGCAGAGGAGGCTGAGAAGGGGAGTTTTTGGCTTTGACTGAGGAGGAAGGACAAGTACTGGGGGAAACAACAACTAACCCCAACAACAGCTGCATGGGAAACACCTATCAGCTGCAGGGGTGACAGGGAGACGTCCACCTGCTCCGCCACCAGGAGACCATCCAGGATAAAGGAGCGAAATGTTTGTTGATCGGTGGTTCCTGGCTGATAACCCTGCAGCTGACCCGTGGGCACCGGAGGAGCTGCGACCGGCAGCAATGCCTAGCAGGCAATTCCATCTTCCTGTATATACTACCATATACTACTACAAGATGGATAGATGGATGGACACCATTGACTAAAGATCACGTGACACTTGCCATTCCAATACAGGGCAGAGATTCTGGCCTCAGGTATACTCACTGTGACTATAGTACACAATTATGTAAACCCATAACCGCTGATTATAACTGAAATGCTAAAATGTGGAATAATTTATGCATCGTGTAACGTTAGGAATACGGCGAAAGAGAGGTGGTTACTCAGCTCATGTTGACGGTTTAGATGTCTAAATATCTACTCTGTGAAATAATACAACAGGTTGATGCCTGAACTACCTTAACTAGCTAAAGAAGTGCCCTGTTTGTAAATGTACCACTAACTGGCTGCAAGTATCATCTCCTCCGATCTGTTTTAGCTCTAGAGTTTTGGCTTTAAGGCTTCTGCCCGATGATTATACAGTGACCCCTTAAGATGAACCTATTTCATTCCACAGTTACATACATTCCTAAGCAGGACCATTAAACTTACAGCCTTACTAAGACTTTCCTACATTTAATTTCAAAGTCCTAGCAGACATATTCAAGTGTCTTTTTTTTGGTGTAACTATGAACATGCAAAATGTTTCCTGAAACAGAAAAGCCCAACAACTGAAATGTACCTAGTTTAAGATCAGCCTCAATATGCTGCTTTTCCACATAGTCGTATAACAGACACAGTAATAGAAACTGCCAGAAATATCTGGCATTTTCCCATATATTTTTTAGTAAAAATGTAAGTAAAGACCTCATTTAACCTGCTTACAATTCCCAAGCCTAAACATTTGCATGATTTTTTTTGCATTTGAACTATGAGACAAAACTCAATTTTAGTTTTTGCAGATTTTTTTCCACCTTCATTTTTACTTTAAAAATATTTTTGGCTCTGTCGTTATAAAAGCATCATTAACTTTTAGTTATTGTCTCCAGAGTTCTTCCTGTTTTTTCTGTTTTCCCATTTTCTGTTTATTCCTTGTTTTTCTGGATTATCGTTTATTGAATGCTGCTTTTCCGACGTCCAAATAATGTGGCTTCATACGGACCATTCAACAGGAAATTCTCGAATGCACCTTCGCGAAACGCTACTTCACAATCGACCTTCAGATTTATCCAACAGTCTGCAACAACTCAAAAGGCGAGACATCTGCTTCCATCTTCTGTATAAATACCCAACCCTGCTTTTCTGTGTGTGTCATACTGTATGCAGTACATCCTGAAAACAGGATCGGTAAATATAACATCACATATTTACCAGAGCACTTCCTCTGAATGATCTAACTGCTGACCATAGGCTTGGTGCCATGAACCGTGGATGAGCTGGACTCTCCTCTCTATGCTGGCATGGGGCTGTATATCTTCTTTGATGCTGGTTTCTGTTCCACTTCAAAACTCCTATAGTTTGACTGTTTTGAAGTGCTTTGCCTTTTACACGATCCAGGCCTCAACTAATGACCATTCTTTTGCTGTCTTTTGCCACTTTATTTTTGCTACTGTTTACGGGTTTCCAGGTACTCTTGTATTCTGTATCTGACTTCTTACTTTCAGCCGGCTACCATGGAGAAGACGAATTGCAGGAGATGTTAATATTCTGATGAAACATTGTCCATGTGGACTTTAGTCTCCTTCCTGTACTCCAATAATGTTTCTGAGTTATACTGATGGAGGCTCAGAATATTCCAGAATATGGATTGAAAGAAGGCTTGACGAATTAACCTTATTTTCTCACACTGTGGTAGCGCCTCCATTCTTGTTCTCCTGAATCTTTGGCTTCTCTGATGGCTTTACATCAAAGACGTCATCTGCCACTCAGGGCCAAATCTCCTCTTTGGTGTATTTACAGAAGCAGCAGGAATCGTCCTGCTTCGATTCCTTCTGCATTTTTGAGACGTACTGCATCTGGAATTATCATCAGTTATTCCTGAGCAGGTGAAACATCTTCCAAATACTCCATATTTCATCCCCTTTGAGCAGTTTATGAGCATAAATGACACACATGTCTGTAATTCGTAATTTAATATTTCCACTTGAACTATGTATGAAATGCCCTTGGGTCTGGACTATTTAATTCTGAGATAAAACACAAATGATTTTAGCAGCCTCTGTGTTACTCAGAGTCTTTTCCAGACCTTAAGATAGATGACAATGGGTTCTGCATTACTATTAATACAATAGTTACAAGCCAAAATGTTGCAACCATTGACCCAGACCACATGACGATGGTCTCTAAAATTACACTAACATTTAGCGTCAAAGCATATATTTTTGCTCTGCCATAATTATAACTCATTTGCCTTCTTTTATGTTTTCCGTTTTTGCCAGCATTCGTTTTCAGTACCAGTTTGCATGGACACAATCGTTCAGCACTTTAGCAACAGCTTGCTTGTAAAAATCTGCCACGTTAACAAACTGCAGCTTGACGGCCGCGTGAAACGCAGCTACATTCTACGTCTGAACGGTGGCAGCATGTATCAGACTTTCTCCTCCAACCGCACCCATATGGCATCACCACAGACCTCCTGCATGAATTCCCAAGCTGGAAACCATTATTTACAGAGCTACCCTACCCTCTCTTCTCTTTAACGTACATTTATTTAATGTAGCAGATGCTTCAGCTAGGCTGAGCTTCCAGCGAGTGCCGGGATATGTGTGCAAGCAGCATTGGAGTAGGAGTTACAGAACATCTACCAAACTAAGCAAGAATCTAACAAGACTAAGCTACTCAGATCAGCATAAAGTGCGACATTCAGGGAGCATGGAGCCGTATCAGACTAGCAGAGCAGATCCTGGAACTGATGGGTATTGAGGTTTTTATTGAAGGTGGAGAAGGAATCTCTTCACCTCATTCCACCATCATCTCTCTGAATAAACCAAACACCTTTCACCAAAGTAATGCCCATCCTGGCTTGCCGGCCCTCAATCGCTGATTCCTCCATCAGTATGGTTGCCAGGGAACTTCAAGTCCTCATTTTGCAGTATTTGATTACTTAAGCCGACCATGCTTAAGCGATTTTGACTTTTAGTTAGAATCTGTTTCATTGGCCAGGGCCTTAATAGCCATTGATGTTTTTAGCTCCATCCGCTAAAAAAACACACTTTAAAAATCAGTCAGGACAGGTAGCAGCTCTGTCCATAGAACCAAGTTCATGTCAACATAATAGAGCAGCATCATTTTTAAATTTCCTGATGTTTCAGTAAAACACATTTCTGTAATTGTAGGGAAATCACCGCCGTTACCATCAGTGGGCAATATACCAGCTTCTCATCTGCTCCATTGCAGTCTGGATGATATATTCCAGTGGGGCAGGATGCCAGGGGTATTTCCGTGGGGCAGGGTGCCAGGGGTATTCCAGTGGGGCAGGATGCAAGGGGTATTTCAGTGGAGCAGGATGCCAGGGGTCCTCCAGCAGGACAGGATGCAAGGGGTATTCCAGTGGGGCAGGATGCAAGGGGTATTCTAGTAAGGGAAGATGCCAGATTATTCCAGTGGGGCAGGATGCTGGGTTACTCCAGTGGGCATGATTCTGGGGGTATTCCAGTGGGGCACTAACAGAGATACTCATTAAAGCAGATTGGTTGTCAGTGGAAAGACCAGCAGCTACTGCAGCTTCCCAAATGCAATCATTCCTGATAAAACAATGCACACGTAATGCTGGGAGCTGTCTATGCAAAAGCAGCAGAAACCTACAGGAAGCCTGGCAATCAAAAGATTACTGTCATATGCAGAGTAAACAGTCACTTACGCTGTACAATGAAAACCTTACTCTCCTTATTCTTCCAGCCCCCGATAAACACTAATTAAATACAAAGACAAATGAAGATGCTTCAGTAAGTAATGAGTAATGAGTACAATTATGAGAATAAATAAGGAAACACAATGTAATGTAAATGCCACCGAGATAATGCAGCTCGATGTAAGCATACAGAAGAATGCAGCTATGCATGTCTTACATTAAGCATTAAATCAGCGTAGGACCTACCGTATCTGATCTGAAAATCCCACAGGATTTTCACTGACTGACTTGTTTTGTTGGAACATGTTTCACGTAAATTCATTAATACTCCGTGAGTGAAAACCGGATCGGTAAGAGTTACGTGGGCAATAAAAGGCGCGGGGCTGCTTCTGAGGGCTTATCGCTATGGCGATGACAAAATAATCTCCTTGGAGAAGAAGTTTAGAAAGGAAGAAAATAACAATTAAACAGCGCAGGTGACAGCAGAAGGGAAACATTTTCGGGAGTTTCAACAGCTGTCTGAAAAGCATGAAATGTTCTCGATTTGTTTGGAAGAGCAGATTATGCGTGCGGAGATCACTTTCCATGGATTGGTCCTTATTCCCCATATAAATCCCATGGGAAGTTTTTTAGTTTTGTTTTTTTCTTTTTTTTTCCGGTCGTGAATGAGGACATATTAGGTTCTAAAACCACACAAGCGGATGTTGAAAATAGGCTGAAAATAAACGGGGAAATGGCCATTTTTATTAATGTTTTGTAGAATAACATGGCTGTATTTAATGAAGTGAGTACACAAGTAAATACTATTTTAACTGAAAATGTCATCAATCTTCACCGTCAAGGGATGAGTCAGGGAAAGAGTCTTGGCAGAAAAACACATTCTTACACACACATACATACACGTCTACTATATCCAGCAGAGATTCATAGAGGCAGAGTCGTACGCACACACATGTTCACACACTCAGGTGACGCTCACTGACCCAGTTAAGTATGACTATCAAGGATGTATCCCATGTTTCCTCCTGGGAGATGAATCGATCCAGTGCTGAACCGTGGCATAAACACTGGGAAGACTGGGGGATCACTCTGGCACGACTCTTTTGTCATTCTCACATTTCACCAAAGCTTCTTAGGGTTCAGCTACTCCTATGTGGTGAGATAAACCTTCTGCCATGTTGTTTTGATGGTGCGGGAAAGCACTGGCAAAGCAGAAGCCACTCCACACTGATTACCGCCTGTTTAGGACTGTTTTCTATCTACGTGTAAATGGGACACTGAGGTGTGGGCTCACTAAGCGACCATGATTCTAGTGGGTTGACGGAGGGCTTTAAGGCTGAATTTCCCACTGAGTTAAGCAGTACAGTCTTGGTACTACTCTAGATTCACATAGACATACACATATCTATGTACCTGCTCTGAATTTAAAATGCTGCATCATTCCTGCAAACATATGCAACAGTTTCTTATGAAACAAAGTTTTAAGCACGCATCCAATGCATCTCCCGAGGGTAAACATTTATTCCAGAGCTGTTTATTCCTAATGGTTGTAAACATAAGAAACCCAAGCAATGTGACAAGGTGCAGCAGAGTATCACGAAAGGACTTCCTTGGTATGTATTTCCAGAGATACGACTGGAAACCTTCACCCAAATCCATCCATCCATCCATCCATCCATGTATCTCAACACACACTGTAATCAAACCCACAACCACTAAGAATCAAACTCCATGAGGGATATTGACACACATACCCGAATAATTATTCCTCCTAAGTAATGCTCTCTTTCCATAAATTAGGTTACCTCTACTACACATTTACGTTTAAGGTGCTCCATTAACAAGATTAAGTTAAGACAAGAAAGCCCCAAAAATCTGTGAGGAAAAAACTGGTGAATATATCTCAGTATTTAATTATTACACCTCAATCATTTCCATCAAAGGGTTGTAGGCTCGTTCCATCAAAGGCATTACTGTGCTTGTCCTATTAAGGATTAGAGGGAGTGGGTGCAGACCCCATCCCAAAGGCTATGGGCGCAAAATAGGAAACAACCTAGGATGGGGCATCAACCCATCACAACAATCAACCTCAGCAACTTACACATGGAACCCAGGCGGAGACTTGAAGCCTGATCCCAGAGATGTGAGTCAACAGTACTAACCACTGCATGTGCGTGTGTGCGTGTATTTGGATATGTCATTTCCTGGATTTAAATTTAGATTAATAGTAACAGTAATGTCTGAGTACAGTAAGTGCTCCAGAGGATTAGCTGTTATCTTTTATTAAAGGTTTCAAACAGAAGAATTTAGTTGATCAACTTATGATTCGGACTCTACATGGCAAATGGAGTATGCCCCTCCTCCCCAACACATACACACACACACACACACACACACACACACACACACACACACACACAATGTGCAGAAGACTGATGAATCACGTTCCCTGGATCAGTAGTGGGTTTAGCAAAGGCTTTGGAGAAGGAGGGGCTAACCAAAACCATTCACTGAGTTAATCCAAAAGGAACCTCTGCTCTGTCTGTGGTTCTGGAAACAACAGAATCCCTCTCAATTAAACCTGCAAACTGTCTTTTTGTGAGCTATTTGAGGGACAAAGAGTGTAAAAACTTAGAAATCGGAGATTTTAAACGAAGATACCAGTGAGTTATTAGAAGAAACTGGCAAAGATATCTTGAAATGTAACTTCTGTGGGACTTTGGAACACGACTTCTTAGAGAAAAGCCTTTTAAAGCGTCATGTCCTTTGTACAGATGTTTCCTTATTTCTTGTAGAAAATTAAGCATAATTTTGATGTCCCTCTTCAAATCTCTTTTCTCTAGGTTTTCTGATCTCACTCTGTCATGCACATTAACATTATGAATGTTTTTCATAAACTTAATTTTAACTTGAGGCATTTCACTGGCACATTGTTTAATCTGCATACATATCCGTAGCAAATCCATCCTTTGTGCTTAATCCCAAAATATCCACAGAATCAACATGATTTCCAGACCTTCACGCCTCATTTAAACTGGCAACTTTAGGCAAAACAACTTCCAATGTTGCTTAATCAAACAATCTGTTACAAGACATTTTTTCTGCTATATTAACTGAAAGACCTTTAGTAGATTTGAAAAGATAATCTTTTAAAATTTATGTAAACTGTCCTGGCAATATCAGTACAAGTCAGTATGTTAAGAGATTTTTTTGTGCATCAGGAAGCATAAACAAAATGAACTCATTAATTTATAAACAAATCAAACTCCATCCATCCACCCGTCTGTCGATCTGTACATCCATCCATCCATCCATCTATCCATCCATCCATCCATCCATCCATCCATCCATCCGTTTTCCATACCCAATTGTCCTATGCAGGATTGTGAGGGTCTGGAGTCTGTCCCAGAAGCTATGGGCTCAAGGCACAGAGTGACCCTTTAATTTGATTACAAATAAACAAAATGAATTTACATACATTTTATATCTTCACAATGCATTCATTTTGTAAGGCTAAAAATACATTAAAATACATTCATTCACTGTGGCATTATATTCAAGCAGCACTGTGTTAAATTTTAATCTGCGTTCACAGATACGCACATCTATTAAACACTCCACCTATTCCTTTAAAATAAAAGCACCTGTTCACTGAATAAATATCCGTCCATCTTCCATATCCGCTTACAGAATCATGGGGTAAATACATACAAATGAAATAAAAATTCTTATGAACTGTGTAAGTCCACATGACATGCAACATTGTGGAAATGTCATTTTTCAGTTCAGATTTTGAGTGCTGGAACATGATGAAAACTATTTTTTACCGTTTATACGGAGAGCAGAGTAAATCATACACATGGTCAACACTGCCCTCCACATTTGCTGGGAGAAACACAACATTGCGGCTGTTCGTATGGATGTTATTCACAATGGGCACCAATAAAACGGCCAGCTTTGTTATGCTTTCACAAAATATACATTTAAATGGCTGAAAAATAATCAGGTTAATATCTAAAAAGATGAAAAAATTTGTAAAAAAATTGTCGGTTTAGAAGAGTGTACAGTAATTAAGTGCTTTGACTGTAATGTGGACTTTGGCTACCTCGATACGGTAATTAACACATGTAAACACATATGAAAGCCATCACTTTTCAATAATAAATAAGCCTAAATGAACATATACTTGAGTACTAACAGGAGTCCTTTGTGACTCTACACACAGTGTTATCCCAGTTGTCACAGCTTGAGAAATGTCACCTGATAATTTTGTTGCTGATACCTTTAAATCCCCCTTTCAACACAGATTTGGGCACCGTGTACAAAAAATAAATAAATAAATAAAAATGACTAAGTTACGTGCTTTTTTCTTTCGAAGAAAGCTTTTCAAAAATTCTGCGAGTCCAACAGCTTTGCTTGCAGAAACAAAATATTTAGTCAGACGCTGCCAGTCTCGCGATTCAACTTTTGAGAACATTTGCTGTTGATTTGTAGGGCTTGTTGACGTTTGAATGCTGCAGAAGGGTTTGGACGTAACGGCGAAGTACATTCCAAAGTCTGTTATATGTTGTATATGAATTGCATTGAACGCTTGTGATGAGCAGAGACAGGAAGCCACAACCAGTGTCCTGAAACGCTTAGAACGCCGCATCTGGTTTAGCTATTCAGGCTACCTTTGGAGCAAACTTCAAATGAGGTGTGATAGGAGTGGAAGGGTAGAGAGTCAGGTCAGTTCAGGGGGTGTAGATGGATCTGGGGGACCTGATCCACCCCAAACACCCTTGAAGAACTGTACAGAATACCTTTTGTCTTCACAAAAGTCATAAAATTACCTCAGACTTCAAAGAAGATAACTTCAGGCAATAGCCGGGGCAGATGTCTTTTGTTTGGTTCTGCGTGGCGTCATGGAAACAGCTCGTTTTGTTTTGTTTTTTTTGCCAGTCTAGAAGGTTCTGAGTGCGATTCTTCACACCCTGGCTGGAAAATCCGTTGTGGCATTTTTACATCCTGTGGGAGAAAGTGCTTTCAGGTGGGCC
The DNA here is from genome assembly GCA_026776945.1 of Isichthys henryi. Lineage (NCBI taxonomy): Eukaryota > Metazoa > Chordata > Actinopteri > Osteoglossiformes > Mormyridae > Isichthys > Isichthys henryi. The sequence continues at coordinate 13,452,004 of JAODJX010000040.1, read as the reverse complement.
TGGAGTCACCAGCTTAACCTGGGTTCAGCAGGTGAGAAATGCCACTGGGGTTTCCCGGTGAGATTCTCGCTCCCAGGTATAAGCGACTAGCTGTTGAAAGTCAAGTCAAGTTAAACCTTGCTGTCATATCAAAACAGGCTGGCAAACGGTGAAATGAAATTGCGTTTATCCAAGACTTTAAAAAACAATTTTAATCAGAACATGACAAGTTTTACCCACATGACAATAATGAAAATATTTTTTAATTAGAGATGTGCGGTAGTTTTGATTGTATAGATAGAGCTGGGATTTGAAGGATTTTGTAATTGCTGTCTAATTACCAATTTCAAGTCAATGAAATTATCATACTAAAAGAAAAAGCTTAATTCATCCCTCGATAACACAGCGTGTTAAGGAGTCGGCTACTGAAACAGCTGAGGTGGTACTAAAACGTTACTGGAACGTTACCTGCCGGTTCTCATTAGGGTCCAGAGTGCTGCTGTCCTCTAAGCTACGGATATACTCCCCCCATGCTGCAGTACGACTCAATCTCTCTGTTTTCTGCTTCCAAATAAATCCCCAGGGTCAGCTCGCTGATTTCAGACCAACATAAACACGTTCCACGATTCCCATCGGCGCCATCTGCAGCCAAAACAGATTCAGACGTAATCCAAGTATAATCCCGGCCTGTCCTATGATCCCAGTCTCACGTCGAACATCGTCACAACTTCGTTAACGTAATTGGATTGTGGTGCGTTGTTCAGATTTGTCTCTCCGGCTTGATCTAATGCCTTACCGAGTGTAAAAAAACCCCCTGATATTTACTCATTTGTCTTCAAATTGGCGTCTCCTGCTATGCTTGATCTGAGCCTCATTTTTTCCACCGAGTTTTCTTCAGAAACAAACGTGTGCTTCTCATTGTCTCCTTTGGAGGGTTTTTTTTGTCGGACAGAAATGTCTTGGTTTAAAATGGCCACGGCTGACACTGATGGTATAATGCAAACCATGCTCATATACCAAACTGACAACATAATTCCAGTATTATTTCCTAAACACGCAAGTTACCCTCCATGTTTGATGTGTTACTATCTATTTATATTCAGAGATCATGTGAATCGATATCTTTATTACCATCAAATTATTTTATATTAGCCACACAATTTGTCATGTCGAAATTTATTTTTAGGCCTTTGATCCAACTTACTCATAATGAAAACTTGCTATTGTACTGCAGGCAATATTATTACTAGTGTTCAGTCCAAGAACAGATGAATGAAGAGGAAAGGTCACTTCACAATATTCATCAAAAAATCCTGGTACTTGGACATGAATCCATAACTGGCTTTATAAAGTATCGCATGAATCGTCCTTCAAACGCATCCCAGCCTATGGGTGAGACTGATTCCACAAGGAAGTAATTGGACAAAAAACAAAAGAGGCCATGTGTGAGAAAGTCAAGATGTAGACACTGCCTTATGTTACTGTGGGGGTCACTGCAGCGTGGATGACGTCCAGTGACAGGCCTCCTGTGTACAGTTGCTGTCTTCACGGGAGCCGTAAAGGAAGGGAAACTTAGGATGATTACAAGGGCCCCTGACTAACGGGGGCCCTAAAAAACATTGGAACATAGTTTGATTAGTCTGTGTTGGGGGTCCAATATGATATGCTTTCATGGGGCCAAAAATCTCTAGTGGTACTCCTGACTGTCTATCTTTCGTCATTTATGTTTTCCAACGCGCACATTCATCCAGAGTATTATCTGAGTATTATCAGAGTATTACTAGAGTATGACCTGCCTCCTTTGTGCCCAGTACTAATCGCCAGCCCACAACCACATCAGCCATCTCAGCCAAACCATGGCTGTCCCGGGCCCTGTAACTGGCACAATATGTGTCTATGAGATATTCCCAGTCTTGACAACAAAGAAATAGCACACATGTGTACTGACTGCTCCAGTGTGCACCCACTATCTACCGTATAAGGCTCTCATCCATGGAACTGGACGTGATTTTGCTTACTGTTTTACACCAAATGATTCTGTAAGCATTTTCCAGCAAGAAACTCTCTCTGACTTGAATGGTTTTGGGCAAAATAAGACCTGCTTAAGATGACAAACTTTGAGGTGTTTTTATATGGCATGTGACTCTGGGGGTTAGGAAAGACACTGTACCTGTAATCAGTAGGTTGTTGGTTCAAAGCCCTAGGTTGGCAGAGTAATGTCACTGTTGGACCCTAGAGAAAGGCTAATTGTTCCAAGGACTGGCTGACCCTTCTTTCACAAAAAAATGCATGTCACTTTGGATCTGCTGAATAAATAAAATGTAGCTGTTTTTCTAACCGTTTATGGACAATTTTTTCCCAGTTATGAAACCGGGAGAGAATAATGAGTTCATAGAGTAGATAAGGAACTCTCTGGGAACGTGAAGCTCAGGTTGAAAACTTCCTGGGGGTGTTGGAGCTTGGGGGGTGGGGGAGAGCTGTCTCTCTTTACCGCCTCTGCATCCAAGGTCAGCGCCGCTGGAAATGAGAAGCAGCTGAAAGCTGGTTCTCTTAGCCGGTCAGATCTTCTGCGGACCGGTGCTGTCAACACCCCCCACTTGCTCACACATGCTACAGGTCCCCCTCCCTCACTACTGTAAGTTGCACTTAACCTGTCTGCCATCCTACCTTTCCTGTCGCCTACGGGGCCCAGGAATCACCAGCACATCTGTGATGTTAACCTGCAAACTTTCTCCGCAAAGTCATTTGAAGAGATAGATAAGAATCTTTGGAACATAAATAATTCTTAATAATATAAATAATATATGTCAGGATCGGTTCCCGTCTGTCCTTGTCCCATGTGTCTTATCCCCATTTGGCCAGCAGGTGCCACTGGCCATCCTGTTTCCCCTCTGTCTTGTAGCCCCACAGTCCCTAGTGTGTTTCCCTACTCCCCAGGCTGCTGCGTGGCTTAACAGGCTGAGCTCTCATGGTCCCTTTATTTTTTGGTTTCCTCATTTTGTGTTGTTTTGTTAATAAACTCCATAGATTGCTCCTCTTATAGGCTCCGGACCCCCCGCGACCCAGTAAGGATCAGCGGTTTGGAACATGGATGGATTGCTCCTCTTTTTCCTGCTTTGTTATGCCCCATCGAAACAGCTCCAGGGGTTCTGGATGGACGGGTGACCGTACACTCAGAATCCAAGCTTCACTCTCACCTCTATGTGTGTCTGTGTCTTTAAAAAGGAGAGTATGATGGGATATGTAAAAACTAAAACATTCCAATGTATCCTTTCTCATACATGTACAAATGGCAAAAACAGCAAATAAGGCTTCGTTTTATTTTATTAAATCCCTCAGATATGAAAGTCATTTACCTCATTTAAAGAGAAATATAACATCTTCCTGCAAAACTGCTTAAAAACGACCCCGTTCTCCAGCAGTGCACGTTCCTCCGGTTGTCAGCGGGCCCGATGTTGATTTATTAAGGACGTCGTCTCTGCAGAAAGATGTGATTCATATCACATGGGTCACCGGCACGCAAAGCCCCAATTACGGTGCAGTTTTCCCAGGCCATTCTGCAAACAGTGAGGAAGCTTATCGTTAGCACATGTACCCTGTGTAGCGCGTATGGGTCGGCAA
>JAODJX010000040.1:13406723-13419339 GCA_026776945.1 Isichthys henryi | reverse complement strand
CGCCCATTCTGACCCCACCCCCTCTGAACTAAATGAAATAAACACATTCCTCATTTACGAGATGGTGAAGTAGCATGTTCTGCCAACCAGCTAGCTAGCTACCATCTCCCGACTCCGAGCAAATGAAATGAACTCTGGGGTGCAGTGGATGGGCAGGAAATAGTAACAGTGGCATGATGATGGAGGCTGAAGTCAGGGTTATTGTTATTTTACTGGGGAGAGAGAGAGAGAATGGGGGGCATCCGGTTTTAATCAGTTCTGTTTATATTATCAGAGGCAGGAAGTGGGGAAAAAAGAAACAGATTTTCCCCGTGACGGACAAAGAGAGATATAAAAATCCCCCAGTGAAGGTGAAGTAAGTCACCATTTGGCTCTGAATCCATCCATCCATACATCCATCAATCCATCCATTTTCCAAAGCAACTTATCCTGTGCATGGTGGAGGAGGGGGCGGAACCTGATCCTGGCAGCTAGGGCCTGGATGGGGAGCGAGCCCTTTGCAGAGTACACACACACACACACACACACTCACACTGCAGGCAATTTAAATACACCGATTCACCTGACTGCATGTCTTTGTACTGCAGGAGGACACTGGAGTACCCTATACCCAGTGGAAATCCCACAGGGACGCTCTCAGACCCAGTTGTGAGGCCACCGTGTTTAAAGCACACTTTGGTGAATTAAATATATCGCCTGACTTGTTTACCTTGTTTGTGTTGTAGCTACAGAACTGTTTCTAAGAGGATCCTGGGAGGGCACTGACCTTCTGTAAAGATCTTTAGCTATGACTAAATCTGGCAGCACATAGCCCAGTTTTGTCTGAAAACACTGAACCCCACCCAGTGAAACATTCAAACTCTTGCCCTCCAGTCACGTAGCGAGCACAATACCTAACCCCTCCCACAAGCTCTTACTGCCCAATCCCATAGAGATCACAATGCCTGGCCCTGCCCACTTAGTCCACCTTCAAACTCTTACTGTCCAGTGACATAGAGAGCAAACCACCTGCTAGCTCTTGCTGTCCAGTCACATGTAGGGCAGAATTGTTGACCCCGCCCACTCAGCACTTGCCATCCAATCACAGGCAGCGTACAATTAGCTCCACCCAGTCACTCCTGCTGTCCTGTCATACTAGTGATGCCTGGACCAGACTGTCCCAGCTGACCTCATACCGTCCAGCCAATAGCAATTATACAGCTACGGACCAAATATGTCAGCAGATAAAGTAACGTAGGTCCCATGTGTCACGTCCGAGCACAGCAGGGACAGGCGGAGGCTCTGCAAACCTCAGCCAACATTTTCCTGAAATAAAGATGATAAAATGGATCCCTGAGGAAGTCACGCATCGTTTGCTTCAGGCTGACACTAAAGAAATGCCGAGGGCTTGGGAATTTGCACGGGCCGCATGCGAGGAGGAAGCCACACAGCCCGGCCTACTTCCCAACGAGATGTTTACACTTAATAACACATTTATGCAGACACACACACACACATGCTTTGTAATTATGAAGATACAGAGAAACACAAATTTAAATGCAGGTTTTTCTCTTTTATGTTCCTGTAAAAGGTTCCCATCCATCCCTCTGACTTAGGTGGGTTTCTGGGTAACCCAGTAAAGATTCCCGCTGCTATGAGATGCAATTCCCAAAGGTAGCGGAGGTGTTTTCTGTTCCGTTGTTTTTTTTTCCTGATGAATTCCCCGGACGCTTCCCACTGGCCTGTCCCACCATGTACCGGAATCTTCCTGTCCTCTGCCAGCCTCACTCTCCTTGTTTGTCTTCAACCGAGTGGATAATTCACTCATGCAACTGTAGAGGGGTCCAGGAGATGCCCCCCACCTCCGGGACACTGTTCACTTTTCATCCCCCCTGCCCATACTCCACTGGGGAGTATGTGCAATAAGCCAGTCTAACATATACTGAATATCATATACTGTGCATTAATGCCCCCCACCTTCTCCCACCTCACTCAGACAAGGGGGGGCAGGAGAAACAAGCCCACTTCCTGGGTCAAACAAAAGGGGGCTAGGGGCTGGATAAGTAGCAGCAGGGCTGTTGTCCCAGTGACAAAAGCACAGATCTAAATCCGTGTGTGTGTGTGTCGCAGGGGGAGTTAGGTTTCATCTGCCAGTAAACACCTTAATGATACAGACACTGTGTCCAGTTCAGCTGACCTGCGGCTGCAGTATTGTACTCTCCTTTCACTTCAGAACGATGCCGGTTCACTTTCTTTTTCACAGATGGTAATCTGTCAATGATTTTCATATCAGAGAGCAGGAGGAGTGATGAAGGTGGGAGAGGGGCACTAGGATGTCAAACATGGCCCCAGAATGGTGCCTGAATCCCGGGATGGTACCTGCTGTTGTACCTTTGAGCTTAGTTCTTCTCAGGTGTGTATGATAGTAATTATGGTATGAATGAGCAAAAAGCTGCGGACGGTTATGGCTCCAGCCCTGCTGCCTATCACAGCCTCTGCTGACATTTACACATGTTTGTCTGTCAGCTGTGCAAGACAGCTGAGGAGGAAGGGCAGTATTTATGGATACAAAGTACCCGATGACCTTATTGGTGATACATGCATCCACACGAGGGCGGTGAGTGGCTCTGTGGGTTTGGACGCTATGCCTGTCATTGGAAGGTTCCAGTCCCAAGGTTGATAGGGTGATGTCACTGTTGGGCCCTTGAGCAAGGCCCCTAACCCCCATTTGTTCTAGAGTCTATCTAGCCCTGCTTTCTCAAAAAAAACATCAATGTTTCTTTGTTGTTTTGGATGAATAAATAAAAAGCTTTGAATTCTGGGCAGCGACATCATGACTATCGTGCTGTCACCAGAGCTGGTGACTCTTCAACGTTAGATGTTCCAGCAGTGGTGGGTCGCTACACCCCAGACCTCAGGCTAGAGGGGGGCACCCATTTATGACGATAGGACCCCCAAGCCTGTTTCATCTCCTCCAGGAAGCCGGTCCACTTCGCCATGGCGACCGGCTTTGATGCTCTCCGCCTCCATCGGAGAGCCTGCTGTCCGTGCTACTTTGAGAGGAGGCAGTAAAGTGAGGTCATGCTGGAAGGAGCTTTAGCATAAAGCCTGCCCCTACGTCCGGGTCAGGCAACCCATAAGTCTGCCGCTACCTGTGTGTCAAGCAACCACCAAAGTCTGCCCCTACGTCCATGTCAGTCAGCCTGCAAAATCTGCCACTACCTGTGTCAAGCAGCCGCCAAAGTCAGCACCTACCTCCATGTCAGGCAGCCCCCAAAGTCAGCCCCTACCTCCGTGTCAGGCAGCCCGCAAAGTCAGCCCCTACGTCCGTGTCAGGCAGCCCACAAAGTCTACCCCTACATCCGTGTCAGGCAGCCCGCAAAGTCAGCCCCTATGTCCGTGTCAGGCAGCCCACAAAGTCTACCCCTACGTCCGTGTCAGGCAGCCCTCAAAGCCTGCCCCTATGTCCGTGTCAGGCAGCCCTCAAAGCCTGCCCCTATGTCCGTGTCAGGCAGCCCACAAAGTCTGCCCCTACGTCCGTGTCAGGCAGCCCTCAAAGTCTGCCCCTACGTCCGTGTCAGGCAGCCCGCAAAGTCTGCCCCTATGTCCGTTTCAGGCAGCCCACAAAGTCACTGGAATGAATTAGACGTACTTGATCTAACAAAGTGTGGCTTGATGACTTAGTCCTCTGTGTCTCAGAAGGTCTCTGGTTCAAATCCCATGCTTGGCAGAGTAGCCGCATCTCTGCTCAATTCTTGAGCAAGACCCTGAACTCAAGGGGCACTGATGCTGTGCACAGACCCCCAAACTTTATGTGCATGTGTGTCTCCTAAGGGTATAAGTTTGGTTTGAACATTGGAAGGGTTGAAGTCTCCACCCATGACAATGATAATTTACGGCCATGGTGTCTCTTTAAAAATTAAGAGCATGATGGGAAGGGCATAAAAACACATTCCAATGCAAAATAAAGTATCGTTTCACTACAAACCTGCAACCAACTTGTATACCGTTTGGTCATTCCATTCACTCGTACCTCAGCTGTGCAGTGAGGTATCCACAGGGCTGTCAGATTCAGTTCACTGTTTGCTCCTCAGAGTGTCTCCTTAACCGGACAAGGGCTTCAGAAACCACCTAGGATCAAAGAAACCCTGACTCATTAGCAGCTATAAGATGTAACACAGCAGGAGGCTTGAGGCCTTGTCTCTGATTCCATTTCTTGTCCCAACACAGAATGTCTTGTAGAATGTCCCTCTTGTAGAGTGTCGTGCCGCTTCCACATGGTTCCAATAGACTTCTGTCTCCAGCTCGACTTTAAATGAGTGAGTCAAGCGACCGGGAAGTCTATTTTATTTGGGTTCCTAAAAACAGCGGCAGCCCTTTGGACAGGCATCTTTAATGTGCTTTCATTGCTTTTAATTGACAAGGCCACCAAGGCTTGGTTCCTGTTCGGAAAAAGTGCCTCACGGAATTTGTGATCGGGGTGGGATGCTGGGCGGGGTGAGGGGATGACTGCTGGCGTGGTGACTCAGGCACGGCGTGTCGATGAGCGCAGCTCATGACGCAAAGTGACGGCGGCAGCGAGGGCCCAGCCAGTGCCTTGGCGGGGGGACATACAAAAGCAGAGTCTTTCTCCGTAGCAGGAGAGCGAATGAATGATCACTCACACTTCGAAGGTACCGCAGCAGCTCTCCTGTGGCAGCCTTTATACTCACGTTAAGCCCATATATGTTTTTTTATTCACCAATAAGCAGTCAGGCACTTTTACATACAGCCTAGAGTCCAGCCCCCCTCGATTTGCTTTGTTCTGTGTTGTTTTAGTTTTTAAAATTAATGAGCAAACCCTCCCCCGTTACTCGCAGTCTGTATGTCACACTGTGGTCCTGGTCATGGTCATATATTATGCAGGGGGTGGATTGTACCCCCCACCCCCAATAAACAAAACCAAAGTTTTGCCCTAGGTCCTGGTGGAATGTTATTTCAAGCTGTGTATGGTTGGTTTGACAATAAACCCACTTGACTCGACTTGACTTGATCCATAATGCTCCATAAAATCTATAAATATTCCTGTGGGAATGTTAGAATAGGTGACATTTTGGCCTGATGCTTTGAAACACGTCGCTCTGTACGGAGAACCTGAGTCAGGCACCTTCTCCTTACCAGCCATAAGCACAGCGATGCAGCCTGTAGAGCCTGGCCCCAATGCATGCTTACGCGCAACTGTTTCTCTCGAGCAGTTAAGCAGCTGATGAACCAGCAGTGTGTCTCACTCGGGTAATTCCCCTTCCCCCCCCTTAGGGCTTTTAAGAAAAGCTGGAGGAGTCACAGCCCCTCGACCCTGTGATAGAATGAAGCAGCCCGCCACTGTGGGAGGGGGGGCACTCTGCACCCCTCATGCATCGGCCTGCAGGGTACTGGCGAGAACTTTGTGCTGATGTGGAAAAGGGGCGTGTCCTGGGGACCCCAGTGACATCTGTCTGGACAGGCGGCAGCTGACGGACTGGAGGGGCCGGTGCTGTTTTAGGGCCCGGACCCATGAGAGGAGGGCCGGTTCTGGGTTTACCAACGGGCCTTAGTTTCTGTGAAAAGAGCAGGATGTCTGTGTACCTCCTGAGCCCACCTGTCACCACGTATGAGAAGTGACAGCGGAAGCCAGAGGGCAGATTCACTTATCTGGGGGCCCCAGGCTGATATTAACATGGACCCTCTTGTGGTGCTGATTTAACTCACTGTTATATTTCTCCTTAGGCGGAGTGGGGCCCTGAGTTATAGGCTAGGATAGTCTATACCATGATCCTCTCCTGTAAATTCATCTAGATAGATGGACGGATGGATGGATGGATGGATGGATGGATGGATGGATGGAAAGGTGGCATGAGGACAGCCCAGCATCCTCTTCCACCCTCTCCCGATGTCGATACATACTGACATAATAACCTGCTATGAGACTGGCTGGATGGTTTCGGGCAATGTGGGGCAGCCCTCATTTCCATCGCATGTGTGTGGGGGGGGCTGAGGACAGCCCCCTCCATCCAACCGGGCCGGTTTAATCAGGCCCGCTGTAAATTATTCAGCTCCACTTTTGGGATAAAGGACCCTGACTGGCACTTTTATTCTGCTGCAGCCTGCATTATTGAAGGGGCCCGTCGGTCTTTGTACGCCAAGCGGGGTCCGCGCCAACGACCCGCGGGCCTGGGTGAAGCGTTTGGTCCGATGCCCCCTGCCTGCCTGCCCCTTCATCTGCTAAGGCTAAGCCCACATCGTGCCAATGGCAGGATCCATTGCCCAAAAAATAAAGAATCCCTTCTGAGGTTTGTTGATGGCCCTTTTTATTCATATGACAAACACATGTGCTGCTTTGGAGGAAATCATCTGCTAAATGAAATACAAATAAATGTAGAGCCAGTGAAGGATGCAAACCCACAACCCTGTAGGTGCCAGTGGAAGTGTCCCCACTCTGAAACGTTACATTTTCTCACTTTTGGTCAGACTGCAGTGATTTGCTGTTTTACTGTAATGTCGTTTCAATCCTGCCTCACTCCATAGTCTATTCATGATGAAGCCGTTGTCAAATCTAGTCCAGTTTTCCATGAAAGGTTTATTTACGTCACATTGTCTCGGTCCTGAGACGGACCGCTTCCCTTGTTCATAAACAGGTCGGGTGACGCTGCTGCACCAAGCAGATGCGGGAGGTGTGGGGGCTGGGTACGGTTGGGCTCTACTTTTCCCCGTGAGTGTGAATCAGTGACGGCTGACCCTGATGAAGGTGGTCTGTAAGTCCCTTTAATCATCACACCTCCTGGTATCACTCAGTTAAAAACCAAAGGATTCATCAGTGGTGGGTTTGCTGTTTCGGAGTCCAGCGCTAGTGTAGTAACTGTGTATGACCAAAGGGGGTGGGGAGGGGGGGCAAACCTCGGGGGGCCCATACAAATGCATGGTTTGGGTGGTAGCTTTAATGAGAATCCAGCACTCTTTTGGGGGAGGGAATGTTTGGGAAAGTGTGCATGGAACCAGGAAATAGACTGTGCTAGAGTTTTCACCTCCTGGTTTCTGCACTAGTGACGGTTCCTCGATGACCCTCCTCAGCCATCCTGGTGCCAGAGTCAACAGAAGGATAACGCTGCTCCTGGGCTCACACGACTCTCCCTATGACCCTATTCCTCTAAACGAGAGTCACTGGGGAAGGTCCACACCAGGCCAGAGGACACACGGAGTTTTTTAGGTCTGTTCCGGAAGCTTTGAAATGACTGGGCTCAGTCGGGCCGTCGGTTGATTTCAGGTCATGGTTCCAAATGCACTTTCTTTGCAGTGTTTTTTATCAGTGAAATGGTTTGAGGTGGGTCTTTTTTGCCTGTCAAAACTGATGTGTTAATTGAACAAATTAATCATCACATCTCCTGAGGAAGCGTGCAATGACTAGGTTCAAGCGTATTGATTTTTTCTATCCGCCTGACTGTCTCATAAATATGGATATTGACACTGTTCTCGACTGACGTAAGTACAGGTATGTGTCACAGAATGCTTACCGCCTGACCACCTTAAGCTCCCATAGGAATCGAATATCATCCAGAATCAGATGAGTGCACATAAAACAACTGGGTAGAGACCTACTTATTGTGCGGTTGGTAGTATGTAAGAAAACAGCCATTGTAAGGTTGTCATGTGAATACTACTGGACGCGAGTTAGGTATGCCGCATTTATTTTCGACAATTCTCAATAATAAAAACAATAATATTAATAATATTTGTTGTTACCATATTATTGTGGGCATATGGAGTACTGTGTATGTGGTATGTATATATAGTCTATATATAGTCTATACCAGCACTGCACTGTATGTATTTAGGGTAAATACACCACCAGACAAATGTTTTTTCACATACTGAGATTTTCTATAAACGCATGTTACTCATTTAACATTTACTAAAAATACACTCAGTATTCATTGCTAACAAATAAATTTACATTATGTTCACCATTTCAGCACCTTTATTAGCAAGAAAATGTGACATCTTTGATTCGTCAAAGTCACCTCCTCTAGCAATTATAACAGCAATGATTCAAGGCATTATTTCTACAAGGGACATTAAATACTGCTCTGTTTCATGGGATGAATTTGACTCTGCCTCCACCACACAGCAGTTAATAGGATGTCAGACATGCGCTGTTATATACTATTTCAACGTTATAAAGGAAACTTCTTTATTTGACTTATACTGTATTTTCATATATAGTAGTTCATTCAATTTTCCAAAGCTTAAGAAGAATAAAAAAAAAAATCCGCAGTTTATGAAATACATGGAAAAGTGATAAAAACCTGCGGCGCGCAGAAACTTTGGACTGGTAGTGTGTGTGTGGGCTCGGCTAACGACCAAATTGCCCAACGACTGCCTAGTTGGAACCATATGTGGTTGTTAAGCGATGTATACATACAATCTTTTCCATAAAACCTTTTGTGGGTAAAAGTTTACATAAGTTATATTAACCTCACCATATCATTCAGGACACCTCAAAAAACACGTCAGAAATCTACTAGTAATACGTACTAAAGAACACATATTAAATAAGTGAAAAGGTGAAGTTAGATTTTTTTTGAGTGACTCCAGATTTACGTGAGTCCGTTTTGCATAAGCCTGTATGTCTACACCTGAAAGCTTTTTCTGGTCTGCATGTCATAGTCCCACTCTGCTCCAGCACAAATTTACTCACAAAGTGTAAAATATGCAGAATAAATGTCCTCGCTGCCTGGCCTTTGTGCCATACGGCTCATCTCAGTCTCGATCCGGGACTCTCTCATGCTTAATTATTCAACGACCTTAAACAATTACTCAATTCTCACACTCAAGGATTGGTTAGTCTGAGTGAAATTCAATACTGATTAGTTTTTTTTTTTCCCATTCAGCTGATGTAACTCTAATACTCCAGAAAAGGAAATATAATTTCCGTTTTTATTACCATGTACACTGTGACAGTTCGCTGAAAAAAAAAACCATTTATAGGCGTGACATGCTAATCAATATTTTATAGCAAGACTAATTCACAATAAGCAATTTGGGTGGATAATTAGCATACAGAGAAGGGTCCTGGTAGCAGGACACATGCCAGTGGTCAGTGTTTAACCTCTTTTCATCGTTAACGATGGCAGTCTATCGATACCCAAACAGATACATCCAAATAATTCTGCCTTCCTCTCTTTGAGGTGTCTCCTTGCACAAACCTACTTTTTTGATTATCTGAGTGTTCATTTTGCCATCTCTCCAGACCTCCTACCTGGGGAACATGACTAGATCCAAGTGGGTGTGTGCTGACTTTCTCTGACTCCTGGCTTTTGCATTTGTAGACAGTAATACCGTAAGTTCTAGCTAAAATGTACCTCCTTTTTTCAATACTGCTCCTAGATTTGTTTAATGAATTTCCAGGCCGCTGTTAACTCTGCTGAAGTCATTTGCAGCACATTTTATATGTGCTATTAAAAAGTATAGTTATTGTGTAATAAAACACAATAAATCTCGCCAGGAGAAACTGTTTAGCCCACGGGTGTCAAACTCCAGTCCTGGGGGGCCAGAGCCCTGCATATTTTTGAGTTTCCCCTCATTTAACACACCCGATTCAACTCCTTGTGCTAATTACCGCACAGCTCTTGAGCTGAATCATTTGTGGTGGAACAGGGAAAGAACTAAGCTACACAGGACTCCGGCCCCCCAGGACTGGAGTTCAACACCCCAGGTTTAGTCCATTATTGTGGGTTTTTTTTTTTGTCCTGTCACTTTTGCCTTGTCAAGTAAGGATTGATTGTTATCTCGGCCATGTACGGGACCCAGCGAGACATTATAGTGCAAATAACACGGAGTTTGAAATAATATACAAAATGCAAAAAAATCCCGTTCATTTATGAATAATATATAGGTGGGGAAGACAGTGGTCCACCTAAAAGAACATAACATAACATATGACATAACATGACATGACATGACATAAACATTCCACAATCGACAAACAGTGAAAGGCACACTGCATAACACTGGGAAATCAATGCATTCCATTCTTTAAGAGGCAGTGCAGCAGAAAAAATAGGGTTTTCCAGTAATTCAGGAAGCATTCTCCTTTCTTCCTAAAATGTTTCCTGTATTGTTACTTAGGGACATAGAAAAATTGTATTACTGCCTAGCCAGACAAATTTCTGCGTTTGGTTATCATATTACAGAATATTAGCTAAGACTGATGAGGCAGAGAGAGATAGGAAGTGAGTTGGTGCAGTCGTACCCAGCTCTGTGTTAAGGGTCGGAGGTCAAGTGTCAAAGGTGTTTTTAAGTTCCTCCACTTATTTTTTTCCGCATGTGGAAGTCGTCAGATAAGTGAGCTACAGCAACACCACTCCCTTGCCTTTAGAAATCAAATGAATCCCCAGAACACAAAGTACAGGCTAATCGCATAAAACGTCAGACGTGATGGAAAATTAATGAAGGCTGTCCAGTGAGTAAATTCGTGACCGTGGGAGGAGGACAGTGATCAGGGGGAAGCCGCTGATCACATTTGCACGGTCCTAAATTGTAACAGAGATTATAAACTAACTTAATGATAAAAAATGTTTTTGACAATTACGTGACAGCAGCACTGCGTCACTGGCTCCTGTCTGTCTTCTGTCGTTTCCTGCTGGTGTGAAGCATGCTGGGAGACTCCCCCATTTCAATGGGGCTTTTCCCCTCCCTCTGCCCCGCCTGCAGTTGACACGGCTCTCTCCGGATCTCCCACTTATGATCTGCCAGCAGGTTCTGCCTGTGTTTGGCTTCAGGGACTGTTGTGTACAGCAAGAACACCCCCCCCCCACCCCACCCCTTCTTCTGGGTGGTTAATATCTGTCTCAGATGTCTATATCATCACTGATACCCACAATCCTTGCAGCTCCTTGTGACTCCTGCCCACTAACCTTTCAGCAACGACACCCTGTGATGTTGATGACCAAGCAGTCAACCTACAGACAGTCAAACAGGAAACCTGAACACATACGATGAGCAGACACACGCCATGTGCCTCTTAATAGCTTATTGAACTGCACTAAATCCGCATGGACGTTAATTGTAAGAGAACCGTGACACCTCGCAGGGAGAGGTACGGCCTGATGGTAAAATGTCATTCGCTTTTTCTGGGAGACCTCTGGGTCGGCACCCATGGGGGCACTGACTTAAAAGCTAATCTAAAGCAGTTTTGGTTATGAGCCTGAGGCCTGTCACTGACAGCATCTGAAAAGAGGCTCAGGACTTCCTGAAGAGGGGATCCCGCACACACACACACTCCTGCCGAAAAGACACAGCTAAGCCTGTGGGGGGTGGGGGGGGGGTTCATCATACCAAATAGCTCTTTGTGATCACACTCTGCCCTGGACGGCGTATGAGACCCAGGAACCTCAGGCACCTCTGGTGAATTTATCTCCAGCCTCATCTCCACACATGGCGACAGGGTCTCTGATTTCTAGTATTTATGTGTGCACGTGAAGGGATTTTTACATTTAGATTTATTGGGCAGAAGCTTTTATCCACAGCCACATAAATTTTTCACGAATCAGGGTCAGACAGTCCCTGGGGCGTTAAAGGTCTTTCTCAAGGACTCAACGGTGACGTCACTCAGCTGACCCGGGGATTTGAACTCCAACCTTCAGATGACAGGCGCAGAGGCTTAACCTGCTGAGCCACATACCGCCTCCAGTAGATGCATGTTGAGAGTGTGTTTTTGGGTGGATGGCCTGAGAGCTGAGCGTCAATGGAACCTGCATGAGAGACCAACCTACTGTTAGATAAAGAGATAAACTTAATACAGTCCTCTCTACTAATAGATGTAGACATTCCTCTTCTCCACATATTCGACTTCTCAACCTTCAGTCTAGCTTCAAGACCTGCTGACTTTCCAGAGTATCTCATCTCTCCATCTCCAAGCTTTTCTGCTTATAGCAAGACTTTTACTCTTATATAGTACAGTGCGAAAGTCATAGGCAGCCAAAGAAATGACATTTAAATGATCTTCATGTTGGTGTAAAACTCTGATATTATGCCTGACAAAATTGTGTCAGCTTCGCCATTTCAAAACCTCTGCTAAAGTCACCCCAGTGTTTGCAGCACCCATCCAACACACCAAATATATGGCTCAAGCACTAGCACACCTTGTATGGCTAGTCAATATCTCATTGCGTTATTTAACTAATGACATTAATTAATTAAGTGAACTGTTGGCGAAATTTAATAAATACACGGAAAGGTCTGGGAACTGAAGCAGTGTTCATCTAGCTATCCAACTCGACATCAGTGTCTTTTTCTGGCAAATATACACTTTCTACCCAGATAAATAGCTGTAAAATTTTCTTTGACTGCCTAAGACTTTTGCACAGGACTGTATGTCACTACTACTCAGTACTAATGCACAACGCTGCAGGCCAAAATGGAGATGAATGTACTTCATAAGGCACATCCTGGTTCGCTACGATACAATACTGCTTTGCCGCCCATCCATCCATCCATCATCTTCCGCTTGGTCCGGGATCGGGTCGCGGGGGCAGTAGCCTCAGCAAGGAGGCCCAGGCTTCCCTCTCCCCGGCCACTTCATCCAGCTCTTCTGGGGGGACCCCGAGGCGTTCCCAGGCCAGCC
>JAODJX010000040.1:13366624-13387999 GCA_026776945.1 Isichthys henryi | reverse complement strand
CCCCCCCCCCCCCCCCCCCCCCCCCCCCCCCCCCCCCCCCCCCCCCCCCCCCCCCCCCCCCCCCCCCCCCCCTTCTGGGCATTTTCTTGGGTGAAAAGAATTTCAGAAATGCTTTGCACGCTTTACTTTACTGTTCTAAACCTCATTTTGATGGTTCAGGTCAAGGGTCATCAGCCATATTTACAGTGAAAGCAACTTCTGCCTGGTGGTGGTCATATCATCCCGGGGGGGTAGTGGCAGTGGGGTGGGGTGGGGGGCACTCCACATCAGTGCAGTGCTCGTTGTCCAAACCGGTGTATAGGCAAAATGGAACAGCAATGAAAAACAACAAATTGACATAATTCATTTGATTTCTAAAAACGTAGCTGCAGTTATGTTAGCTACTTATGGGCTCCATGTGAGCTACTAGTACCTTGCGGGTGAAGGGTTAGTGACCACAGCTTCAGACATACCCAGGGTGTGAGTTGCATGTGGTTCAGTGGGCTAAGCCCCTATGCCTCTGGTTAGACAGTTTCCAGTTCAAGTCCAGCCTTGGCACGTCTACAGGTCCTAAAGCAAGGTCCTTAACCCCCAGATCTTTGGCTTTTGTTATGGGTGGCTGCCTGTTGCAGTCAGCTTGCTCCCACCTACTGAGGGCAACTTTGGGGTGCTGTAAAGGCAATTTCCCCATGGGGATCAATGAGGAAACTGTAGTTGATATTATTGTTACTGTCTTCTAAGCGTTGGTTGTTTAGTTATCATCCCTTTATAAACCCTGATCCTTCTCAGAGTGCCCAGCAGCTGCCAGGAATAATGCAGTATTAATTTTTATTAGTATTAATTTTTATAAAGTATTTATTAGCTTTGTGCCTCAACCAACAACACACACGCTCCCCCCCCCACGGTGCTGGCGGACATGGTATCTCCCCAGCTGCCATCAGCAGGCACATGACCTGCCATATCCGTTCTGCTCTTTACCACTGTATTCACATGGATTTTCTTCAATTGTTCTGGTTTCCCCACGGGTTGAGAACACAGTGTTGTTCAGGTGAGTCTGAGTGTGATCATTTGACTGTCTGGTATCAAACTGGAGATCTATCTGGGGGATTTCAAATTAAATTTTATTTCTCATTTGTATGGGTACATTGGGATATGTTAGTTGTCACATATCCCATCATGCTCTCCTTTTTAAAGACATACACACGTATAGAGGAGAGAGGGTTGGAGTCTAAGCATAGTTCCAGCCGTCCATCCAGCATACCGGGGGTATTTTTTGGGGGTTTAGAGTCTTGATCAAGGGTCCAACAGAGATACAGCTACTCTGTCAAGCACTGGATTCGCACTGGAAACTTCTTAATCGCATGCCTAACCCACTGGGCCTCATACTGCCCCCCAAAAAATTGTCAGTGGTGGAATTTGAATACACACGCACAAGGGAGCCATAATCTATTGTCTGTGGCAACCAAGCCACACTACTACCTGTGTGTCCCTATACTCCAGTTACAGTATGTTCACATCCACACTCCATCTCTCACAGGGAGAACTCCACACCCCAAACACCGAAGTTGCCGTTACAGACACGGGTTCCCATCCCGATCAGAAGGAGACACTTCTTCTTCACAAGACACAGCACCGTCCTGTAAACACTTCCCAAAGCATTGCTTTCACCTGGGTGCTGAAGAAGGCACGGACCAGAGAGTGGGGACTGAGCATGCTTAATGGAGACCTGGAACATGTGCCTCTCATATTCGCTGTGGACGTATTTACTAGGGCCCAAGAGTCCAATTCATCAATAGGCCCTGACCCCTTGTTCCATTCCCAGGGTCCTTGTATAGACTCATCAGAAAATAAATGTCATTCCTCCCATCTGGGTGGGCTGGGGGGGGGGGGGTGGCTATGGTGGTCACACACTCCCTATGACCTTCCCGTAACCCTGGTTACCGAATCAGACATCCCACATGCACAGCAGCATGGGACCAGTTCGGAAATAAGCCACCACCGCCGGCATCTATACTCAGCCACCGATTCCCATCCCTACCAGTAGGAGGTGCTGGTTTTAGAGACCACCGGCGCTGTTTCTGTCCCCATCGTGAACTTTGGGCCTCGGCCATCCTGCAGAAATGCCCTTTCCTTCCTGGAAATGGCCCGCTTCCCCACTCTGCATCATTCTTTCCGAACGATTCGTCTCGGCCCATGTGCGCCATGCAAGGTAACCTCATTTTGCAGGTTAATAAGGGACTTTGGACCACACTATTTATAATCCACATTAAAAGCCTTCGGCTGTCCCTCAGCTTATTTCCCAGCAGAGGATTTTTTTGGTTCCTTTTTTTGACTTTTAATGCACCACAGCCTCTCTTTGGCCTGGATTGTGGAGCGAGGAAGAGGTACGTTTCAGCATTTGCCACGAAATGTATACAAGTCCTACTGAGGAACCTCAAAAGAGTGGTTATAATGCTTAAATTCTGCAGATTTATGGGACGTTTTGTGCCAAGGTGAGTTTGCTATCTGAAAAATATTCAACCAGTTTAACAAGACAAACATACATTAATGGCTCTTTATTAGTTATTGTTGTAAGAAATGACACCGGGAAAAATGATGGAAGCTAAGAGCGGAGACCGTAAAAACTTCTCGTGCCACATATTAATTTCTTCTTTGCCAATATCTATGAAGGTAACACTCTCAAAAAAACACGAATCATTTATTTATTCAGGAAAGGTTAAAGGAAGAATTATGTCTTTAGGCTGATCTCCTAAACAACAAATATCTAATTTGGTGAATGTGACCTTGAGATAATCTTGTATCTGTATTTAAAAATATGAGCAGTTATTCCTACCTTAATGGAGACGCAACCTTAAGCTTGGAAGCGTGTATTTTGTATGAATGCGTGTTGGAGTGTGTGAGTGTGTAAACATGACTATGTTTATATGTCTTTACCTCCACCTTTTATGCACATAAAATCTACCCAGAATGCCGTGTAACACCTGGCTGAGGCATTGGAGGCTCAGGATTGGTGTTCTGAAATGCAAGCAAGGATGTCGTCTCTGGATGAAGACGTGGTTATAGAAGGGAATGACCTTCCGAAGAGGACAAAGGTCAGATAGCTGCATGCACTCGCAGCGACGGATATGCTGATGAAGCCCACCGCGGCTGATTAACGACTTCTCCACTGTCAGCCCCGAAGAGGTAACTGAAACTACTTGAATGTCCCATGATGGCAGCCGTTAAGCCAGGCAAGATGAAAGAAGCAAGATAAGCTGGGCCTGAATGAGGAGTCCATGGCCACTGATTATTAGTGTTACCTCAGCTGTAATGCCGTGTTTCCAGGCAGAACTGTCACTTCCAAGGACAGTTGTCATTTTTCAAAAGTTACTGATAAAAAGGTTGCATTGAAAAAGTGTCCTTTTCATTATTACTTGACTGGCAGATTCCCCAGGTTTATTGGTCTGTTACAAAGCTCACATTCCGGATTGAACATTAGCTTCTACCTTGCAGTGTTCCATTTCATTGTCCGCTTGCCTTAGGCTGCTACATCAAAAATGAATATATTTGTTATGAAAATGAAATAGTCCATCTTGACAAGTCCTTGGAGAATACTGAATTACTGAACAAATATACCAAAGACAATAGACCTGGCTCTAATGCAGAATGGTGGGCAGGTAGAGCATGAAGCAACTAGTTAGCTCTGGTTTGTTTACTTGTCCAGTTGACCCACCACTTCAGCTGTTTAAAGGTCCAAGATGCTGAGTAATAAGGTCAAGCGGGGTTATGGTAGCGGGTTCGAGGACTGATTTCCCCAGCGTACTCACAGGATAGCATTGCAGGTGAGAGTGTGAAGTGTAGCCATAGAGCCCAGATCAACTTTGTCACTGTAGACAGGGGCAGGTCCATTTTTTACATGGACACCCACTCAAAAAGTCATTTCTCCCTCCTCAGTACAGTTACCATGTGCAACCAAAGGGTGGGGGGCGGGTCCAAACCTCAGGACCCCACAAGAATGTATGGTTTGAGTGGTATAGGGTCGTTTGGGGGGGGACAGGATTTGTATTGAATTTTCTTCAAAATCAGTTGGGGAGGGGGTGTTCTGGGGTCTCCAGGAGAGGAAGTGAAAGGAACATGATGCTCTAAACTGTCACTTGGGGCACGTCGTTCACTAGCGATTATCTGTCTGACACAGCAGGATCAGGATTGGACAATTATAAATATAGAAGTCTATTTTAGCATTTCCCCTCGACCCCCCGAGACACACACAGACATACACACACCACCCTCAGAGGGGCGGAGTCCTCTGTTGTTCCTTGCAGCATGATGCTATCTCACCAGCTGCTCCTCTCGTCAGCAGACACATGTCCTGCCATATCCGTCACCGCTGCTCTCCTGCGGGACTGCAAGGCGTCCGCCACTCTGCCCCCCTGTGATGACCCCACTCGCATCATCATTCCTGTCACATTCTAACTCGTTCACTAAGCCTGTCAGCCTACAGTACAGATGACACCCGTCATTCGGTCCCCCTCGTCTTTAACCTCTTACTTTCGGAACGTATTAAAGGTAATATAACTGAAGTTGATAACCACCTGCTTGTTCGCTACCCGCCGAGCTAAATGGTCGCAAGCTAAAAGATATATTTCACTCTACCTTTCATCCTAGTCTAATGCCTTGAGCGTATTTCAGCGTTGCTTTAACCTCTTATTGATATTCATCTAAGTGTTACAGCCCTAATATTAAATCGGAGCCAAAAAGTTAAATGTCCAGCAATCACTGAACATCTTTTAATCTCCGGCTGAGGGTACGTTTCGTTTGTATTTTATTACAGCCCTTTATTTGCCCTTGTGACAACCTACTTACGGAGTGCATTTTGCACGAATTGAGATACTGAAAAGCTATTACTGACATTTAGCTTATTCTGCTATACGGATCTAAGCAAACGAACTGCAAACATAAAAAGACATGCAACAAATTACCGAGCGTGCTGCTTGCTTTATGCTGACGGTAATTCGGCTCGATCAAAAGCTTTTGGGATAAGGGATTCCGCAAAAATAAAGCACGACGTGGAAATACGGGGATCGCAGTGAAAACGTGCATCCATCGTGCGGTGTTTCATTGGTGCACATGGCATTCGCTTGATCTGGATCGTATCTTAGGAAATCACTCAAAACTACAGCATGCGCTAAATCACAAACAAAGAAAACCCAGTTTCTTTTCTTGGCTGTTCATTCCATTAATATGATTGGGACTCGCTGTACGAACACAACTTGATCTGGAAAAAACCCACAATAAAAATCTTTTGAATGTCCACCCATTCATATACGGTCGCTAAAAAAATTTAACTTGCAACTTCGGTTTTTAAATAGTGTCGTACCTCATATGTTTTGACGGTTCTCAGTCGCCTTCTGAAAGGAGACGTGACCTCATTCGTCCCACCCAGGTCCAAGCTATTATTCGCGTTTTACCGGTAATACGGCTATTTTAAGTCATTCTTTGTGGCGACAGAAGATGATCTGCTCTGTATTTGTAAAATTTAAAATATACCATTTAAGATAGATATAATTTAGGAATAAAGGAGACCGTTTTCCTCATTGATTTTTATGAATGAACTGTCGGACACGCCCACTCGCCAATGATCGGGTTATTGGAATGTTATCGGTTGGAAATAATATCGTCATTTCAGCACTGGGGACAGTTCCCATTGATCTCCTGACAGTCACCCTCCTGTATCAGTTTGAGCACAGACACACTTAAGCATAGTAGTTTATATACTACGCGTCACTACACTGATAAAATCAACTGAGGTCGCGATATTAATATATTTGCATTCGGGTCATGTCTAGCCAGCATTTAGCACATTTAGTTAAAAATACGTTTCTATATCTTCTATATCTCTTACAAAGGACGGCAGTTAAGCATAGCTTAAGCAGTGCTATTATTAGGCTTTAGAAAACGCAACAGCTCGTTCCCTATCCCCGTCTTGGTCTCCTGTCGGTCAAAGTGGCATTGATGGGGGGGCACGTCACCTCCCTTCTGTGAGATGGCACATGTCTTTGTGTGTCACGTGTGCTCCGCATGTGGCAACTGTGATATTATTCCATATATATACATGTATGTATGCATGTGTGTCTGTGTGTGTGTGTGTGAGAGAGAGAGAGAGAGAGACAGAAATCGACATGGATAGTTGCTGATATACACTCAGACTTCATGCTTTTCTTAGTTAAGATTTTTATAAGCACGATTAAAACATCCAAAGTGTGAAATAAACAAGTTCGATGACGCACCGACACGTTACGCTCGCTGGTGAAAGCAAAAGAAAACCAAAAATATTAATGTCGTGTTTCTTGTCTTTTATTGGCGACCGAAAAAATACACCGAAATTAAGATGACAGAAGCTGTCTTCTGTGTTTAAAGGAAAAAGACAAATTAATTCCAGCCATTTGAAAGGATCTGTGACAGCACATAACCGTCGATATTGGCACAGGATATAACTGAACTTTATGTGGCACCAAGCGCTGTTTGGACTATTACAAACCTTTTTATTCAACAGTTATTCTTGCCTGTTTAAAGGGGGCGCGCCTGGATGCTGGGCGCGCCGGTGACGCGCGTCTGCGCTCAGTGTTTATGTTGGTTTGGGCTTCAATTGGGCGACAGGCGGGAGTGCGCCCGGGATCGGCGCGCCGTGGGAGGGAGCAGGCATGTTCATATGCCTCCGTGTGCAAGAGGACCAGACAGAGGAAACGCAGGCACGGCAGAGGACAGAGGACGGCTCAGCGGCGGCGGCGGCGGCGGTGGCGGCTGTGGCTGACTGGCGCTAGTTGGAGGAGGCGCGGCTCCACCTGCCCCTCCATCCAAGCACCTGTATGGACGACCACCTCAGCCTTCTTCACTCGCCTCCGCCTTCGTCTGCCAAGCACCGAGGCAACAACGTCGTCAATCACGGCTTCACCGAGAGCGACCGGGACACCATGACTGTGGTGGCTTGTGATAACATGCTGGAGGAGACGGCAGCTCTGCCTGGGCACCACTCCATAGACCGCTACGAGCCCGACCACGAGTGCTGCGAGCGGGTGGTGATCAACATCTCCGGGCTGCGATTTGAGACGCAGCTGAAAACTCTGTCCCAGTTCCCCGAAACCCTGCTGGGGGACCCTAAGAAGAGGATGCGCTACTTCGACCCCCTGAGGAACGAGTACTTCTTCGACAGGAACCGACCCAGCTTCGATGCCATCCTCTACTACTACCAGTCCGGAGGTCGCATCCGGAGACCCGTCAACGTGCCCATTGACATCTTCTCCGAAGAGATCCGCTTTTACGAGCTCGGAGAGGAGGCCATGGAGAAGTTTCGCGAGGACGAGGGCTTCATTAAAGAGGAGGAGCGCCCCTTGCCCAGTAATGAATTTCAGCGCCAGGTCTGGCTCCTCTTTGAATACCCCGAGAGCTCGGGTCCGGCGAGGGGCATCGCTATTGTCTCGGTGCTGGTGATTCTGATCTCCATCGTGATCTTTTGCTTGGAAACTTTGCCTGAATTCCGGGACGATAAAGACACGACCACCGTGGCACCCATTATAAACGGGACGGCGCCTTATCTCGGAAGTCCCTTCTCGGACCCTTTCTTCGTAGTGGAAACCCTGTGCATCATCTGGTTTTCCTTCGAACTGCTGGTGCGCTTCTTTGCCTGCCCCAGCAAAGCCACGTTTTCCAAAAACATTATGAACATCATCGACATCGTAGCCATTATCCCATATTTCATCACGCTGGGCACGGAGCTGGCAGAGAGGCAGGGGAACGGGCAACAGGCCATGTCCTTAGCAATTCTCCGGGTCATCAGGTTAGTGAGGGTCTTTCGCATCTTCAAGCTGTCCCGGCACTCCAAAGGGCTCCAGATCCTGGGACAGACACTAAAAGCTAGCATGAGGGAGCTGGGGCTCTTAATCTTCTTCCTCTTCATCGGGGTCATTCTCTTCTCCAGCGCCGTGTACTTTGCCGAGGCAGACGACCCGGACTCCGGCTTCAATAGCATCCCAGATGCCTTCTGGTGGGCCGTGGTCACGATGACCACGGTCGGCTACGGGGACATGCACCCTGTAACCATAGGGGGTAAAATCGTGGGCTCCCTGTGCGCCATCGCCGGCGTCTTAACCATTGCCCTTCCGGTGCCGGTCATCGTCTCCAACTTCAACTACTTCTACCACAGAGAGACGGAGGGTGAGGAGCAGGCGCAGTACCTGCACGTCGGTAGCTGCCAGCCGCTGTCCTCCAGCGAGGAGCTGAAGAAGACGCGTAGCACCTCCTCGCTGAGCAAGTCGGAGTACATGGTGATCGAGGAGGGCATCAACAGCACCTTCAAGCAGCCTAACTTCGGCGCGCAAAACAACCAGAACTGTGTTAACATCAAGAAGATTTTCACAGACGTATAGAAGTTAGAGAAAGCCGTGTAGATACCGCCACTGCACCTCCTTCTAATAATCGTGCCGTGTAAGTGCAAGTCTTGTGTGGAGGCAGCGCCATAGGTATTTAAATGTGTCCTTTCGAGTTCATGAGCTGCCAGATTCACTCCATTCAATCGTGAGAAAATAACAATTATAAAAAAACAATTAATAAAACATAGGGTTGGGTCCTGGGTTCTGTATCACAACATCGATACCCAGCTATCCTTTGATTTAAGCGCAATACCTGTCAGCGTTTCTAGTTTCTATTAATTTTTTTTCAGACTGCCAAGGTGGTGTTTGCGTAGTGTTTTAAATCTAATCGTTACGTGGACATTAACTTATAGTAAGTGAAGTGTATTTAATAACTATATCGGTAACATTTTAGCAAGAGAAAAGTCTGAACAAAAGAGCGAGGCGACTGATCATAAACAAAATCTTCAATTCTAATTTCAGTCGAATAATGCTTGGATAGAGAAAGCTCACGTGTAATTTTAAATTAATCTAATTGTTTTAAAGAGTGCTAATATACACAATGGGTCTGGCACGTGTGTCAGATCCATCTGAGATATTCAATTGCGTTTAATCAGCAATATGGATTTTTTTGCCATTTAAGATGGGAAGAGAATAGTTTTTTCATATATCGTGATAGGAGTGTACTCAGATCACCCCTGACTTTCAATTAAGGGCAATGTGTCGATATTTGGTATACTGGATCCAGACCTGGCTGCAGGTGCAAGGAAAAATGCACTAGCGTCTATGAGCGTCCTTCGGAGATGGACCACAGCGACAAAAAAAATCGTCCTGCGAAAAAACACGCCTTCCACTGGATGCTGCTAATCCCGCCTAGAGTATTACTGTCTCCATAGCGACCACGGTTTCCTGGGTAACCTCTCTAATGTTGCCATGGCACCTTTGTCTGTCTCCACAGTAACCTTCCAGATGGTTCTGACCCGAGATATTCAACCTTAAAGACTCTGACTGAAATTCTGGTACAGGAATTATATCACAAAAGTGTGCAAGTAAACTGAGTAAACACTCAAAGGGGGAAAACATGAAGAAAGGCGTGACTGTTGGACATTAGTCATATCTTTAAGGAGGAGTGACAACATACAGATTTATCGTATAAAATAATAAGTTGTGATTATGAATCACATAACTGCGGACACGTCCGTCTTGGTCAGCTTTGGTGCACGAGGATCGGGACGTCGCCCAAGCGAATTTGCTCTGATTAATGAAATTGTCATGGACGGTTACACACTGAGATGACTGGTGCCTGGAAAAAGAGTGAATGTGCTGACAAAAGGAAAACAAAAAAAATCTATGTCTTTATATCACACGTTCGCAGGACGCGTCTCCACACCTTCCAGCGCTCGAGGTGGGTATTCGGGGGTCTTTTATCCTGTCTGTATTACGGCCGCAGAATAAAGGTCATTCTCATCTTTTTTTAAATTCTTTTTTTCGAAAATCAAACCAAGTCAGACATACATGTAGAAGTAGGACAATGCCTTTCAAGACCCCTGTGATTATTGCTTCCTCTCTGAGTTCCCAAGCATATAATTGGATGCAAACAGAGCTTCCACAGCACAGATGATATTGATCTCTGGAGACGTGAGCCGTGGAAGTGGCTTGGTTCTGCCGATGGTAACATTTAGGATCTAAACGTAATAGTTTTGGGGGGGGGGCGATGAGATTGATTCCCAGACATCTGTAAAGACTTTGGCTTTTTTCCCCTGTCTCAAAATATAAGAAATGTACCCATGATCAGACTTAAGTTCTCACCTTCGACAAGATTACGTTTGCCCTTCACACAGACAGCGTGCACTGGAACATTAAATATTCATGCTGGCAGCCTTTGAACAAAGCGTGCTGCATTTTGCTAACTTCGAGCAATTCTTCATGAAGAAAACAGCTTTTAAGTTATAATTATTATAGTAATTGCCAATGAAATACAAACTCGATTTGTGTGTGTTTCCCGTTTGTGACATTAGGTTTGACTAATCAGTTTACACCCCATCCTTTTACACATAACATCTAAACGCCTACTTTGTTGTGATGAAGCCTACACGTTTTTGATGACTACATGTTGTGTATTATTATTATTTATTTAAATCTCATTCTGCAGGAAAGACCAAAGCATGAAACGGGGACATGTGTGAGATTTAGGGGTGTGGCCGCTTTAGTTGAAAAGGCGTGGTTCGGATACTTCCCTAACACCGGTAGTATGACTTTCTCCTGGGGACACAGTGCAATTTTTTCTCGCATGACCTGCCCCTGATTTATAGAACAATATCGTAAACAGTCTTATTGGATAATTTGTGCGCGTCTCCGTGCGTGTATTTTTTTAACATGTTGCATTAATCAATTGTGTTTGCCTGCTCGTGATTGAGAATTTTGGAAAAACGTAATTCTATAATGGCCTAAAATCCAAAAATCACTTTAGTATTTTTTGGGAATGTAATAGATTATTACATCATATTCTACTTTTTCCCCACCTTGAAATGACATTGGTTTCATGTGCCGTCATAAAATGAGACCTCTAGCCCCCTCTAGTGGCAGAATGTTTTATACAGAGGCGTTCAGATTTAGACCTTCGCACGTCGTTCATTTCGCGTTGTCCAGGGTGACCCTTGTAACCTCTTTAAGAAAATTTCATTTGGCGCTTCGTGCTGAAATGCAGTGATTGTGTGCTACATTTTGCTTTGGACAGCAGTGTTTTTATTCTTGTCTTACATAACCGGACCAAAAGCTGACCCACAAGGCTCCAAACTGCTTGGTTTGTTTCCTCTTAGCATGTGAACTATTTGCCATTAATGACTATTCTGCTGTCTCAGCTCATAAAAGGCCAGCCATGTATAATCCTCTAGTTCCACAACCTCCAACCTTGCATTTGGATGGCAGACACTGGTCTATTGGGCACTGAGTCAGCAAAGTCATGTTTTCATGCCCTTAGGGGACAAGGTCACTTTTAGATTTTCAGCGCTGACCTTAGCCTCGCTTCTTCTGGAGTATGACTAACGGGGGCAAGTTTGCAGTTTCCGTGGCTTCAAACAATTGGCCATTTTGGGGCATCAGCCTCTCCAAAATAAGGAACATGTTCATTGAATATTTAATGTAGTGCCTATTTGTGGCCAACAGGGGGCCTCTAAATCTGGGGGGACCACAAGCAAATACATGATTTGAGCAGGGTCAGATTCAGGCATTGGCAAACCGGACAGCTGCCGAGAGCCCAATTGGCAGAAGGGGGCCCTCACAAAGTCATAAAAAAAATGTTTGTGTTTGTTTTTATATGTAATAACTTACTATCTGCGCAACTTACGACTGATCGAATTTATAAACGTTCCCGAGACCGGAAATATGTGGCAGCGCGAGTCTATGACAGTTTCCGCCCCAATTATCGGTAGCAGTTAAAAAGAATATGGTGATAAAGATATTAAAAAATGCCGAACAAGACAACTGAAAGATGATTTAATTGTATTATACTGTATACTATGCATATAATAATTTTGGCGTACAAAATAAAGGGCCGACTTATGACCAAATCGACTCACGACCAGTCAGTCGGAACTGATTTCAGTTATAAGTCAACCTGTAGTCAGACCTGTAACAATAAGAAGCCAATGCATAAAATTTAAATGTTTTAAAAATTTGCAGACAGAAACATGGCAGAAACATGGCCGACTCCAGCTATAGGCAGAACATCTAGTTGCCTAGGGCCTCCAAATTATGTCAATCAGTTTTCTTGTTATTGAAGACCCCCTCCCCCAGAAAGCTGTGTCTAGGGCCAGTAAAAAGGCAGATTCAGCCTTGGGTTTGAGTGGAGGCAAATACCGTCACTGATGACAGAGCTGTAGTCTTGACTATCCGCCCATCTGGCCTCCTTCTCTCTGAATGCCCCCTCCCCATGATCCATGCCCTTCTCATAGTGCCCAAGGCCCTCAGTTTGTGCCACCATCTCTGGCTTTAATATGAATTGTTGAGCACCAGCAACAAATGAAGTACAAACGTAAAATAAAATAATCCAAAATTTCAAAAACCTCCTCTTGCAGACTGGTATTTTGAGGGCGGGAAGTCCTCTGTGAATCATGCGTGGATACCAGCAAGGTTATTAAGAGGCTGTCAAACAGCTTAGCTAAATTAAAACACCCACATTTTTCTATATCACAATGAAACATCCAGGTAAAAATCAGAGCATATGAACAAACACAGTCATAAAAGGTACGTCATAGAATTCGGGTAGAACCCGACAAAAAAGCAGCGAGTTTTGATATCAGCTAATTAATGATTCTAGTCTGTCTGTTACATTTGTGACCCGTCGCCACGAAATGAGTCTTAAGTCACACTGGTAGAACTGCAGCCATAAGACTCATTTCGTGGTGATGGGTCACATTTATGCATGTTCTTTTCTGCGGGTGGTACCAGGTACCAGAGTGTGAAGTCACTGCAAAAAATATCAAGTTAAGATTAACTTTACAAATTCCATGGGGAATTTTCAATGATTACTACCAGAAGTGGGATTCAAGTACATATCCACAGAGAAGATAGTAACTTTAGAGTAGTCAGCGGGATTCAAGTACATATTCACAGAGAAGATAGTAACTTTAGAGTAGTCAGCGGGATTCAAGTACATATCCAGAGAGAAGATAGTAACTTTAGAGTAGTCAGGTGGTGGCATGATCAACCAACATAAAATCTAAACATATGATAAAAAAAAACCAAAAAATAGTAAATGAAATAATGTGCAAATATAAAATAGGGGAACTCAAATGGCTGACCCGAACACAATTATCCGATCTGAAACACGATGTAATCTGGATCCTCACTCCATTGTACACCTTAGCTTTGTACACCTGATGAAATTTGGACTTTGGGGGAAACTAATTGAGTAGACAAGTAAATAAAGTCCAATAGCAAAATATACTGTGCAGGCAGCTTGGGGTTTGTGCAAACGAGCGTAAGAAGACAATAAGGGTAGGAAAACGATACAGTGGGTGAATGAATATGAGGCGGTGAATATGAGCTTCTCGCGGGTCGGCATGTAAGAGGCCCGTGGCCACTGTGAACAAAAGAGACAATTAAATTTACATAAAGTGTAAGCTATGAACATAAAAAAGTCAAACTTTAAAGGTCAGGATCTGCTTCTGAAATTGTTTTGAAATAATTTAATAATAGGATCATATACAAGAATAACTGAGGTAAATTTATATAATTTTAAGTTATCTATCCATCCATCCATCCATCTTGCACCACCTTGGAAGCGGGATCGTGGAATGTCCAAACGTCAAGCACACGGCCCATATACAGCTCAGGAATGGCGTGTCAGCGGTTTATATGCTCCTCATAGCCTTGTTAGTCCTGTCATGTCAGTCGGTGACACTCAGCAGATCGGCATGTTTCCTTTCGGGACGTCCGGGCAGCCTGCCTGGCTGCTCCTTTTCAGCTCAGCATCTGAAGGGTTGCCCATAACCTTCCGTTTTCCCCATGCTCCTCCTTTTGTTCAGGACATCATTTTCGTAGAAACTGTTAAATATGTCGACACATTATCTGTCTATTAAACATTAATATAATTTAGAATCTGCTAGAAGTAGGAAGTCATAGTTGTTTGACATGTTTAGAAAAGTCCATGCATGATGCTGAATAAATGGTTGAAGAATGAATCTGCCTCCATCCACCATACCCATGACTTG
The DNA here is from genome assembly GCA_026776945.1 of Isichthys henryi. NCBI lineage: Eukaryota > Metazoa > Chordata > Actinopteri > Osteoglossiformes > Mormyridae > Isichthys > Isichthys henryi. The sequence goes on along the minus strand of JAODJX010000040.1, from coordinate 13,373,922 downwards.
CAATTTTAATAATCTTTCTTATAGCTCGTACAGTCAGTCCTGCTACAACGTGTGATATCACATCACAAATTTGTTCTAACGTGATTGAAATATTAGTACTCAAGTTAAATATAACACAGAATCGCATTTGTATGTTGACTGTTTTCAGTCGGAGAGAAAAGCACTACATGAACTACAATGCGATATGGTTGTAGCAAGAGACTGTACTTTTGTGCACAAGTCAATGATAGTGACGTCCTGTTCATGAATGAATCGTTCTATTGAACTGGTTCTTTTCAACGAATCGGTCAAATTGGTTTTCAAATCTAAAAGAATCAAACTTTTCGTACATCCACACCTTGAACAGGTCAAAGTTTTAGATTCTAGAAATCTAAAGATATTTGACAAGTTATCATATAAAGACAATGATTTTTGTTATTATTCACTTATATTTGCTTTTCATAGACTGTCTGTAGCCATGTTGCCTTCAGTGCATCTCCATATAGGCATAATCCGCTGTGTTTGTGCTGTGTGCATGTCTGTCCACATGGTGGATGTGGCTCACTAGTTACGTCGAATGATGGCCAAAACGATGCTTCATAAACCACTTGCTGCATTTTGTGACCCCACTAGATGGTGCATTCTGCTCAAAAAACTGCTCAAAACATGCCCCAGAGTAAACCAATAGCGCCATCTAGTGGGGTCACAAAAGAGTGCAAATGGTTCATGAAGCATCGCTTTGGCCATCACAACTCCTGACTCTCGACAGTTGACAAGTCAGCAAGTGCAGCACGTCGTGTTAAAGCAATTACTAGGCAATTGTCCTGAGACTGATAAGACCCAGATATGTATGATCATTTATTGATGTATTATTGTGATTTGTTATTTAAAATGCATATAATTACATTATTGGCCACTGGCATCACTGGTTATTTAATTCATATAGTTTGGCGTTAGTTACTACTAAGTTCCCCTAACCCTATTTTTCCCAATGGCGAGTTCGTCTACCCTGAAATTCTACATCAACCTGCTAGTGACTGGTGTTTAATCTGAAGCCTCCAAGTTACCTGCAATTCTTCATCAATGTTTCCTTGTCTGACTATTGTCTGCTTTGGTTCCACAGGCCTGAAGTGGGGGTCAGATGAGCGTCTTTACTACTTCACCGGGCACTACCCCCCCGTACTTCCACAGGGTTTGGCCTTTCCTGAACAAGGACTGGGTGGGGACTGCTTGACCCCCCCAAAGCAGAGGCACCTTGAGCCACTGTCCTTGACAAAAATTCGTCCCAGCTGCCTTGCTTGGACCCACTAAGAGAAACTTCAAGGCAAGACCGACTGTTGAAGACTTGTCTGATGGACATAGCCCTGGTTGGCCCTTCATAGACTAATGGACTCAACGCATTCAAAAAACGTAGGCGGACCCATGAACACAGCTTTCAAACCTAGGTCCACGACAACAGACCAGCAAACATGGGCTGGGCCGAGTCTGCGTGGCCCATGAATATAGCCGGACTTGTTCTACCAGAATGGTGTTAACAGAACTTTCCTCACCAAACTGGCTATAGCCCTAATGGTTCTGCCAAGCCAGGAGGTCTTCAAAGTTGCTCCATAGATGCTCCAGCTATGAATACCATTTCCTGTCTTTGCTCTCCCACATCACTGAGCTGCGTGTGGTCGGTGACCAGACATAGGGGTCATGTTCGGCCCCATCTACCACAGTGTAACCAGCTTGATATTGTCTCCAATGTAAATACATAAACAGATTCAGAACAGTGCATTCAGATCAACCCCTGGCCTGGATTCACTGATTCCTTGATTCCTGGCCTCATTTTATTCCATCATCCCCTGCATTCTATTGGCTGGAGGTGTGATGCGACTAGCGCCTGAGGGGGAACCGTCCGATCCAAAAGGCTCTGTAGAGCAGACAGTATATGGCAAACGTCACCTGCCTTGTTGGTCAGCATCATATGTGTGCAGCTTAACATCAAAGAGCAGTGTCTGGTTTTCCCGGCATTGAGTTGCATCGTTTCTGGAAAAGGGTGGAGGATCTTTTGGGGGGGGGAGAAGGGTTAAGGAGATGCAGGATGCATCTGATCCTGATGTCCTAGAGTACTTCACCACACAGGAGTCTCTGTAGAACATTCTGAGGCCTTGGTAATTGCTCTCCTACTTCTCAGATCTGAAAGGACATCTGGGAATTAGACCACAGGGGTCATTCTTCCAAAAAAAGCTCAGTATGCGGGTAGGGGGGCAATTCCGGCCAAGGACTATATGAGGAACTCGATAGTTATCAGTGGATTTGAGAGCCAAATGCCGACAGTCCATGGAAGAAATGATTTTTGCTAAGTAATATACTGTATAAAAGCAAACGATGTCTCACCTTGAGAATGTAAGTTGCTCTGCTGCTTTGATATTTATTTTTATACATTAAGTCTGCTCACAAGATCAAGTTTGGGCATGTATATTTACAATGCTTGAAATCTGTTTAGGTTGACTCAAGCACATTTGGCATTTAATCAATTGATTTATATGGAATGGTCATTTCACTTATTTTTTTTTTCTTCTTTGTTTATTTAAAGCATTTGTACAAAGTGACTTACAGATTTATCTTTTTATATCAGAGATCTATCACCACGTGGGATTTTAAGCAGGAACCTCCAGGGGATTCATCAACGACCATGTCACCTGCTATTGTATATTGGTCATTTTGAATAAATTCCGACTCATTCAGAGGTGAGATGGTACATGGTGAATGGACTCGCTTTCCTGAAGTGACCAGCATTTGCTTCCTGCAAAGGTGCTGATTCTGGTGCAGAACGTGCAAAGTTTGCATTCTGTCTTTATACAAATGAATGGTGCAGCTATGAGCTGAATCTGGAACTTTCTGCTTGAAGCAAATTCTTTACGTTTACACATTGGTGAACATATACACCAGTTACTACACTAATTTCCTTCTTTAAAAGTTAACATTGAAGAATAAGCCGATATAATTATTGAAAGGTCTTTTCTTGTACTCCATCCCATGTTACTCACAAGATGTGAGTACTCTGCCTTTAAATACATAGTCTGCTATTCCCTTGTGCCGTGTCAGATTCAGAAAGGCATTTACTTTATTCATTGCAGAGGGAATTTTGGAAAGAACCTAACCCAAAAAGATACTAGAACCCCGGATAATCAAAATAAAAATCTGATGCTCTACAGACTGAGCTATACAAAGACATTGAGTATGCTGAAGCTGAATGTGTTTCATTTCGATTTTCAGTTCCATTTTGCTGCCCTCGTCTGGTCGATCATGCGCACATTCATTATGTGAAAATGGAGTGTGCCTAAGTAATGGTTTACCTTGGGCAGCTCTGGTCACATGTCGAGACCCCCCACCCAAAGGACCCCTCCCTCATGCTGGAGTGTTAAATGGGCATTAGGTGCATTGTTTTTTGCAGGAGGTGGGTGGGTGAGGGTGTCATCCAATGTGTTCACAACTGGACATCGTGGGGTTGCTGGTTTGATTCCAGCTCAAAGGAGCTTGGATTTTTTTCCTTTGTGGACTGTGTGTGGCTTAGTATGTTAGGTAGCTATGCCTGCGGTCAGAAGGTCACTGGTTTAAATCCCAGGGTCAGCCAAGGGGTTTCACTCGAGCAAGACCCTTAACCCCAACTGCTCCATGTATGTCACTCGCAAATAATAAGCTAATAATATATAAAAGAGACCTTGATAAGTGACAGCCACATAAATCAGTAAGAGAACTCAACATTCACAAAAGTAATTCTTTAGTCTTTGCATATCCCATCATGCTCTCCTTGCTAAAGACACATACACACAAATATATAGAGGTGAGAGTGAAGCTTGGGTTCTGAGTGCAGGATCTGACCATTTACCTTGTACCCCAGAGCATTTTTCAAGGGTGTTGCTGCCCTCGGAATCGATAAGGTAGAGAGTCTCCAAACGGGTGCAATGTATTTATTGCCGCTCTGCGAGCACCGTGCAACTAAGGATAGAATATAAATAAACAATAAGTTTTGCACATTGCTCGAAATAAAATGTTAACAACCTCAATAATAGTTTATTCAATAAAATATTCAGAAGTTACACGAACACAAATAAGTAATTTAAACAGAGAATAACATTACGAAACAATCAACAGTGCCTACTTAAAGGTATCGTACCTCGATCCACTTCCTGAGGGTACAACTTTACTTCTCTGGCTATTCTCAATCAGGCTTGTTGGGCGATTCGCTTTACATGCCGTTCCCGCAAAGATGCATGAGAGAAAAAATGGAGTTCTGCGCGCGATCCTAAGTTTTCGATTTCCCATAAACCCTCACTGTTGTCAGTTACTCTCGCGCTGTCTTGCTAATTTCAAAATAAGGCTCCAAGATAATTATGCGTTCACTAACAAAGGGTTTAGAACCTTGCTTAATATATATAAGTACTCTGCTGTTGAAGGAATTCGAACCAGCAACCTTCTTAACTCGTGAGATACATTCTACCCCCAAGTCACTAAAACTGCAAGGTAATGATGATGGATGTTTTCTTTAATGTTCAGTGTTTTACGTGCTCCAATCTCCTGCCAGGCCCTCCTGTCCAGTCTAATGAATGGTTTACCCTGCATTTTCTCTGTTTAGTGTGTGTAGGTGGGTGTGTGGTTGTAGTAGGGCGTGTTTTCTGATTTCAGCGTGAGTGAGTACCCCAGCCAGACTCTGCCACACTCCACCGGTGACTAATGCAGCCGACATAACAGAGGGGCCATCAGCTTGCTTTCCACAAGGGCACCTAACGACATATTGACATTAAAAGCTCTCTGAAACCAGCACTTAAACGAAGGCAGCCGAAGATGGATTTTAGCTAATGATGGCCACCTCTCACAGTGTCACAGAGCTAGGTGTCTTATCGATTTCATGGACACACCACAACCCATGCAATTTGCATTTCCGCACATGCCGAGAGAGGCACACATACTGTACGCGTTGTGGCTTCCTTATAGAGTGCTGTGTCACACAGCTTTTTGAGCTCGTGGCTGACATCCCAGAATTCCCCTGGGAGAGAGAGACGGCATCTGTGCAAGTCAGAGTTTCCTCATTCCCGTTGACGTCAACGCCATCAGAGATTCCTCCGCAGTGGATTTCCATGGCAACAAAAAGTGCGAACAAGTAAAGTGACAGGTTCCCAGTAATGGCCATCTGAGCGTGCTCCTCAGGCATTACTTTCATACAATTCCTTAGCTCATCTTTACTCTTTGCTGGGAGGAGTGTGCAGGACAGCCCAGACTCTAGCCAGAGCTGATCTACCTTTTTAGGGCCCCTAGGCAAAGCTTTATTTGGGACGCCCCCTACCAAGAAAACTGATGATCGTTTTACATATTTCAGGGGCCCTAGACAGCTGCCTATTCTGCCTTTACTGTAGCAGTGACCACTTTTCTGCCTGCACATAAATATTTTAATTTGATGAATATGCTTTTGGTTTTTTAATTATTTTTCATTCTGTGTAATTATTCTTATTTATATAATTTTTATTTACATTTATTTGAATGTTTAATATATATTTTTTCTTGTCTTTTTCTGGGCCAATTGGACACAGCAGCGGCCTAGTCTGCTTGATGAAAGTGAAATGATATCAGTATTCATCAGTATAAATCCATGGATATATATATATATATGTGTGTGTGTGTGTGTTATTCATGTTCTCACCATGTTCTCAGATATGCTTCCAGGATCTCTGACTTCCTCTCATAATTCATAAAAGACAGGTGCTTTAGTTAGACTGCTCTCCCTGCATTGCCAGTGTAGCCAGTAGGGTCCAGAGCCTACCCCAGAGGCTGCAGGCACAAGCCAGAGGCCAATGCAGTATGAGGCACCAACCCATCACAGGGCAAACTCACACAAGCAGACCTATGTACAATTTCACAAGCCCAGTTCACCTTAGCATTTGGGCTGCGGGGGGAAAGCAGAGTATCTGCAGAAAATCCCAGAATGCCACAGGGACAGCATGCAAACTCCACACACATCAAACCCTGGCACAGACTCTAACCCAGGTCCCTAAGCAGTGAGGCAACACTGCTAACCACTGCACCACCCCAGACATCAAAAGATTTCTTTTAAATTATCTGTGTGGAATATTATATGACCTGGGATCAATGAAGTTTAACTCATCTTATATACCTCCGATTGAAGAACAATTTTTTTTACCTTCTAGAGGCCATATTATTTCTGACAGATGAAACACCTCATAAATAAGACCCCCCACCCCCCGGAACAGTTCCTTAGCCGATCAGACTCAGGACGTTCCACCAAATAGTCCCAAACAACTTCAAATAATTCCTCATCAAATTCCGAGCCAACATGGGACCTTCCAGGACCTGGCAGCGGCTGGTGGGTCAAGTGTCTTGCAACAGAGCAACGCAAGGCTCTGTGACTTCCAACCAAACAAATGTGAACCAACACAGGAAAACAAACGACGTAATCGCACAAGAAAACAAGCAAAATGACTAGATCCATGTGAAATTCTTATAGACTCATTTGCAATGTATATTATGTCCTAAATAATTATGGTTTATGACGCTGCTTTTGGGAATCATCATAGTGGTTAGTATGGTTGTGGGGGCACTGTAATACCCTGAACCTGGGGGTTGGCACCACCGAGGGAGCCTATTTAAGGGTGACAATACCCAGCTTCTGTCTCTTAGTGGATTGCTTGGCTGGAGTTTGCAGCTGTATTCGTAAGATATGGCTTTGGCCAACAACGGCTATTATTAAACAGTTTTATAGGAAATGTCAGACTTATTTAGCAGCAAATGCTGCAATAGTTATGGAATAATAAATTGAAGCAACACCAGGGTGAGAGATTCTGCCTCAGCCCTGGAGATTTGGACAAAGAACAATTCATCCAGCCAGTGATGGGATCAGGCACTTACTGAGCGTGCTCAGAGCTCGCGCCCTGGAGCCAGGAGTCCTGGACAGTGTTTCCCCGCAATCCCAGAACGCCGCTGCTCAGGGAACCGTGTCCCAGGGTCATGAAGCAGGAATGCCCCAGTATGCCACGGGAATGCTACATCCGAGCAAGCATTTATTCTGTAATTGAGAGTGGGCCGAGTGTTATTTTGACATTTTAGCCATTGTTTCTAAACTCCCGGATGTGTGGTGCATCATCCACACAGACAGAGTGTCATTATGCAGTATTACAGTAAGGGGGGATGACCCAACACAAATATGCAGCTCCTAGTTCAGCTTTCATGGTGGTGCAGTGATTAGCATGGTGGTGCAGTGGTTAGCACTGTTGCCTCACACCTCTGGGACCCGGGTTCGAGTCTCCGCCTGGGTCACACGT
>JAODJX010000040.1:13351658-13366524 GCA_026776945.1 Isichthys henryi | reverse complement strand
TCCCTGCCTCGTGCCTATTGCTTCCGGGATAGGCTCCGGATCCCCCGCGACCCAGTAAGGATAAGCGGTTTGGAAAACGGATGGATGGATAGTTCAGCTCTATAATTTTTCAGTCAGGGCAGTGAAGGGACCACCTCTCAGGGGGTTCTGATCATTCAGCATCACATTGCTGTGACATCATGAAAACTAAGACTGGATTCCCAGACTGGGCTGGAGCAGCGAGTCCCTGCCTTTGTTCACACGCTTCCCTGCTGAGACGATACAAAACCCAGACTCCAGTAGTTACAAAACTTCATTCTGTATTTCTTCTTCACTCACTCCCAAGGTTCTGCATTCTGTCCTCCTCCTTTTACTCCATCCATCCATCCATCATCCATCCATCCGTCCATCATTCCATCCATCCATGCATACATACATACACTATCTATGCATCCATACATTCATCTGTCCATCATCATTCATCATCCATGCACTATCCATCCATCCGCAAACAGCTTTTCTTGTAGCTCTCATTCTTACGCCTGATCAGCACCTTCACAGCATGCATGCTTGTAATGTGCTATTTGCCTCACTTTGATATCGCTTTAGATAAAAATGTCTGCTAAATAAAACAAACGGACAAATATAAATGTTATCCTGGTCAGGATTACGGGTGGGGGTTCTGCAACACAAGACAAGGGCTACCCACCAGACAGGAAGCCAATTGATTACAATCTGTCTTCTATCCCATGTCTTCCCTCAGCCCTATTACCCATAATCCCCTGTGCCGCTCCAGTGTCTTGCCCTCTCATTGCAGTGACCCCACCCAGCCGTTTCCTCGTCCCTGAATGATGCTCCCTCTAGTGTAATTAGTGCTGTGTAGCCAAGCGCACAGAGGAAGGCACAGCGAGAGCGCAGTGGAAAGTCACGTGCGCTCTTTAAGGCAACCACATGAGCGGGGCGTCGGTATGGAGGCAGGCTGTGACAACACAGCCAGTGTCTCCAGGGAGACGCCGTAGCAACTTACTGCCTTTTCCCGCGGAGTCACACGAGTGAACAGCCAAGCGCCATATCTGCGATCGATATGTTTACCATCAGTGCTTTTACGTTTACGGCGCAGCCCTGAGAGTGCTTTTGTGACGAGACGCTGAAAACTAGAGAAGTACATTTATCAAGACAAGAATTAATTTTTCGTTAATAGGGAAAAATTGGTTTCATGCTCTGGCACATTGTTCTGAAGGTTGTATTGATCTTTTGACTAGGATAAACCTCATTTAGATCTTTCCAGGCTCAAAAGTGAAAATCCTTCCAGAAATCAATGAGATCAACAGGAGGGCTAAATATAGATGCCAGAACCAAGGCGCAGCTATAAATATAGTGCGATGTGGATAACTGCCCCCACCGTCCCCTGGGGGCTCCACGAACGGCTGGGCTTCCCCTCAGCCTGAATGTATCAGGGGCACGTCAGAGCCTGGCACAGCAGACGTCAGCGGTAACGAACAGGCTCCTCCTGATTGGCCAAATGATCCATCCAATGGCCTAAAAGAAGGGAAATCCCTATATAACTGTAACTGGAAGACCAGTGATAGGATGGAGCCTCCTATCCTCTCCCCCACACACACCTCCCATCCTCACCTCCACACACCTCTCATCCTCACCCCCACACACACATCCCATTCTCACGCTCACACACTTCCCATCTTCCCGTCATAGACAGCCCCATCCTCACCCCCACACACCTCCTATCCTCATCCCCAAACACACCACCCATCCTCACCCTCACACACCTCCCATCCTCACCCTCACACACCTCCCATCCTCACCTCCATGCACCTCCCATCCTCACCTCCACACACACCTCCCATCCTCACCTCAAACACACTAACCATCTTCATCCCCAAACACACCTCCTATCCTCACCCCCAAACACACCTCCCATCTTCACCTCCACACACTCCTCCCACCTTCACCGCCACACACACCTCCCATCCTTACCCTCACACACCTCCCATCCTTACCTCCTCACACCTCCCATTTATGACTGATGCAAAATTGTGGAAAGACACCCAACAGATCAACCTGAATATTTTTATGGTGGTTTACAGAGACGAGACAGCAGAGTATGCAGAGTGTAGTGATGCCTTTTCTTACGTGTTTCTCTTATATCCCTCAGTAACTGCTTCATAAGCACAGGACACAACCACCCTGTCTTCGTCCCCCCACCTATGACCTGCACCTTCCCAACATCATGACATTTTAACAGACATCCAAAGCTGACCCCAGTGAAGGAAGCCGCCACCCTGTTTTAATTAAAGCAGACAGTTAGTGCTTTCTGTGTTTCCGAGACGGCCTCTTAATGCACAGCCTATCATAATGGAGCATCTCCTGTATGACTAATAGGTACACAGTCTACAGGAAACTCAATTTAGAGGAGGTACTCAGGCTCTTTGGGGTTGTGTGTGTGTGTGTGTGTGGGGGGGGCATATATATATATATATATATATATATATATATATATATAACATCGCGTGATAAAAACGTGTAATTTTTTGCTTTGTGAGGACAACTTTTCAGTCCCTACATGGATAATATTCATGTTATAAACACCTGTGAATGTAGTGAAATACTAAAAGTACCTTGTATTTTGTAGTCTAGTATTTTCTTGGTTACTTGTGGTTAAGGTTAGGGCTGGGCAGGAGTTAAGGTCGTCATGGTTGGGATTAGGGTTATGCCTATATAAGGGAATGGAGAGTCCCTATAAAGATATGAATATGTGGACTGTGTATGTGTGTCTGTGTGTGTGTGTGCTTGTGCCAGAGAACAAACCATAAATGCAACCTCCATGGATCCAGATGGGATGCAGCTCGACTACTGAGCCTCACCTAAAAGCAAGGAAGCTTAAGTTTCAATCATATACACCTTAAGGAACCTTGTGACTTGAATAGAAACATATCATTTTAACACTAGATTATGTTCAGCGATAACTGCAGTTGTGCCACCAGTGTACAGCATGTCACTTCAACCCAGATTTAATCAATCTGCCTCCCCGTTCCATTTCAAATATCAGTGACTAATAATTACAAGAAATGTAATTTGGATACTGGTGCACCCACTACCTGTGTAGCACATCAACCAATCAGGTGTCCTGATAAACAAAGTCCATCCAGCCAATAGGGTCACGGGAATAAGCATAAGTCATACTCTGAAATAGAGCATTTACTCTGAATATTGCTTATACTTGATATTGCTCACTAATAGTTAATTCTCAAAAAAATAAAATTGATGGATGTTTGGGGCCTCGGTAAAGTGCTCAAGAACTAACCACCAAGTCACTATTCCCTGAGGAACTGATGTCCATGAAAATATACAAATATATATCATAATGCATTTATCGATTACAAATGTCAACACTGTCACTGTCTGTAATACATGCTTCTTTAATTCATTTACTTGTTCACTGGAGCTATCAGCAATACATTCATTTTCTTAAAAGACCAACAATTAAAAGAAGCGCAGAAATGAGATATATATGGCACTCGTAAATGACGTTTTAATGCAGCCAACTCCGTTCAGAGCCGCAACCATGCATAGTCTGCCAAGCTTTCAAATCCTTAAAGTACCCAATTTAATTGCGGCATATAATTAAACACCGTCACGCCTAATATGAACAGTTAAGTGTTAAAAAAGGAGTGTTGTGTTAAACTAGGGCCTGACAGGGGTCCCATACAGTTTCCCTACTTCAGTTGCTGCAGTGGATCTAGGACGTTCCCTTTAAATTGCCTACGCGGTTAGGAGTGGTACAGCGCAGACGGGAGATCGCTGCCTGGGCTTCGTGCTGTCTCTCTGCATGCAGAGCAAAGCCCAGCTGCAGACCCCGACTTCTTTTACTACAGGTCTCATCCCAGTTTATGGAAAAAAAGGAGGAAAAAGTCAGAGTGTCGACTCAAATTCCATATACATGCGGCACTGTTGATTTACATAACGAAGGAAAATCAAGTAAGGGCATGGCCAACCTGCATCCGATAATCGATTTAGGTTAAACTGAAACTGAGGATTTGCATCCCGTGTACCGTTTAACATGTTTTTTAATGCATGGTTATCTGTAATGCCTGCATCCTTAAGCTTCACGTAGTACGTTGCATGGAGACTGTGCACCGGAGTACCACCCAGTAACGGAGCAGACTATGCTAAACTATGCCTTAAGCATGCCGCTGTTGACACATATAGGTAGTTCCCGTTTTAGAAAAAAAGAACCAAATCTTTACGGAAAAGAGACGCGGATGCGCCTCCCCTGCTTGCAGTGCATGGATCTGGGAGCGGGAGTTTGTCATACTGCCTTAAAATGCGTTTCAATCGGCAGACCGCTGGTACCGGGAATTTACATCAACTAATACATCTCGTTGAAACAAGGATTTGTCCGTTTCTTATATTTTGTAATTAATAAAAAAAAAATGGGTCTGCAGATTAATGGTGATAAATATAATAATAATAATGGCCATGATCATTGACGCTTTCGCTGCCACCCACGAAATTCGTGCTGAGTGGGGGGAGTCGACTTATTTGTAGCCGTAATATAGGAAAGCAGATTTTTTTTTTTCCTCTACTTAGTTTTCGTGGTATATTATATACAGCAACACCGTAAAAGAACCGCCTCCCAGCAATCACCCTTGCTTATGTCTCTGCAGATGCCAGGGTTCATCCAAGACCACATCTACCGCTGCTAGTTGTTGGCGGCGTCGCATCTAAGGACACCGGGGGCGTCAGTTTTTGCTGATCTCTGCGTTGTTTCAGGCGGCGACCTGAGAGGGGGAAAGGGCGAATCGCAAAGGGTGCACGCTTTTTGAAACCTAGTGCAACTTGTTGTGGGAACGGGGAGTCGCCGCATCGCCCCCCTCCCCTTCCCTATCAGCAGTATAACGCGGTGGCTGCGGGCAGTTGATGGTGTTACTGCATAGCAGCACCTGCAATGTATGGCTGGGAGCGGAGGCACTTGTGCTCCTTGCGTGCATAAAGCCGAGATACGAGGCACGGCGGCTTTACCATCTGCACCAATGTTTTTCTGAGAAGGCGGCATCCCCAGGGATCCTGCGAACATTACCGGGTTTAGGTGAAGGTGAAGGTAAGATGCATCTCTTTCGCATACCTGCCTTATTCATGTGATTAAAAACCGTAGCCCAGTTTAAGTAAGAAAATAATATTCGATCGTTAATATTAATTCTGTAAATTACCAAGCGTCGAACGCGAAGTACTGCGTAAATCCTGGAATTCATCTGCAAATCATTACCGTGCCTGGATTTCTTAAATCAGTGATTAGTAATTGCATTGATATGCACGTTATAGCCTCGGTGTGTGATAATAAGTGTTTATTTGTATGAGACGAATATCGTCTAGAAAAAGTTTTAAAGTTTAAAAAAGCCAACGTTACGCTAATCGGCCACTTTATTAGGTACACCTGTACATTTACATTCTCCGTTATGCAAATATCTACGCAGCCAATCATGTGGCAGCAGCTCAGCGCATAATGCCATGCAGACATGGGTCAAGAGCTTCAGTTAATGGTTAGATCAAACATCAGCACGGGGAAAAAATGTGATGTAAGTCACTTTGACTGTGGCATGTGCCAGAAGGGATGGTTTGCTTATTTCAGAAACTGCTGATCTCCTGGGATTTCCAGGCAGAAGTGTCTCTAGAGTTCATGCTGAATGGTGTAAGAAATGAAACAGCATCCAGCGAGCGGCAGTTTGATGAGAGAGGTCAGAGGAGAATGTCTAGGTGAGGTCGAGCTGACAGGAAAGCTGTGGTAACTCACACAAACACTCTGTACAGTAGTAAAGAGTGAAACAGCTTCTCTGAAAGCAAAATATGACAAACCTGAGGTTGATTAGCAACAACGGCAGAAGACCAGGTCAGGATGCATCTCTAGCGCCTTAGAAGAGGAAACAGACGTACAGGCAGATGGACAGTTGAAGATCAAAAAGATGTCAGACGGTCTGATGAATCTTGATTTCGGCTTTGACATGCAGATGGTGGAGTCAGATATAAACAGTATGAATCTGTGGACCCAACCTGCCTTGTATCAACACTTCAGGCTGCTGTTTCTGATGACGTGAGGAATGTTTTCTCAGTGTGCTTTGGGCCCTTTGACACTAATCCCACATCACCGATAACCCCAGCATATCTGCATATCGTTACTGACCGTTTACATTCTATTTCGCCCATGATTCACCGGTCTGCTAATGGCTACATTCAGCAGGATAATGTGTCATGTCACAAAGCAACAGTCATTTGAAACTGGTCCCCTAGACATGAGAATGAATTTGCTGGCCTCCACAGTCACCAGATCTGAATCCAAAAGATCACCTTTGGGGTGTGGTGGAACGGGAGATTGACTGCATGACTGTGCAGCCCACAAATCTGCCGCAATTACAACACGCAATCATGTCAGTGTGTAGCAGAAGCTTTTTGTGTCAACCTCGTTGAATCCATACGACAAAGAATTCTGAGCAAATGCGGTCCTACCCAATATCAAAGTGGTGTTCCTAATAAAGTGGCCAGTGGGTGTGTGTGTGTGTGTATATATATATATATATATGCATATGTGTGTCCTGTAATATAGGAAGCATCCAGACATTAACAGATGGTCATTGCAACTCCGAAGCTAAACCAAGTAATAAACTGTGGTTGTTACCATTCCTGGCTGGTTCTGAAGTTACCAGTTTACTTTGGCATAATGGCTATGCAGTAATCAGTCCAGCAGAACAGCTAAATTACAGAATGCACACTGGCCTCCATGTGTTCATCGTCTAAGTAAAATTTAGGTGTGTTTCTCATATTTGTTTCTCTCGTGGAGTATTTTAAAAATGATTGAACTTAAAAGGTCATTAATGTTATGTCTGTTGTTCTGAGATTCTTCTTTTAATGCTATTGTCCTTTTTTGGGCCATTTATTGTAATTGCCTGTGGGAAAGAGGCAGCTTTGTGTTTGAGTTAAAACTGCATTGCAGACAGTGTCCTGCATAACAAGGACGCTGGGCATGATGATCAACATTCCGCTTGACTGTGTAACAATACATCACTTCTCTGACTGTGTCTTTTATATGTGATAAGGAATAACACAATTCAGCATTTAATGTATCTTTCATTCTGTCTTTTTCTTTCCCTGTCAGCTTGACCCAGGTGTCTTTTCTGTGTCGAGGTTGTTTTTTTTATAATCTGCTGAGGTCCCTGTGCTAGGCTCCGGCCTCACACCCCCCTCTCTGAGATGACGGTGGCTACTGGGGACTCTGCAGATGAGGCAGCAGCCCACCCCGGTCAACCTCAGGACACCTACGACCCTGAGGCTGATCACGAGTGCTGTGAGAGGGTTGTCATCAATGTGTCAGGCCTGCGCTTCGAGACGCAGCTGAAAACTCTGTCCCAGTTCCCCGAAACCCTGCTGGGGGACCCTAAGAAGAGGATGCGCTACTTTGACCCCCTGAGGAACGAGTACTTCTTCGACAGGAACCGACCCAGCTTTGATGCCATCCTGTACTACTACCAGTCAGGGGGCAGGCTGCGACGGCCCGTTAACGTTACGCTGGACATCTTCTCGGAGGAGATCCGCTTCTACGAGTTGGGCGAGGAGGCCATTGAGATTTTTCGTGAAGATGAGGGATTTATTAAGGAAGAGGAGAAGCCACTGCCTGACAACGAGTTTCAGAGACAGGTGTGGTTACTGTTCGAGTATCCCGAGAGCTCAGGCCCAGCCAGGATTATCGCTATCATATCCGTGATGGTCATCCTTATCTCTATTGTCAGCTTCTGTCTGGAGACCCTGCCCGTTTTCCGCAATGAGGAGGAGGAGATGCACAAGGCCTACCAGCCCTTCTCCAACACCACCTCCAGCTATCACACAACCTACTTCACTGACCCATTCTTCATTTTAGAGACGCTTTGTATCATCTGGTTCTCATTTGAGTTCCTGGTACGTTTCTTTGCCTGCCCCAGCAAGGCGGGCTTCTTCGTCAACATTATGAACATCATTGACATTGTAGCCATCATTCCCTATTTCATTACACTCGGAACTGAGCTGGCTGAGAAACCAGAGGATGGTCAGCAAGGGCAGCAGGCTATGTCCCTAGCTATTCTCAGAGTCATCAGGTTGGTCAGAGTTTTCCGAATCTTCAAGCTGTCCCGACACTCTAAAGGGTTGCAGATCTTAGGCCAGACCCTGAAAGCCAGCATGCGTGAGCTAGGCCTACTTATCTTCTTCCTCTTCATCGGAGTCATCCTCTTCTCCAGTGCTGTCTACTTTGCCGAGGCAGATGAAGCAGACTCCCAGTTCATCAGCATCCCTGATGCTTTTTGGTGGGCAGTTGTCTCTATGACTACAGTTGGCTACGGCGATATGGTTCCCACCACCATCGGAGGCAAGATTGTGGGATCCCTCTGTGCCATCGCCGGAGTGCTGACCATTGCACTGCCTGTGCCAGTCATCGTCTCCAACTTCAATTACTTCTACCATCGTGAGACAGAAGGTGAAGAGCAGGCACAGTATCTGCAGGTCACCAGTGTCCCAAAGATGGATTCCACCGAGGACCTGAAGAAGAGTCGAAGCGGCTCCATGATGAGCAAGTCCGACTATATGGAGATCCAGGAAGCGGTGAACAACAGCAGCGAGGACTTCCGGGAAGAGAACCTCAAGACGGCTAATTGCACTCTGGCCAACACCAACTATGTCAACATCACAAAGATGCTAACAGATGTATAACCACTCTGTTCAGTCATGTTGATGGCAGGGGACTGGGATCTGAGGAAAATGGCGGGACCTTCCTGCTTTGTGTGGCTCAGGCCCCAGGTGGATATCGGAAGCCAGAAGCAGAAGCTCAGTAGAGCGGACCCTACTGTACACCCCTCAAAAACCCTCCCCCTTCCTTATTCTTCAATCTGTCCAAACTGCCAGAATATTCTGCATACTTCTTATGGTGTCTGCATGGAGTTAGTCTTTTCTATGTGACTGTTAAGTAGATCATATCCTGCTTGCAATGGTAGCTAAACAAGTAGCTAATTAGAGAATTAAACTTACCACATAAGGATTCCACTCTCTGTCCTCCCCCCCCAACCCCAAATTCTGACCTCTCCTGTACTCTATCCCAAGGCACATCTTCATTATCCCCTACCTTGCCCTCTGAGGCCGGTGGCATTTTTTGTTAACTTCCAAAGAATACTGTTACCGTGCTTCATTTAACGACTCCCTTCACATTTTTTGTGAAAAATATTGAGCGGAACGACCGGAAGGAAACATTTATCCCTCTTGAGGATTTATGCACAGGGAACTTCCGCTGCAGTGACTTGCTGCCCACCGATTCCCTAAAGAATGTGTCTAGCCCACGTCATGGAACGGGCACTCAAAAGCACCCACAGGGTGCTCGTCCAACAGGGATGACTCACGGCAGCACTGGAATATAGCTGAAAACCTCGGCCCTGTTATTTGTTTTTTCTTTTTTTTTACTGCAGTGTGTCTTCCGTTGAGGAAGCCATGGATGGATGTCACGCCTCTTCTCTCACTGCAGAGAAAGGGCTTAAAAACTAGAGTGAATGTCTCTCTCATTTATTTATAACTATCTGCCGATACACTTCCTGCAGCTGGTCCTTGACTGAACCTGTACTCCTTCCTCTCATAGCCAAGGGTCCTCTAAGTATGTTGGGCTACAGTGCCCACTGCCCCACCCCAGTCCTCGACAGTATGTCACAACCAAACACAAGGGAGAGATATGGCTATAGATAAAGGAGAACTTGCACAGATTAGCAGGATGCCTGACATATAAACTAATGTTCTTTCACACCCCAAATCATTACATCCTGCACCATGAACATTGTCCTCAAGTCTTCCATACATCATTTCATACAGAACATTATATTGTTTGAGGCTGCTGTTCTTATAATATAGCAGACTTTTACCGTGTGTTGTAACATCTTACGCTGTGACACCACAGCTTAAATAAGTTTCTGACTGACTTTTAGGTCGCCAAAGATTGACTCACTGCCTTTTGACGCATGTCTGTCTTGGATGAAATGATCCATCGATGTTTGACTCAACCTCTGGCAGGAGTGGGTCTTGTGTCACCAGTGGAACCCTTTAAACTGACTTTAAACTCATTTCTTGAAGAAAAGCATCTTTCCAGTGCATGACGTGACATCCATTGCAGCATGCATTTTCATATAAATACCACTTAAGTTACATATAAATATTCATAACACCGTTAACTCTTTTTGTCTCTCAGGCCCTAACATTATGTGCAATATACTGTCTTTTTATTGTTAGATTTTTGCAACCTTTTTATGTACTTTTTATGCATTTTTAGGTCACCTGTAGGATCTTCCAATGGAGAGGTTGTTCATTTCACCATGTCGGATGGGAGTCATGTGATGTAATGGGCACTGTCATGTAGGTCATATGATCATGAAGCCAAGCTGTCAGGATCTGAGGTGTGAAAACAGGTTTCGCCTTTCCCACAGTGCATCACCTATGAGACCCCTGAAGCATTGCATCATATTGGCTGTGTGTCCCACTTCTCACAGCCTTTCTCATGCTTTTGGCATTATGAAAAACCAGACATGCTTGGTTCCCCAGTCTGTTGGTTCTTCTGCATTTGTGAATGTATGTATCACATTCTCCTGATATGGCATTGGGTTGTATTTTCACAAATGTCATTGCATTCCACAGAACCTTGGCTGTGCTGGGTTTCTCGTTTACTGATCATGATTTAATGTATACTGAATAATATGTCAACAATTTTACGTGCAATACAGCCTCTTACCTACTGGTGCCCATAAGGAACAATCATTACGTAGCACTTAGGACACGCAGAGCCAGCTTGTGGTTATTTTTAGGGTACACAATGGGTTATATTGGTGGTGCTTTTTGTTCTAGTCGAGTTTCCGTACCTCCTTTCTGCTGTTCCACCTCTTTTGTATTCATGTTATGGAAGCACAACTGGACCAAGTCTGGGTCCGACCTAGATATCCATGGAAGACCCCAAAGACCAAGGGGAACTATGACGTGGACCAATGAATGCGAAAAGGAACATACTGGCCATTCTTATCTTTAAATAAATAAGCTTTATGGGTGGGACCTGTACCCAGAACTTAGTGCTGCTGTTGACTGTTTGATACAGTTTCTGCAACTGCTCAACTGCAATCTGGATGCGTATTGAAGAATTCATCCATAAATGGAGCGAGTTTATCTTAGCCTGTATAAGTAGTTGTACATACAGGTTAAGAACTTTGACCATTCATTGTCACATGTTGCTTTTGTTGTCTGGGTGGTGCAGAAATTGAGCTTTGTACAGCTTCTGCTATGTACAGTAACACCCGTTGGTAATGCACTCTTAGGTACCCTCCATATCCTGGTAATCCAGTATAAATAGCAAACACTATAGTAGTTAGGTTTAGGTCGGTATACTCTATGGACAAAACAACAGAAGCTCTTGCATGTGACGTCACCATGGAAGTTACTGTTATCTATGTTTCCTCGGCGAAAGATGGAGACTCTGGCCTTTCCTGTTGCGGCATCTGTTTCTTCCTCATTGGGAGCAGAGTGGAGGAGTGTGACTCCCCACTGCTTCTGAAGCTTCCTCAGAACATTCCGGAGCAAGCAATGGGCAGGGCCTTACATGGACTGGCACCACCTCCCATGCACAGTCCTAGATAGAGGATGGTGCCTAGTTGTATATTTACAAGCAGGATCTTGTTTGTGTGACTGGGTGTATGTATGAGAGAGGAATAAGGATATGCATACTAAAAATGTGTGTGTGTGTGTTCAACAGCTGCTGTTTTATTCTGACTCCGTGGCATGTATGGTTTTCCTGATGCTACCAGGCGGTTCTTGCTTCAGGGGTGCACTGTTGACTTAGCAGTGCCGGGATCAGTTGGGCCCGTCGTCCAATGGGTCCGTCACCCATACCTGCAGCTAAAGACTTTCACAGGTGACTCAGAAAAGCTACGTACCCCATGGAGAGCAAGTACAGAGCCGGTCAAGCCAGTTGGGCCATCAGAACCCAAGTTTGCTCTCACATCGAGGATTCCCCTGGAGGCTACCCCAGATCAAGGTGACCTGACTTCCAATAATATCTGTACAGAGCAAACTTCTTTTTTCCTAAAATAAAGAAAAAATGAGAAGAGAAGAAATAAATACGTTTACGCCACATGTCTGAGGACATCGCCCTGGATATGACTGCCGACGATATACTGCACAGGGACTACAGGAAACCCTAAAAGACGATCTTGGAGAGACACTGGAGTCTAAAGTTATCTAGTCCTTCCGAGTTATAACTGTCATATGAATAATATCAATAACAATGATGATAATAATACCATGATGATTATAACCAAAACACACTGTGCCCTGTTTCTTTTACGGATTCTGGAATTTGTTCGGCCGTGAGTCATGATGGCGGTATAAAGACTAGCCGATTACGGGGTGTACTGAATATTCTGGAGACTCTGCCCTGACCCATTTAAACTTGGAAATCATTTTGTGGTCTGTCGAGTTTTTGCGTCACTTTTCAGCTGATGTCTGGTGAGGTGTGCTCTTGTTGAGCACGATGAATAAGGAGGTCTGTCAAGTAATGTTTTTAATGCATGTTAAGGACAGACACAGAGAGAACTCTTACTGATGGTTTATGCACTACGCACAGACAACAGTGACGTGTTTTCCTGTGTTGTTCCTTAGTTCCTGCAACACTAGTAGGTGTACTGACCTCGACAGTGCCATCTCTTAGTAACAGGAATGTTCCTGGAAGCAGAAGGATCTTTGGGCTGTATTCAGTGGGCAGTGTTGGGTCACCTGCTATGCGACAGCAAATCCCAAAAAGGTTGGTCAGGGGAGACAGTATTCTTCACAGTGTCCATCTTTCTCTGGATGCAAGTGTGGTCATCTGTTATGGTTTGTGGGGGCGTGGCTTCTGATGAGTTGTGGTCTTCTCTCTAGGGTTTGGAAGATTCCGGAAAAAAAAAAAATCTGATAAACATTGATTCTGAGAATTCTATTTGATTAGGCTGGTGTAAAGTGGGGGATTTGTGAAGCACTTTGACTGATGGTGAGCGAGAAGTAACGGCACGGAGTGTTGAGAGCAGTCTGTGCACCATCACTGAGTGCAAAAGAGAGGCGTCACGCAGCACCACACTTAGGAAAGCCTTTTAAATCATTTAATGCATTTCTCCCTGGTCCTGCACCCCAAAGAGATCTGTATAAGACAGGATGTTTTAGTGGTAAATGTTCTTGGACCAAGAGAGTAAGTGTGATAGTATTGGCAGCGTTTTCTCATCCGTGGTTCCAACTGATTTGTTGCTAGATGGATGGATGAATAAATTCAGCTGTCGATACATGGCTGCTGTCTGCCTGAGGCCTGCAATGGTCCGAGTAGAGCAAACGGGGTCAAACGAAAATACGACACAGATTGGCGACGACCTGTGTAACATTCTGGGAGGGCACTGGTTTTTGACAATTTGTGAGATATTATGGCTTACTGTCTGTCCCATCATGCAAGTGTAATTAACAGTGAGCTTGTGGGGGGATCCTGTTGAAAGGTTTTGTATTATTTCAACATCTGGTTTGTTCTGAGAGTTAAAGCTTATCTATTATTGTATCAGCAGCTGGTTTGTTTTGTGGATTGACAGGTGCTAACAACCACAAACAGGGGTCTCAAGCATGATACTCCCCAGATGGTAAATGACTGACCAAGGCAGAAGGAAAAACAAGCTCAGGCATTGTCCTGTTTTCTCCCTAAGGCTGATTCATACTTCTGCGTGGAGTATATGCAGAGCTTATGCCATGTCCTGTGCAAGTGGCCTACGTTATTGCCAGAGGTGGCAATTTCAGGTCCAGAAAGTAGAAATCCAGACCATGATTTACTTTCAACCAACAAGTTGAGCATAAAGAGTCATGGTCACAGAGTAACTCATCATGGTTGGGTGAAAGTATGGATTTTAACTTTCTGCACCTGAAATTGGTCCACCTCTAGCCATTGCGAGCATTTATACTTGTACACTGCTGTGTCTGTGTTGTTCTGCAATTACACCAGCAAGACACTGGCTGGCTGCACACCTGAGGTTTAAGTTTTGCTTAAAACATTCTTGCTTTGTTATGGGAAAGAAAATTGAGCAAGCTTTGCAATTTTAATAACTGATCTTTTCCAGATGATCTTATATATGTTTAAAAATCAGCATTTACCGCCGCTGCCTTTTCATGAGTTCTGGATGCTCCCTCCATTTTCATCTGCGCTGTTTAAATCACTCAGTATGATGATTTTTTTTAACACCTTTTTTGCTTTATCAATATCATGATGTTATATTTCAAAAAATGTCACTGATATCTGAAATGTTCCGACATGAACAGCTGCAACCGTGACAAAAACAGCCGACGAGCAACTAGCTAAACGCAACCTGCGCCGCCCCAAAATCACCCTGGGGTGAGGAGGAAGTGCGATGCTACCAAACGGACCAATCGCAGTTGTTGTGATCTGCGTGGCCATGAATTGCAGCTCCGTTCCTGGGGAGGCTATGGCATAGGGCACACAGCTACGTTGTACATCTAGTGTAGATTCTTATAGAATTATTATAAAGCAGGCTTTAGATCGCACTAAATGCATTCCAAAGTGGCTTGGCTGTAGGGGTGGAGGCTGGGCAGACTCCCTCAGAGAGAAGGATGTTAAAGGATGCATTTCTTTAGATATCATCCTCAAACGTATCAGTTTCCGCAGTGTGAGCACTGTCAATCGATTAAAAAAGTAACTTATGCTTATGAAAATTCTTATTAAATGATTTGTGAAGTGGGGCGGCATGGTG
This sequence comes from Isichthys henryi, assembly GCA_026776945.1. Lineage (NCBI taxonomy): Eukaryota > Metazoa > Chordata > Actinopteri > Osteoglossiformes > Mormyridae > Isichthys > Isichthys henryi. The sequence continues at coordinate 13,351,720 of JAODJX010000040.1, read as the reverse complement.
GTGCAGTGGTTAGCACTGTCGCCTCACACCTCTGGGACCCGGGTTCGAGTCTCTGCCTGGGT
>JAODJX010000040.1:13306358-13321866 GCA_026776945.1 Isichthys henryi | reverse complement strand
CAATAAGAATGAGTAAACAAGTACTAAATATGTGCAATGGGATGCAAATAATAAAAAAACAAAATAATAAAACAGATATTGATGAAGTGCAGAAGCTGAATATTAACAGTGTGTATTACAATGCAGTGGGGGGCAGCTGCAGGTCACTGTTTTATCAGTCACTTGACGACTCGATGATCCAGATAGGAAGAAGGGAGAGAAGCGGAGTTGAAACCTGAAGGAGACGCTGACCAAGCTCCCAAACGGAAGTACGACGCCCGGAATTTGGAATTTGCTCCTCCTGACAATCCAGCAGTGCAGCCAACTTCATATCAGCTTCAGTGCGGAAGGTGTGACCCTCGATCCTCGGGGAGGCTACACAGGCATTTATTTTTGAGACGGAAAAAACGAGCCGCCTCGATGAAATCCAGCAGTGCAGCTCTTCCGCATCCCCACCGACACGGATTAATTACACTAATGAGTCTCGGGCCCGTTGTCAGGCACTGAGGCAGCCCTAAACCCCTCTTCTGACAAACAGGCCCAGTATCCACAGTCCAGTTCTTATTTTAAAAGCTACAGCAGACTAGAAATACAGAGTACAATTCCATAGGCTGTAATTACGCAGTATTATGGGGTATTGATTTGCATGAGCTATGTGTGTGTGCTCAAAATTCAGTCTGACGAATAGCGTGTGAAGTTGGGCAGGCCTTTTGGCTATAGAAATATCACCCAGTATGACCGCGGGTGAGGTGAGGTGAGAAAATGCAGTACAACACGCTATATACATTAGAAACCTACAGCAGGAAGTTCCCCTGGCTGTCTAGCAGGGATCTTGTGACAGGCCATTCTTCTTTAGTTCATGATGCCCCCTTGTGGTGATTGTGTGCTACTGCAGCTTCTTAGGCCTGCTGTTTTTAATCACTGCTTCTCTTTACTGGAGGTGCATAATGGATAGTTCAAGTCCAGAAAATAAAACTCCAGGCCAAGATTTTGTTTCAGCTAACCAGTTGAGTACTCTGTGACTCTTTGATGGTACTTTCAAACCTTATGATGTTTCTCGTAACAAAGTTTTCAGCAAAATTTTCTTTCTATGGTAAGAAAACAACTATGGTTTCCTGCTCTGCTCCCTTAAAATAAAGAAATACACAAAGATCTGGAGACCTTGTACCTTGACACTACACAAAAAAAAATTGAAATTGTGGAATTTTATGGTGCAGAGAAAAATATTCAATCAATACTCACTGCAGTGCACAGTAAAAATGTTCACCTCCATGAATCACCATCCATTTTCTGAAGTTGCTTCTCCTATTCAGGGTTGGGGGGAGGGATGGGGTCCACAGCCTATGGGTACAACTCAGGATGTGTCTGCTTTGTGCAGACAAACTAACACACTGTAGTCTAATATCCCTCACAGGCACATACAATTATGGTCTCTGTGTACCTTACATAGGTTGCCTGCAGGGGGCACTAGAACACAAAGCAGCCACACTGCTGTTTACGAGAAACGCTGGCGTATGTTCAAATCTGATTGCAACATACCAGTCTGTGCACTGCCTAGAGAGAAGAGTGCAGTGAGTGACTGTGGGACATTAAAATTCACAAAACGATCCCAGCCTCCCCTTAACATGGAGAAACACCTCTATTTGATGTTATAAACACAGAGGTATAATTCTGTTCTTGTGCATTAACAGCTAATCGTGCACATAATGTATTGGAAAGCACAGCACCAATGTGTTCACTTGCAGTGCAGGTCACTTGATTGCAAGTTGCAAGTCATACTGGCTAAACTCGCCTGCAAATCATGGGTGGAATTAATCAGTGTTTTGGTGTTTTGGACGTTAACTTACAACTAGATGGTGACAAACCAAGATCACTGGAGCTGTACTTTATAGTAACAGGCTGTAGCAATCTAGGTTTCAATGGTGGTTGGTGGTCTCAAACAGGGGAAGCACATTCTACTTTAGAAAGTTTGTCAGTTACTCGGCACAACAATAAATTAACCATCTTCACTAATGAACTCTACGGCTTTATTTACAGTAGGATATGTGCAAATGAAATTGTGAATTTGTGAGAATCTCTAAAGCATTGATGCTCAAATTTCAGTTTCATTATGATATGTCTGGCCCCATTCTCTTCATACCTTAACCTTCTTTCTTGAAGTGAAACTTTCTTTGTCATTTGCAAGACACATTGAAACATGTTTTTTTTCCATATCCCATCTTGTTTTCCTTTATAAGACACACACATGCATATAGTGGAACTGAGGTCTGAGCGTTTGGTCAGCTGTCCATCCAGTACGCCTGGAGTATTTTTCAGGGGGTAAGAACCATAATCATGGGCCCAACAAAGATTTGGCTACTCTGTTGGGCACCACATTCAAACCAGCAACTTTTCAGTCACAGGCACTGAGGCTTAACCCACAGAGCCTCCTGTCCAGCTTCTCTCATTCACAGTGATCGCTATGATATGGGTTGACCTGTGTGACTCAAGGCTCAATCCTCGGACCCTTTTCCTTCTCACTGTATAGCACCTCTGTAGATACAGTCATCTGGTCACATGACTTCTCCTACCACTGATATACTGATGATATCCACCTGTACCTGACATTCCCTCCAGGGCACACCACAATCTTGGTTCGGATCTCTGCATGCCTCGCTGACATCACAGTCTAGATAAGGGATCATCACGTCCAGCTGAACTTCTCGAAGATCAAGTTTCTTGCCTTGCCTGCAAGCCCCACCATTCATCGCGACATCATTGTACAGTTTGGATCCCTGATGTTGTCTCCATCAAGGTCTGCCAGGTAAAACTAAACAACTGTATATATACAGTACATTACATTATACATTACACTATACAGTACTGTGCCACACTCTCAGGCAGTCAAAGAAAATAATGTTTACATGATTTTCATTTTGGTGTAAAATTATGATATTATATCTGTCAAAGTGTGCCAGCTTCGCCATTTCAGAACCTCTACTAAAATCACCCCAGTACTTACAGCAACCATGACCGGACAAGTTATTTATCTAATTAAGTTAATTAATTAACTGAGCCGGTGGTGAAATTTAATGAATACATGGAATGGCTGATGGGCCCCAGAGGAGAGGTTTGGGAACTGAACTAGACTAGCTGTAGTCACATGTGGGGCACCGTGCACTGGGTTGAAAGTTAATTGTAAATTAAATAGAGGAATTCCTTCAAACCCCACACTGGGCTCAAGGATTTACTCTCAGTTAGAGCACAACTGTGATTAGCCTAAATCAGGAATAATGGGGGAATTGCAAACAGCCTGTTAACATGTTCTTACTTACTACTGCTATCCTTTTACATTAAACACTGACTGAGTCAAAGTGTGTGTGTACAATTCATGTTCTCTTAGTCTCCTGAACTCGTTCACAGCCCTTGACCGTGTCTACCATGCCTCAGATCTCAGCGGTATATTCAGTGGGTGGGACCAGGTTCAGGTACAATTTTCTCTGGTAATAATGTTCAGAGTACAGTCCCTCTACACTGGTGGCTTCTGACAGCCATTTTTGTAAAAACAAAACAAAACATGGCCAAAGTGCAGAAAGGTTTTCTCTCTGAAGAACTTGCATATCTGCACATTCATTTATCTGTATTCTTTAGATCTGGGAAATATTTCTTGTAGCTCGTTAAGCCTTTCTTGAAGAACAGACGAGAGAAGCTCAACGCTGAACGAGCACAGCAACCGGGAACGGGGACTTAGTTATGCTTGTGTGTTGTTTTTTTAATTATTATTTTGGATCTGCAGTTCACAAAATATAAATAAAAGTGCAAACTTAGTTCAAACTAAGCACAACCTATTTTTAAGTGTTAAAAAATGTTCAAATAATAAGCCAATAGGGCTGTTATTTTTCTACATCTCACAATTTCGATTCCTTACCAGACTATATACGATTCAGCTCTTCTGCCAGCTGATCCTTCTTTACACAGATGGTGTAAATAAATATCAACGAACATTTAATTATTAAATGTCTGAGCTAAAATTCCCTTTTGGATTTTTAACGTAAGATAACATACTAGCCGAACTATATATAGTATCAAGGAGTTTCCCTACCCCAGACTGTTGCTTGTACGCTGTCCATTATTAATCAGAATTAATTGTGGTTAAATACGGCTTCCACTCCTAACCGCTGTTAACTTATTTGCACTCTGCTGGGAACCTCATTTGTTTAAGCGAAGCCGAAAGTGGATGAGTGTTTGCAGGCCTGTTGAATGCTGGAGTATCGATGGTTTATGGCTGGCTGCCCGGGTAGATAAGCCGGCTGTGGGATGGGCTCGGCCGGGCCATCGGTATGCAGGCCCTCTATAACTGCCCCCTACGGGGGGGAGCCGCTCAAAGGGACCAGCTATGCGCGCCTCTGCACGCGGCCAAGCGTGACTTCTCTCAAACGCATTACGTCACTCCTCGATCCTTTGTTGCTCTCGCAAGCTGTCCGCAGGTGTCAAAACACATGATAGTGCCGGGACTTTCCCCACTCCCCCCGCAAACACACACCATCCCCCATTTGCAAACAGATGAATTCCTCGTCTCCTTGTAAAAGAAAGGGAAAAAGTCAACAGTTGCATGTACGCGAACTTCAATAGTATTTTAGATAAAAAAGAATACAATCAATCTATCTATCAATCTATCTATTATTATTGTTGTTGTTGTTGTTGTCTAATATTTAGATCCCAGGGCGCTCAAATAAATTACCCTTCCCTCTATTGTAAGTCGCTTTGGATAAAAGCGTCAGATAAATAAATTACATGTAAATATGCATGTAGATTACAGGATAAGAGGGGCTCTAAACGACGTTATGGTCATAATGATATTTAAAGCGAATTGTCTAATCACCGCCCCTTTACAGCCTAGAGACTTGTTTTTCACCTTGTCCGCCGAATCACCTGAAGGGCCCCTCGCAGTCTGCACCCCGCCCCGAACACTCCCTGCAGGGTAAAGCCGAGTGGCCGGGGGCGGCAGCGCAGTCCCAGCGAAAGCACACGGCGGCCCTTGGGACGGCGGCGGCATCTCACAGCCACAGCGGAGCGGTGAGTTTGTCAATCCCGCTCTTTTGTGCTTTATCCCGAGCTTTCGGCACATGGAATAAAGTTGACGGTCCCGAGTTGGTGCGAGAGCGTGCTTTAATTTACGGATAATAAACACTAAAATATCCATAACACTATAAAGTCTCACTTTAGTAAAAACAAATTGCACGTCGTAGTTCACGGAAGTTGTTAATTTATAATAATAAATTTTAAAAAATGGGTAGATTGCATTTAGTAAAGCGGTTTAAATAGAAAGCCGCCTCAGTGTGACGTACGTGGAAGTGACACAGTCCCGGACCCGACTGCCTAAGCGAGCCGGCAGTCACATCGCCATTAGCCGGGGCAGGAGCCGGCAGTCACATCGCCATTAGCTGGGGCAGGAGCCAGGGGTCACATCGCCAATAGCCGGGACAGGAGCCGGCAGGCTTTCGGGATCCCCTCACCGACATGGTCTCTGCACTAAACACGGAAAAAGGTTTGAAGAAGTGCATCTTATCTCAGAATCTCGCTTGATTTCAATGGCAAGAAATAAAGTGAATTTTCTTAAGTTTATCTTATGTCGGGATGCAAAGTGTATTACCTGTAAGTGTAACCTATACTTTTTTTTCCCGATATTTGGTCATGTAAGTGTTAGATTACACTTTACAGTTACAGTTACATTACAGTTCTGTTTGCGTTATCCGCTGCATATGCGAGCGTTTGGAAAACATTTTAATGCAGAGACAGTCTGTATTTTCCATTTTTAAGAACTGGTAAAGATCTGAATTATGTTTTAAGGACAAAAAATTTAATACGGAAATAGGAGTGAAAATGTACCACATCGCTGACATACCATAGACGCATCGTTAACTCACGGTGTTGTTTTCATGGTATGTATTTTAATGGAATTCATAGATGTCAGAACGTTTTTCGGCACGACAGTAAATAAAACCTGACATCACAACGTAATATGTTTGGTAACATTTAACTTGATGGGACACAAGTAACTTAGCAACTCAATTACTAATCAAGTGCAAATAGTGACCTGATATAACTGCGTGGAGTACATAAATAGTGTTGGGCAAATTACTCGCAAAAACCAAGGTTTTGTTTCAACCGCCCAGTTGAGTATACTGTGAGTGTCGCTCTTTATGCTGGCCAGGTTGGTTGAAACAAAACCTTGGTCTGGATTTGTACTTTCTGGACCTGAGCTTTCCACCTCTATCTTTAATGGTTTACTTTTGTGAGTCACTTCCCCAACACTGTACACGGACCATTAAGGACGAGCAGACATTCGACCAGTACAAAACTAACACTTAGTTTCTAGTTAATTAATGCATTAGTAAGAATGCACTACTGCATTACTTGTACCTCCTAAAGTGAAGTGTTACCATTATGTTTTTACACAGTGCGTGACAAAATAAACAAACGTGAAAATGCTTTTTTTTTTTACGAGCATGACCAGGAAGAGCACTTCAGTGACGCAAACGTGAATTTGCTCAGATGTTATAAATCACTTGAGCTTCTGGTGAAAGGTCACCCATCTCAGATCTTGGTGCAAACGAACTAATGGAAGATGTTCCCACAGTAACTGTTAAAGTGCTGAAGTGTGGAATAGTGAGTATAAAATGATGTGATTGCCAGTGGTGGCTATTAGTTAGGGATGTGCACTTGTAATTGAAAGGTTGTTGGTTAAAACTTGGCTTTTTCCTTGTGATTGATGGGTGTGTAGTTTCCGACATTAGCTTGTCAGTTCATTGCGTTTCATATTTTGTTATTCTGTTCAGTGTGACATATTATCACTTACTGCATTTCTGTAGTCACGTTATTCTCACATGCAAGACTTCCCCAGCTAGTGGTTGGGCGGAAGCATCACTTGAGGGCAGTCTGTGGCTCGTTCAGTTAGGGTGCTATACTTGTGATCTGAAAGTTGCTGGTTCCAATCCCACGGTTAGTTGAGTGATTTCACTGTTGGGCCCCTGAACAGGGTCCTTAGGCCCAGTTGCTCCAGGAACTGGCTGACCTTCTTTCATGTCACTTTGGATGAAAGTTTTTGCTAAATAAACAAAAAACATGTGGATTTCTACTACTATAATGAAGTTTCCTCTGCATTTGATGACCAGCAGGCTCTCCACAATGCAGTCTGTCGACAAACCCCAACTGCTGTCCTTGGGCAGGAAGGACACCCAGCGGTTGCTGGAAGTGTACGTGAGACGTAGCCTGAGCCTCAATGATGGTTCGGACGCAGAATGCAGGCAGCGGGTCAAGCCCCGGAAGTGGGTGACCAGGGCCAAGAAGAACCAACGGGTCCGGAGGCACTCCAGTGACAGCTCTGCTCACCTCAGCCCAGGGGAGGTGCTTGATACCAGAACCTTCCAGGTGACCCCTCTAGAACCACCTACCGCTCTTCTGCAGTCAGAAGACTATGCTGGGCCTGAAGGCTACGTGGAACCTGGAGTCTGTGTAGATCCAGGTGTCCAAGCACAGTCTGAAATCCATGGTCATACTGGAGATCATGTGGACCTAGAAGACCATGCAGACACAGAAGACCATGCAGAACCAAAAAAGAAACCAAAGAAAAGTAACAAGAAGGGAAAGAGGTCTTTCTTCAAGACCTTTCTTAGTCTGTTTTCCAGAAAGGAGTCTGATGAGAAGGAGGAGAGGGACCCCAGCCCAGAGAGAATGGGGAGTGGGACACCCCCTGATACTCCTCAGGAAGTGTTTTGCATCCCGGTCAGTGAGTTCTCCACTGGGGGGACCCAACAATCTCCCCGACTAGGCAAGATAAAGAGTTTGCGCAAAAAGTTCTCCTTCCGGAGCACAGGGGAGTCCAAGAAGCCAGAGAAGCCCACTACTCTGAATCTGTCCAGCAAAGTACACATGCCAGGTGAGTATAGCTTACTCTGAATCTGTCTGCACCAAGGAATGTGCTCAATACTAGCATTTTATTTCTTTTTTGCACATTACTCCAACCAAGAGCAATACTTTGCACATTTCACTGCTTAATCTTTTAGTTCGGCCATTTCTTTTATTTAATCTCATTTATGTCATATTTATACTTTTTTAGCTATATCTTATGTTTGAAACATTTCTTCCGCACAGAACTACATGCCTCTGATGTTCCTCGATACATGTTTACTTTGATGTGCCTTTATTTTGTGTTGTGCTGTCTGTTCCTGTCACATGATCCTGACTAGATAGCCAAGTAAGAATTCCGAACAAAAGGCGAATAATCTTGAATCTCTGCGCACCGTCTCTGTTCAAGATATGATTCAGTACTTCCACGTATTTTGTCTTTGTTATTTGTTTTTTAAGAGGTTGTGTCGGTCGAACCCACAAACACATACTATGAGAAAGTATCAGAGGAACTGAAGAAGATCGTGAAAGAGGTTAAGGAGAGTCCGACCGCGGAGAATCATGTCGCTTTTGGGAAATCCCTGGCCGTGGACAGCGGAGTGGCCGCCAAAGGTAAGCTAGCTTGGGGTACTGCCCGGTTTGTGGTACGTTATCCAAAGTCACAAGGCACGTAGATCATAGGCCATGGCGGAAATGTGACAGAGGGTGGGTATAAGGGGGGCAAAGGTTATAAAGAAAACCACCACCCTGTTGTAAGGAATTATGGGAATGACATCATTCTGGCCTTTCTGGCTTTGATATGCATCTGAAATGTTCTCCCCCTAGTTTTCCTTTCTATATATATATATATACACAGTGCTGTGCAAAAGTCTTAGGCACTCAACAGAATTGTTTAACGCTATTTATCAGGGTAGTATGTGCACATTTCCTTAGAACAAAAAAATATAATTTAACATAAGAACACATGAAAATCACGAGTAACACAATAGAAACTAGCAAAAATGTCTTCTGTTCTCCAAAAAGTTACTGATAGCTAGATGAACACCGCTTCAGTTCCCAAACTTCTCCCTCAATGTATTTATTAAATTTCACCACCAGCTCGCTAGATTCATTAACTTAATTAGTTAAAAAAAAGTGAACGAGATATTGAATAGATATGTGAGGTGGGCTAGTGATCGGGTCAAAAAATACACGGGTGTATTGTATGGGTGCGGGAAATAGTAGAGTTGTTTTGGCGGATATATATATGCATGTGTGTCTGTGTGTATATATTAATTAATGTGGTAAAAAAGGCTTATTTTGTGTTTCAGATGCAGAAACCATTGAAAACATAATCAGCCTTCTTAAACAGCAAGGCGATGCCATAAATGTGCAGGTATGAAGGTCACACAGGAAGGGATTCCTCGATAATCATTAACTAACCTTTCGTTGTATGAAAATGGCAGTGGCCACATTTTTCTGTTAATGTTTAAACAACGTTTTGGATTCGTAGCCTTTTGTGCTGTTTCCACATTTGAATAGGATAAGCAGTTACAGAAGATGGATGGATAGTATTTACATAAATTTACTCAAGAAACAGATTATGTAAGTAAGGATTTTCCGTGCAACAGATGATTAGTACAGTTAATGCAAGGAAAATTGCATTAGTTACTATATTCCCAGTTGTCATGCTTAGTAAAAATGAATGAAGTTTCTACAGGAGATGAAGTCTGAGCCTTTGGAACCTCCGGCTTCACACGTGTCACGCTGCTCATTCAAATCATTTTAAAATGGGATTCAGACTGTGTGATATTTAAGAAACCAAACCACAGATTTGGACCTGGGAAACAGTACCGACAGACATGTTGCTCTTTTTCAATTTGGTTTAATTCATTTTACAGAGCTCCTTACATTTTTATGAATAGACACGCAGAAATGCAGAAAACACCAGGAGACTGGGGGAGAGGGACAAAAGCCCCTTAGGCTAGACCAGTAAGAGGAGAATAAAAACTCTAGGGTTCCAGTGTCATATGACTGTCCGACCATCCTGGGCATGTTCACCATACAAGTTTAGTTGTCCTGGTTACGCGGTCTTATGGGCTGCGCATGAGAGACCTGAGGTTGCCGAATGCCCAAGGAATAGCGGAGGGGAAATGCTAGCCAGTTAACGCAGTGAACGCAGTGAGAACAGTGTTAGGGAAACGCTGCGTGCACACAGCGTGCACGAGCTTTAGCTAGAATAAGACTGGCGGCATCTGCTGTTTGTGAATGAACTGGGTAAAGTGTAAAAGTAAATTGTATGTTTTTAAAAGAGTTATACTGTTCATATTCTTGAACTAATGACCATTTTAGTCACGACTGTAAGTAAGTAGAGCTTTATTGTCATCCCAACAATACACAATAAGTATACAGTGAGACGAAATATCGTTCTCCATGACCATAAGTGCAACGTAAAACTCAACAACACAATACAGTTTTCGCGGTAAAGTATTGTAGAACAATGAAGACAATAGACTAGGACAGAATAGAAAGACATGGAGATGTGCAATGACATGGAGAATAGAGTATGACAGCAGTATGGATGTGCATATATACAGGGTAAGTAAAGTGAGCTATAAGTTATATTGTGCAAATTAAGGCAAGTTGTGCAAGAATGCAATACGTGTGTAAAAGTCCAGGTATGCATAGATGTAGACATATTCACATAATAGTAGCCATAATGGGATCGATATGAATAAATGTGAAGTATTATGTAGTGCAGTGCAGGGCGTGCAGTAAAGAGTCAGGTGTGGGGGGTGGTGCAGACCTGCCCCTGACGCTGCAGAGTCTTCTTCTGGGTGGAAGAGGGGTAAACACGTTATGGGTGGGATGGTACCGGTCAGTCTCAATGCTGGTGGCCTTACGGATGCAGCGGGAAGTATAAGTGTCCTGCAGGCTGGGGAGAGGGCTGTCGATGTCGCGCTCAGCAGTCCGCACAATCCTGGATAGAATGCTCTCGATGGTACCCCTGTAGAAGGTGGTGAGGATGAGTTTGGGGAGGTGCACCTCTTTCAGTCTCCTCAGAATGTGTAGGCACTGCCGGCCTCTTTTGGTTGAGGGAACTGGTGTTGTTGGTCCAGGAGAGGTCGTCTGTGATGTCAGCACCAAGGAATTTGGTCAGTGATGGTCAGGGATGGTCAGTCTTGGTCTTTCTGAAGTCGATAATCAGCTCTTTTGTTTTGTCAACGTTAAGGGACAGATTATTGTCCTTGCACCAGACGGCCAGCCGCTGTACTTCTTCCCTGTATGTTGTCTCATCGTTGTTCTTGATGAGTCCCTCAACAGTGATGTGCTCCTACACCCCGTTTTTATATATCCTTTTGGGTTAAAATGAACACTAAATATACCTTGACTAGACTATGAATCTTAACCAACTAAAATGATGAATTGTCAAAGTCTGTCGGTGCGCGTCGCGTGCCCAGTGACGGAATGCGAGATGATGGTGATTGACCCCTGCCTGCAGGTGATGGCGGATGGCTCGGTGAGCTCCTTCTTCCAGGACCTGTCGTACAGCTCCTTCCAGCAGCTGGCAGATCGCTATGTGCAGGAGGAGATCCCCAGCCACCTGCCCCAGCAGACCACCGCACCAGAGCTCGTCCGTTTCGCCTTCACTCTGGATTTCACCGCCAGGATGGCGGGCCTCTCCAACCAGGCCGTCTGCCGCATCATGGGTTTCGGGAACCAGTACCTGGAGGACCGCTTCACGCAGCTGAGCCGGACCACCTCTGGGGTAGGGGGGCAGGGCTGGGTGTCAGGGAGTGGGGTTTGAGCTTCATCACAGTTTCTTTTTGAAGGCAGACAACCAACCGTAACTTGACTTGCATATGGGTTGCAGTGAGATGGTTGATTGTGGCTTTCTGAAAGTGTAAAGAGGAACATTTGCAATCTGTTTGTCTCACTTGTATGTCGCTTTAGACAAGAGCGTCTGCTAAGTAAACTAAAGTGTAAACTATGCAGGGAAACTTCGGAGTGGCTGTTTCTGACAGTTATTTTGCAGTCAGAGGTCCTGTCACTTTTTGAGCTTGGGTAGAGTCTTATTAGTTTTGTATTGTGACAGTAACTGTACTCAGTTTAATTTTCAGGCACAGATACAAGACCAGTTAATCCAATACTAACTCCAACAGCAGCGATCTGTGTCCATTGTCACTCTAAGTGTTCCAAGTGTCTTTGTGAATTAACAGCTATAATATCTTATCATGTAGTCCTTTTTGTTTTTAACATAAAACTGAATCCCGGCAGGGCAGGGGAAGTGTATGGTGTAGGCTTAAAGATGTACAATACTTCCCTTTTCTGAGTTCCTTTCCTTTCTCGCTCTGAGTTTGACGTTTGTTTAACCTTTAGTCGGAAAATGCCTCAAAATTTCCCCCGAAATGAAAGTTCACAAGCTTTTGATTATGACAGGAAACGTGAATGTATTTCCCACACTCGCTTTAAAAGACCTGCAGTAATTCATATCCTATGACACTTTTCTGACTGCAGGAATCTCAAGTCAAGGAAGTCCAAAACTTCAACGCGCCGGACTAATGGCTTCTGTGCATAATGGCCATTCCTCAGATCCACTCGCGGCTGCGGCCGGAGTTCCAGCGGGAATAACACAGCGAAGGGATCTTCGGCAGAAGATCGGGGGCGTGGAAGCGAAAACTAAATGGGCATCTTTTAACACGAAGGGGAACCACCCTTACCAATGATTTTTAACGTTGTCAACAAGGCCCTCTCGCATTCACGTGGCCTTCTTCAAAGACGGGCTGGAACTCCAGTGTCGTGATGCTGCACACTTTCCACAATCTCCAGGGAGGTGCTGGAATGCGTACAGGCTGCTCCTCAAGTGTCTGTAATGATCTGTGAATCTGTGAAACATGATATCTACCCAGCAGGCCTTGGACAGATGGAAATGGACGGAGCAACATAGGAAGGTCATTATAGCTGCTGGGGCCGTTTACTATTAGCCTGGTTCAGGGCACTTAATGTATGATTAGCCACTAATGTGAATTGATGTTATTCTCTTTTTTATCTTTATTCTGTAGAATGTCTATGCTGTAAGTACAGGGCCTTGTGTCCATCTTAGGACCCAGTGGTGTTTCGGAGGCGGCACCTTTCCCCCCAAGTCACCCCCCACACTTCACCTTACACATTTAGTCTTTAAATTTGTATGGTGAAAATGCAAGGATGTACAGCTCTGAAAATATATATATATATTTTTTTTTTAATCTGCTTTTTTGAATCCTCGGCCCTGTATTACGAAGCAGGGTTACTGGCTTATCGGGGTGACTTGTCGGATTTAAGTGTAAGTGAACAAATATGAAGTCCATTTAAACTGTGGTACCTTAAATCCGACAAGTTAGCCCGATTAGCCAGTAATCCCGCTTCGTAATACAGGCCACTGGTTTAATCCTGGTTCTGCTGGCAGCAGGCTACACTGAGAGGCAATGAGGACACAAGAATAAGGTGAAGCAGGAGACACTGGAAACAACCAGAAGTCAGACAGGTGAAGGGCAGAAGCGACCGTCTAATGCCAGAGATGACCGTTAGCTTATCCAACAGGTTCTCATGAATTATAGCATGACATCATGTGACCTTCAAAAAGAATGGGGAACATTAAGTGCAGGTTTGAAGTGCACTGCTAGGACAGTTTATATCAGGCTCCTAGAAGCAGGACTGAAGTCCCATAAAGTAAGGAAGAAGCCCTTCATTAATGAGAAGCAGGGAAGAGCCAGGCTGGAGTTTGCAAAAAAAAATGTGTATTTCAAATAGCCGCATACCCGTAAGTTGAGAAATGACTGAATTGGAACTTTTTGCTGTGGTCTCGTAATTTTTTCTAGAGCTGTATATACTTGTTCAACTTGCTCAAACGATTTGCAGTTCCTAATTATGTATGCTGGCATACATGGGCTGTGTCTCTGGAAGAAAAATGCTGATCTAAACAATAAATTGATTTGGCAGTTTTATACATTTTATAACTTTGTTAGTGTTTTTTTTTTTACCGAACTACTCTTGCCTCTAACACTGTTTAACGTGCAACAACCACGCAGATTGGTTTTTAAAAACTGGTGTGAAAATAATACAAATAGATAAGAACTAATAACCCTACCAGAATATTTGCAGTACAGCACAGCGAAAGAATTCTTCATTTCCATTTATCTTCCAGTCACATCCACATCTGGGTCACAGGAGGACTGGAACGTATTGCATGAGGATGGGGTGTCAGTGCATCGACACATACATGCAGTGCACCATGGGTAATTTAACAGAAAACAATTATCCTCAGGATGTGCATGTGGTCTGCGGTTTCCCCACCCACACACACAGCAAAGGTGGGATTTGAATCCTTCAGCCCTGGAGGTGTGCAGTTTTGTTTTTGGCCAAAAAAACAATTATAGTACAACTTTGATAAATTATACATAAGACCAAAGGAAAACATTTTAGAATTTCAGCACATGTGAGCAGAGATGGATAGTCAAGGTCCAGAAAGTAAAAAGCTAGACCAGTTGAATATTCTGTGACTGTGACTTTTTATGCTGAACAGGTTGGTTGAAACAAAATCTGAGCCTTGCCTTTCACTTCCTGGACCTGAACTATCCACCTGTGAGTGGTACAAAGGTCCATCATCTTAAACCACAGCAAACACCTAAAGGTCAGCCGCTGCCTCCCCGCCCAGAGCCTTGCCCTGTGCGGCGCTGTCCTCTGACCCAGCTGTGGCAGCATGGGGGGGGGGGCGCAGCAACTCTCACAGTTACTATAAATGTGGTGACATCAAGCGATTCACGTATGTGAGAGATGCTAATCTGTGCCAAACCGCACGTTTCCGGGAGGAAACCCTCGCAGAAACGCTGGGAGGACAAGCTCGGTGTTTGGTGTGGGCCAGGACTAAAACCTATACTCCTGTGAGCCAACAGCACTACACATTCACGTGGAAAATTATTGCTACTCTATGTAATGCAGTGCAAGATACTGTTGGTACATATTTTATTTTGCTGTAAGAGAAGGTTAGTATCTAATGGAAACTTCACCTATGATTCCCTTTTCTGAGTTTGGTACATTTCCTTTGTGTAGTGTGGGTCTGAGACCTATCAGCAGCTAATATGCTTACAGTCTATATTATAATGCAGGAACGAGTTCATTTTTACATTAAGCAGACACCTCTATCCAAAGTAATGCACAATTAACAAAGCAAGGTCAGCCAGTCCCTGAAGCAGCTGGGGTTAAGAGCCTTGTCCAAGGGTCCAATGGTGACATCACTCAGCCAAACCTGGGACTGAACTGATGATAGATCATCATGGGAGATGCAGACCTCTAGGGAACTATGGGAGCTGCAGACCTCCAGGGAACTATAGATCATCATGGGAGCTGCAGACCTCCTGGGAACTATGGATCATCATGGGAGCTGCAGACCTCCAGGGAACTATAGATCATCATGGGAGATGCAGACCTCTAGGGAACTATGGATCATCATGGGAGATGCAGACCTCTAGGGAACTATGGATCATCATGGGAGATGCAGACCTCCAGGGAACTATGGATCATCATGGGAGATGCAGACCTCTAGGGAACTATGGATCATCATGGGAGCTGCAGACCTCCAGGGAACTATAGATCATCATGGGAGCTGCAGACCTCCAGGGAACTA
>JAODJX010000040.1:13267588-13282969 GCA_026776945.1 Isichthys henryi | reverse complement strand
CAGCTTTGTTCTTTGGTCCTTCATGGTGGAGTTTTCCTCTTCAGAAGGCAAAGCATGTTCTGTAGGGGCTCTGTGTCGCCCACTTCAGAGTTCTCATTTTTTCTTTGCAATGAGCATCCGACTGGCTCTGAAATTGCTTGGCAGTTCACAGTTTCTTAGCCACGTGAATAATTTTCCTGTCATCAGCGGAGCTTGTGGATTTCGGACAACCTGACTTTGGTAGGTTTAAAAGTTCCTCGTTCTCTCTAGTGCCTCAGGATATTAAGAACACTTGATTTTTGAATGTCTAACTTATCTGTAATCTGCAATGCAAGACAATTTTATTATCAAAATATTTGACTGACTGACTGATCGTTCAGTCGAATGTGGTTCCTACCATTTTGCTATGTTGGCTTCCAAAGAGATAGACACACGTTTGTTGTCTTATTAAACAGCACCCAATTAGACTGCTTGTCAATGAGCATTTAGAATGATAATTTGGGTTTCAATTTCTAACTACTTGAAATGGATGTTTTACTTAAGTACTATTTGTTTCTAATGCGATACCTTTTTGGTAAACAATCATATGAATGCTGTATTTATTTTTGTTATTAAACCAATGCATTTGCAACATTTTTACTGAATTAAGCAAGCATCCCAAGACTGTTTTTGAGCACAGTATATTCAATTCATATTTAGCAAAACTAGAGAATTCAGTGGCGTTATACTCATGAATGAGTTGATTGGATTTAATTCATGATGTCAGGAGGTCTTATGGTGACTACTATGAGACTCCAGCGGTTGGCGTATGCAGCCTCCAGAGGAGCGATACCCCCCCAGAACTGGCACCCCGAGACCTACATGGAGGCCCTCCGAGCCAGCGGATTCACGGACGTCCACATGAAAGAAATGACCGACAGAGGCATAAACTTTCAGGCCATTTTTGCAACAGCTACAAAGTGATCGATGCAAAGTCTGATTCCCATTTATTCAGTGCAGTTTAACATGAAACTAGTGTTTATGTCATTGCAACGGTGTTGACAATTTAAAAGCACCCAGTTTGACTGCTTTTCAATAAACTTTTCAACTCGGAACTGCTGTATCCGATCTCTTTATGTGAGGTCATTTAGAATCATAATTTGGTTTAATTTCTTACCACTTTAATGTTTTAGTTAAGACTACTGGTTGTGTGTGTTTTTTTTTAATAAATAATAATAAACAAACAAATAAAATAGTGAGTTTTTTTAGAAAACCAATTAATTTTCAATGAATTAAGCAGACATTCCATGAAGTCCTGGGACCTGAGTTTCTGGGGGTGGGGGGGTGGTAGGGGGGTGTGAGGTGTGATGGTTGCCATTGTTGTTGGGCTGGAGTAGGTGAGGGGTGTGATTATGTCCCTTTCAAACCTGCAAGTTGCTGAGGTCGTCAGTCAGGTCTTTGTCCCAGCAGGGGGGTGGTCTTCTGTGGAGACTGTCAAGTTCCTGGGAACTATCATTTCCCAAGATCTGAAGTGGGAGAGCAACATCTCATCCATCCTCAAAAAGGCATAGCAGAGGATGTAATTCCTGCAACAACTTAGGGAGTACAATCTCCCACAGGAACTTCTGATCCAGTTCTACTCAGCAGTCACCGAGTCTGTCATGTGCTCCTCCATCACAGTCTGGTTTGGAGCAGCCACCAAACAGGACAGGAAGACACTGCTATGGACAGTCAGGACAGGAAGACACTGCAATGGACAGTCAGGACAGGAACACACTGCAATGAACAGTTAGGACAGGAACGCACTGCAATGGACAGTCAGGACAGGAACACACTGCAATGGACAGTCAGGACAGGAACACACTGCAATGGACAGTCAGGAAAGGAACACACTGTAATGGACAGTCAGGACAGGAACACACTGCAATGGACAGTTAGGACAGGAACGCACTGCAATGGACAGTCAGGACAGGAACAGACTGCAATGGACAGTTAGGACAGCAGAACAAATCTTTGGTGCCCTCCCTCCAGGACTTCAAGAACCAGGAAAAGGGCAGGGAAAATCATCACTGACCCATCACACCCTGGGCACTGTCTTTTTGAACTCCTCCCCACTTGCAGATGATTCAGAAGTCTGCAGACCAGAACCAGTCGCCATAGGAAAAGTTTCTTCCCTCCAGCAATCACCCTTACAAACATCTGACCTGCAACATCGAACTACACCTGTTTCTCTGACTGCAACATCTTGCTCCACTCACAACACACCACTGAACTGAATCAGACATTCTATACACTTTGCACCTTGTATGTTGTTTACGATTTATGTACATTCTTCTGTCTGTAAATAAGATGTCCTTTATATTGTATTTAATCTGTACTGGTTTGATCTATTGTATTGTAGTGTACGGGAGAGACACCAACTGCCAGAAACAAATTCATTCTGTGTGCCACACACACACACACACACACTTAGCCAATAAACCTGATTTTGATTCTAAAGACTTTCTGCTTGCACTGTATTTGGGAGGAATTCAGTGCTGCCATACCTATGATTGATTTGATTGATTCTGATTCAGGAGGTCTTATGGTAGCTATCATGAGAGTCCACAGGGTGTCATACTTGGTCTCCACGTGAATCCACATGGAAGACAAGACTGACAGAGGCAGAAACTTTCAGGGAAATTTTTTGCGACGGCTTCCAAGTGTTTGATGCAGTTTGATTCATATTTGGTCGTTAGAGTTTAACATGAAACGATTGTTCCACTTGTTCTTGCTGAGCTGCTGAGAATTTAAAACCACTTAAAACATTGTAAAACTTAATGAAATAAACAAATAACCAATAAAACACTTGCAAATTGTTAATCTTCCAAACAGGTTCAGCTTTGTCGCTGCCCTGAGTACTTGGGGTGGTTTTGCTCTACTTCAGCTCATTTCATTCTGAAACCTGTTAGGCTTTTGATGCCAAGTCATTGGCAATTAGAAGAGATTTGGGACAAAATGCCTAATGGGAAAAATATCTGCATTATAAAAATGTAATGTAAGTTAACGGAGGACTGCATGCCTGGTAACTGCAGCCCTGTAAAATGTTAAGTTTTGAAGATAAAGCTCTTCTACATTTCAAGGCATCTGTAGCATGTTCCTTAATTAATACTGGTTCAACTGGGAAAAGCAGAATTGGAAAACCCATTAGATGCGTGGTAAATTACGATGCATGTATGAAGTCGATTTTGCCCAGCATGGCATCCACTTGGCAACAAGATTCATAGAAATGATCCCCAAATTGCCACAATTCATCAGAACATCAGAATGACTTGATTATAAAAACACGATTTCAGGAGCGTTTAAGTAGACAAAATAAGTCAGCAGGGACCAGGTTGTGTCGATGGGATTTCGCCTCAAGTGAAGTGGAGACCTGTGTCCAAAGCACCCCCTAAGATCAGGTTTGCCCCTAGGATCCACTGGGCCCAGCTCAGCAAAGCCAGAAATGCCAACAGATGTCATGACGCTGCGTGTACAAGAAAAACAAAGTACACCGGCACGCAGAGCCCTGAGCCTCGTCCCCTGGATCCTTTTGTAGTTTTCGCAGAAATTGAACAGAGTATCAAAACTCTTGGGATTTCCTTATTTTTAATTAATTTAAAGAGCTACTTGCACTATTTTATTTTATTTTTTTTGGAAAAAAGGTTTTCTTTATTCTCTTAAAGAAGAAAACGACAGCAAAAAATGACTCTGGATCATAATTCATGCATGAAAAGGTTAAATATCGTTACTGGACAGGCTAGCAGGGCAGTAGAACTGGATTTTCACTATGCAAAGGATTTTTGGAGTGTATATTACCAATAAAACGTATTTGCTGTCTTTAATCAGAATATGTCTCTGTGCCGTTGTCTAACTGAACGTTACTCAAAATACAAATCAAAAGTTTGCAAAATCGATTGTTTGACAATCGACTACAATGCATAAACAACGCACGCGTGCATTATGGGCAATTGTAGTTTTTTTATTTTATATTGAACCAATAAGTATACGGGGAAATGACTAAAACACCCAGAAATCACTTCGGCAGAAGTGCTCGGTGACGCGTTTGTTCACGTTCGAAAGACGAGGGAAAATCAAAAATCAAACCGCATTCTCATCGGTGCCCGTCTCCTTCGTATTTTCTCTGTAAACCATTAATAACAAATTATTACATTAATATATTGACTGACGTCGTCAGGTAAGTGTTCCGCGTAACGGATTAAATGAGCTGTCTGAGCCTTATGTATGGTACGGGTTGGCCTTTGGCTGAAATGCGAGCTGGTCCGCCGTCATCCTGCCGCACCGAGCCCCTTCACGCCTCCCGTTTTCCTGGCAGGCAGGTGCCAAAATGCAGCGGAACAGCCGCATGAAGCGGGAGCTGCAGCTGTTGGCCGCCGAGCCGCCGCCTGGGGTGTCCTGCTGGCAGACGGAGCACGACGTGGGCGAGCTCAAAGCCGGTGAGCGGCCTGGTTTTCACCATCGATCAGTTTATTGCTTTAAGTTGCCAGTTGTAGGTTTTGTTTTCTGCCTGAGCTGTCTGTATGGTACGGGCTGGCCTTGGGCTAAACAGAGCTGGTCTGCCGTATGCAAGCAGCATGACGCATTATCACTTATATTAAAGGAAAAAACACCAACGCTTAGAACCTGAATAAATACAACTCGCGTCCTCCGTCAAGAATGTAAAGAAGCATCAGACTGGTGCAATCCAACTTGGTTGTGCTTATTTCTAGGGATGCACCGATACTAGTATTGGTATAGAGTCTGATTCCATGCTCATATACTTGTACTCGTCCTTGTGACAATGCAGCAGTGTCTATAACCGATACGATGTGATGACATTTCAGTGATATAATTACCAAGCAGAATAAACAGGATAAAATGTCTGCAGTGTGGAAGTACTTCACTGTTAGCAACGTAAACCAAAGCATGCCATAGCATTGAATTTCAGACGCATCAAAAGAAAAAGCAACAATTTTGTTTCTGTTAATTTCAGAAAAGCCCTTTGTGGTGTTTTACCCATCACTGCCGCCCTACACTGTTTGTACTGAGGCTCGATTTCTTTCACAGCAAATGTGAAACTAATCCCTATGTTGGTACATTTGTCCCTACCTAAAGCTAACTGTGGCACGGACAATGGCAAAACTTTGCTATTCTATTATATTATATTCAATTCTATTCTATGTGATTTTACTCTATGCAATTGTATGGAAGCCTGTTTATTCTGTTTGGAAAGGCAAACAATGCCATCAAGTGGTATAATACGGTACATGCCGATTTTGGCCGTGACTTGTAATTCTGAATAATAAATGTGTGCTACAGAATTAACATCTTTGCGAGAAAAACTAATCAGCAACAGGAGTGCAGTTATTAGTTTAGTACGTTGACAGCGTTCTTCTATGGTTACACTTACAACTGATAGTATATCCGTATGTCAGGAGTTTGTATTCTTGTGGAAATCCTGACCCAGATGTGGTGGTATATTTAGAAAATGAGTAATGATGGATACTGACAGCTGTATGGATATATCACACCTACTGCTAAACTGTGACCCAAACACTCCTTTGACACTGAGTCTTGTACATGCCGCAAGTTACAATAATGTCCTCTGTCTTCATATTCTACTCTACTTTGTCCTACTTTGTTAGAAAAATAACAGCATCTTGCAGTAATGATCATTCACTGCCTGATGGTAACTGCTGAATGTCCCTTTAATGTGCTGATGGATTCATTTTTATAATTGCAGAATTAGTGGGAGGGGTGAACACTCCGTATGAGGGTGGTGTGTTTTCCCTTGAGATAAAGGTCCCAGAACGGTGAGCAGCCACCTGGTTTAATAACTGCTTACTTCAAAAACAGCTCTATTTTCGTCTTTAATACTTTGATCGGTTGTGTATGGAATGTACGTACCGTCTGTCTTTTTATTCTGCAAACAATGACTCTTCTGGTGTTTTTGAAAATATCTAATGGATTGTTTTCTTAGGTATCCCTTTGAACCTCCCAAAATTCGCTTTCTGACGCCCATCTACCACCCGAATATTGACAATGGTGGCCGCATCTGCCTCGATGCTCTGAAGTTGCCGCCAAAGGTATCAAAGTTCCTCCACTGTTTTTTTTTTTTTTAGCTAAAAAATGGTCTCTCTCCTCTCAGTACATTAACCGATTACCTTTCGGTTTTAAGTAAAGCTACACCACCTGCCCCCCTGAGCTTTTCAAGGAGTGTATAAATTTGCATGTTTACTGGTTCCTTATTGGCTCACAGGGAAGTTCATGCTAGAGCCGCTGTAATGTCCATAGGCAGTAGTGCAATTGCGTCATGTTTTAGATACATAATGTTCTTAAGATGATCATTACCCAATATGTAACATGGTCCTAATGCTCTTAGGTTCTTGGCTTGACATGGGATTGTCAGCGTGTTTCTGGACATAGAGAACAGGGATCAGTGGGTAGGTTAGTTGGTTAAGTGAAGTATTGATGACTGACATTTGTTCATGACAGGGAGCGTGGAGACCATCCCTAAACATCTCCACCGTGCTGACTTCCATCCAGCTGCTCATGGCTGAACCCAACCCGGATGACCCCCTCATGGCCGACATCGTGAGTATGGGCGGGTGATCACATCCAGCTTCATGTGATGTGTGGCAGATGGTGGCAATCGGACTCATGTTGGTATATGGAAGCTCCATTTCTCAATATATTGGCTGTGACCTTTATGCAGTTCTTAGCTGTAGAATCTGTGATTTGAAAACTATCAATAGTAGAGAAACTTTTATTTTTAAGAAGCCAGCAGGGTTTAGTAAACTGCTGTTAGCATCTGATCCTGCAGTGAAGCTTGTATGATGTCACGGCTGAAGCTCTTGACTGTTTCTTCAGTCTGCAGAATACAAGTACAACAGGCAGGTGTTCCTGGAGAAAGCCAAGAAGTGGACTATGAAGCATGCCATGCAGCGGAATCTGGTGGGTCTTTGGTTTCTTCTGCTCTTTGAGGTCATCTGGAAATGTTGCCGATCGTAAAGGCTGCTTGTTTCCTGTGTCCATTAAGGCTTGCAGTTTGCATATTTCAGGTGTTATTCTTCAGCTGCTCAGTAGTTTAATGGAGTCATTTCATTGTAGCTTGTTGAAGGCTACCTTCATGGTCGTTTATTTTTTTTAAAGAGCAGAGACTGATGATTTTTTTGCGGGGGGTGGGATTCTCAGCATGCACAGGGCCACTCTGAACAACAGCCAAGAGCTGGTCATAGATCATTTTGTGGAAGTAGCATGACAGCTGGTGGCCGCAGTATTAACGGGGCAGTAATGGCATTACCATTAACCTAGATTTTGTGCAATTTGAAGATGTGCGTTGAAACCATTGATGAATCACGCTCAAATTTGAAAATACATCCGCAAGTATTGCAAAAGTTTTCACATTCCCTTGAGGTGGTTTTTGTGGAAGTATGAGACATGGATCTTAATTTTTACGGGATGATAAATGGCAAGTATTATTCATATAACATCCATTAATGGATCACACCCTATTTGTAATATTAACTTGGGTAAAGACTGCTTATAATTTGCACAACTTTAATCATGGTTCCTATGCAATAGGGGGAAATTGTTTTGTGTTTTTTTTATGAAATGTTATTGTTTCTTCCAAGTCTGGAAAAGTGTAGACAAAGGAAAGAATTTGTTGTTTCCAAACTATTGCAACAAATTGGCCAACTATGTGTTCAAAAAAAAAAAACAGTATTTACTTACTAATGTTTTTGATTAAATCACTAATTGAAGAGCGGTGTCCCAAACCACAGAGTGGGGGGTGTGTCTTTGTTTCTGCTTAATATCCAGAAAGAAACACTGATGTAGGCTGCCTTGCAGTGTATAACTCTAACAGTGGGGAAATGCAAGTTTTCACTTGCTTGGATTTGCCAGTCCCACAAATTGTAAATGAGTGGCCAAGGATCCCAAATGTGAACGGAAAGTAAAAACAGTCGACATTTTGAACATGGGCGAGTTGTTAGTCACGGGGTGGACTGAAGCTTTGCTGTCAGCTCAATCAGTGATGGGCGCAGTCCGGTCCTGCTTTGATAAGCAGCTTCTGGACGATGCCTCCTTCCCCCTTTCTAAATTTGAAAGGTTCAGATGGATACTAATTCAGTCTTGTTCAAAGGGTGTGAAGGAGATGGATCTAGCAGGTGCAGAGAACAGAGTATCGCGCAAGAGGGAGATGCTTGGTCCAGAAGAGCCACAGAAGAAGGTGAAGACCAGCCTGTAGATTTGCATTTCTGTGTTTTCCTGTCTTGTTTCTCTGTCTATGTATGTACTACTGTCAATATCAAGCAATAATAAATTTTATCTTTTACTTATTTACTCATCAGGGGGTCAGTTTTCTTTCTCTTAACCTGGAAATGTTCTGCTATTCAGGATATCTCGCTGCTTCTTGTTAGCGTTTTTTGTACATCAAGTTCCTTTGACTGATGGGGCGATGTGGGCAGAACAAGACCTTCTCAGGATGTTGCATTACATTACGGGGCAGGAGCTTTTGTCCAAAGCAACGTACGAGTGAGGATCTGAGAGCAGGGTCAGGCCATGTCCTTGGTGGGTTAGGGGCTTTGCTCAGGGGACCAGCGGTAAAATCGCTATCATTCATAGGACTTGAACCAACAACCTTCTGATCAGCCAGAGCCTACACGCCTCCCTCTCCTGAAAGTTTCTACGTTTGCTGTTGAACACCTGCTTTCTGGTTACTCTGCACAAAGATGTAATTGTAAAAACTGAGTTTTAATCCATTGGTTGCTCAAAACGTTTCTGTGCTGATGTTGTTCTCAGTCTTAGTCAACTAAACACCAACTGAATGCAGACAAGAACCTGGGTCCCCTACCACCAATACATGATTTGCGGGAGGTATTTTTTGCTTTTGTGTAAAGCATAAAACTATGAGCCATACTTTTTTGTTAAGTATACAAATGACGACCTTTACACAATGGAGCCAGTCCTAACCCTAATCTCTAACTTGTCCCCTACGACTGTGTGCCAACCTGCCTTAACCATAAAACAATCTTCAAATATCCAACTGTAAGAGGAATCTTAGATCACATTATAATCCGTTTCAGTTTGTGTGAGTGTTTTAAATACAATTTCAATCGTGCTTTTTAATGCTTTATGTTCTCATATAGGGGTTCCTATCCTATCTTCTGGCACCACGCTGTATCA
The DNA here is from genome assembly GCA_026776945.1 of Isichthys henryi. Taxonomy (NCBI): domain Eukaryota; kingdom Metazoa; phylum Chordata; class Actinopteri; order Osteoglossiformes; family Mormyridae; genus Isichthys; species Isichthys henryi. Next base: position 13,273,807 of record JAODJX010000040.1, on the reverse strand, counting down.
GCAGAAGAAAAAGCCATCATCCATCAAACAACAAAGTACTCGAATGGTCCCTTATTCTGATTTTTTTTTCTCCCCCTGCTCGGCAAACCTTATCACTGAATTCTCCCCCCTGGTTATGGTGCCATAAGAACACAAAAAATTGACCAACAAGGGGAGGCCATTCAGCCCATCAAGATTGTTTGGGGTGAACTCAACTAATAGCTCTTAAATCTTATCCTATCTATCCCTCATTTAAAGAAGCCCAAGGTTTTAGCTTGCACTACACTAACAGGAAGACTGTTCCATACTCTAGTTTAAAATGTTCTTCTGCTAATCTCCACCTATGGCCACGAGTTCAATGCCAATTTTTGTATGATGTAATCTGGTCCTCAGACACCAACTACTCCTGTAATAACACTGGCAGTAAATGATGGAGGCTATAATTAAAAAAATTAAAAATCAAAGGACACGATTATGCAATGTATAACTTTGCAGTCTGCCGTTAATCAGTGGTCATTGGTAAAATAAATCAGTCTTCCGTTTACTGGAAAAATGTGTGCGCCTTGCATAATGATTAAATAATCGATCTTAAAGCATAATGGATTTAGAGTGTTATGTAATTATGTCATTTACACCACTCAGCCATAACATTAAAACCCGGTGAAGTGAATAGCATTGATTATCTCATTAAAATAGCACCTGTCAAAGCTGCCAGTATATAGTAGGCAAGCGAACAGTAAGGTCTTGAAGTTGATGTGTTGGAAACAGGAAAAATGGGCTGAGCATGTAAGGATCTGAGCAACTTTGACAAGAGCCAAGTTGTGATGGCTAGACGACTGGGACAGAGCATCTCCAAAACGACAGGATTTGTGGGGTGTTACTGGTATACAGTGACCAGTGCCGACCAAAAGAGGTCCAAGGAAGACCAACTGCTGAACCAGCAGTCTAGTCCAATCACACAGGAGAGCTGCTGTAGCACAAATTGCTAAAACAGTTAATGCTTGCTATCATCACAGTTTGCTGTATAGCTGCTGACCGGTCAGTGTCCATGCTGACCCCTGTCTGATGAGTCACATTTATTGTTACATCATGTGAATGACCAAGTGTGTTCATGGTTTACTGGGGGAAGAGATGCCACCGGGTGCACTATGGGAAGAGGGCAAGTTGGTGGAGGAAGCGTGATAATCTGAGCAAAACTCTGCTGGGAAACCTTGTGTCACGGAATTCATGTGGATGTTACTCTGACACGTGCCTCGATGGTTTAGAGCTGCACGAATGGGCCTTTCACTGCATTAGGCAAGTGGTGTAAATCAAAATGGATCCATCATATTGATGAATCATGAGTGGGTGTTTTCACAGAGACAAACATCCATCATTCTTTATGTGCAGTAAACGCACGTCTTTTGATCTAAGCAGCAGGAAATGTTTTGGGAAAAAGCTATTAGTTTGACTGTCGTGGGCCTAATACCAGGTTCAAAGTGCTGTTCTCTGGGTAACTATAGTTTAGTCTTGATGCTATGAGTGATCCTAAAACCTTTGTAGGTGGAATTATATTCAAGGCTTTTGTTTCTAAGAATAGGAGATAGAATGACATAGGAAGACACATAACAAAGATAATGGCTGTTTTTAATAAAATTAATAATTTTATTTGATCATACAATTCATTGTTTACAGAGGTTTGAAAATATATACATCCAAAATAGTAAATCTGTTTTGTACATCTAAAAGCTTTATTTTTCAATATAAAATTATATATTTGAATATAATAGGAAAACATATTGGGAAACAGAGGAATATTAGCATGCTATTTCAGAGGTAGTTACTCTGTATGTACAATAACTAAGCCTACTTTACAAACCCGGGGTTTTGAAGGAGTCACACGTGGGCAACAAATTCTCAAATACCCAACTCTGGAGTGTTTTTTTTTTTTTAAAGTTTCTTTCTTATTTTCTGATTAAATACAATTTAGAAAATGATAGCATTCTTCTATCATTGTGGTGTGTGGAGAAGAACGCTTACTGAATTGACATGATAATGTTGTGTAGTGCAGTGGTCACCAGTCATTTGATCGCAATCTGCAGGTCAATCTTTCATTACAGGTCGATTGACATTCCATGTCGAACGCGACATCACGACCATCACGTTATCGGACCATCACGTTATCGGATCATCACGTTAACGCTACTGCATCAATTAGGCTGTATCACTAGCTTTAGCGCACAGACGTTGCACTCATATTTTTTTTGCTGGACTGCATTCGGCACTAAAGGACAATGTAGACATCCCACTTCTCAATGAAGTTCTGGGAGTATCCCGGAAGCAGACAGTAGCCTCCTGATGTGCATCGCCCTGGAAATCTGTTCCCTAACTGGGGCTAGAGGGTGGTGGTAACATTAGCCAGCAAGACATTTTGCCGGTGCAAGCCTGGCCCACCCTTTGGCAATTTTTTCTGGCTGTATTTATGGCTTAACAGCTGTCATCTGAATGCTCACTGTCACCACCTTGTGGATGTTGTTCCACTGTCTGAAATTTGATTGGGCCTTATTTTGCTAAGGATAGTAAGTGGTAAATCGACAGTTAACTGTCCATCAGTATCACGCAATCCTTTCAGAGATTTTGATGTGGGAATCGGTAGTGTGTGGCTTGAGTTAGGGCACTGGGTGTGGAAAGTCACCGGCTCAAATCTTAAGTTTGGCCTAGTGATTTTGCCGATGGGCACTTAAGCGAGGCACTTAACCCCCAGTTGCTCCCGGGTCTGTCTGACCTTTAATTGTATGTTGTCTTAAGAGAGATGTGTCTGCTAAATAAATTAAATGCAATGTAAAACATCTTCACGGCCGCAAATCACTTCTGGTTTGGCATTCATGAGATGATGCCACTCAAATGAATATTTACTTAACACTGTTAAATAAATAAAGCTGTGTACTGTTCTCATTTGCTATAAGAAAGAGAAGGTCTGGATATAAATGATCTGAAATACCTTAGACATGTCTACGTTCTTTACAGGCCAGGAGCAATGTAGCAAGTGAAGGCTTGCTACCCGACATCAAAGGGATCAAAGCACATAGCTGAAGCCAAACAGGGAGGCATAACAGTTATGTCTGAATGCGTTTCTTTGAAAATGGTCTACTTTTTTTGGCATGGTGCCAGGGGGCAATTTATGATTTTTTTTTTGTTTGTTTATCATCAACTCGGCTGCGATCAGCATTCACGCCGATAATCGGCTGGTAAAAGAAGAATCAGATACAGCCATTTCTGGTTTAATAAGAATGGGTGTTCATGGAGCTGAAGATCACCAGGAGTTACTCCTGTGGGGATCAGAATCGCCCTTGCGAATATCGGTGTTCAGAGGTAATGGGTACGTTAACTGGATGTTTGTCCTTCAGCCTTTCAAAATAATGTTCCGGTTTCACGTCTCTCAAAGTAAGCTTATAAATGCAGTTTAATTGACTTTACATAGTGTATGATGATGAGGTCTCTGTATTTATGTATTTATATACAAACACAAAAAAAAACAACTAAGCCTCTTGACTGCTGTCATCTGACTGCTCACTGTCACCACATTGTGGATGTTGTTCCGCTGTCTGAAATCTGATTGGTCCATTTTTTTCAATGCTGAGAGGCCTGCTTTGTAGTAGGACCTGTTTCCCATCACAGTTCTGTGTTGTGTGAACAGTCAGTTGTTCAGGAGTGAAAGGAAAAGCGGGGCGAATGGTGGGTTTTAGATGGGAAGGGGGCGCTATTCCGCTCAGGCTCCTCATGCTGGGTCCGTGTGCCGTGGTGAGGTGTAGTCCCGTTTTCCTTCTTGGGGGGGCCTTGTTGTTGGCAGGGGATGAGAGGGATTGGTGATGAAGTGGTCGTGTAGTGTAAAGGCTCCAGCGTGGGCTGGACATTGCTCTCGTACAGCACGTCCACCTCGGAGAAGGACACCAGGGCCTGTGTGGAGTCGTACGAGCTTTTCTCCGTCTCCTCAGAAGCGAAGAAGTCCAGGGTCTCTTCCCGGCCAGGCCGAGACCTTCTCCAGAGCAGCCGGAGATCTTCCTTGAAATGCGGGTTGAAGAGCAGGTAGATGAGGGGGTTGAGGCTAGCAGGGAGAGGCAGCAAGACCAGGAGGACCGACTTGATGGCCTCCTCACCAATGCGAAAGAGGCCCAGCAGGGATGAGAAGGTGAGGAAAGCCACAGGGCAGTAGAGCAGGCAGTTGGTGAAAATGAGCCAGGCCACATGCTTGATCATGGCGCAGTCCCAGATGCTATCAAACTCGCCCTTCATTAGGTCCCAGTAGAGCTTAATGTAGGTGCCGGTGATGACCAGAAAGCAGAGTGTGTTCATCATGATCAAGGCCACCATGTAGCCCAAGGTGGATGGTTGACCTTCTGGCAAGGGCGATGGCAGGCAGAGGGGCGAGGAGTCGTACTCCCCGATCCAGAAGATCGGCAGGGCCCCCACCATGAGGGACAGCGCCACGCAACAGAGGGCGGCTGTCTTGACACTGCCAAAAGACGGCGACTTCCTGTAGGCACGGACACAGGACACCGACACGCTGCACTGCACTGCCGCCAGCGTGAGAAAGAGGATGGATGCCTCAGAGGCGAAGACCGAGAGGAAGCCGGTTGCCTGACATCCCGGGCCTGTCTCCCAGCGGGCGCCATACTTGGCAAACTGCCCAAAGGTGAGGGCATCCACCAGGGCCAGCGTGCCCGTGCACAGCCCCATCAACAGGTTGGCTCCCCCAATGGCGCCGATGACAAACTTGACCGGGGACAGGTAGCTGGGCGAGGTAAAAACCGTGACAATGAGCAAGCTATTGCCCACCAAGGATACCACGGTGATGGCCCACACACCCAGTCTGACCACCCAGCTGTCGATCATATATTCACATGGCTTGAAGGGACCTGCAATGGAAATGAAATGGAAACTGGCATCAGTGCAAAGTTAGTTGCGAAATAACTGCTCCTAATAGACCATGGGCTACGACCTTTGTGCATCTGCCGATGCGATTTACCTGGAGTGGGCGTACACTGAATGCTGGCCTGGAGTTTGGAGTCTTCAACTTCCAGCTGGAACTCCTCCATATCGAGATCATCTGGAACAGAAGGTCATGACTCTCCATCAACTACTTGAACATAAAGGTCAGTTGACCGTTTTACCTGATATAAAATTAGCTAGGAAGCTAATCACAATTGCCTCGCTAGATATACTAATAATTGTAAATTGCGTTGTAGAGTTTTTGTGGCAACACAAAATATAGTTATTTTTGTTGTCAAGAGGTACAAATTTTTGTCAGAAAAGTGTAAAATAAACAAATAAATCATGTTTTTTGTGTCTTAATAATAAGACTGTCATCATAACTTGTGGCGTTTGGCATGAAAGTAGAGTAACATGAATCATAAATAAAGATGTTTGGCTCAACTGCCGGCATTCGGAGTTTCTGCTTCTCAGAAACATACCAAAGAAAATGCACTCATGTGTTTTTGTTAAATCCTCCATGACAGATTACACGTAAAGCACACAGCAATAACCAAGGGGAAAGGGTTTCTTTTCTGCGTGGCTAGTCAATCATATCGCTCCATTTTTCCTCATGTTCCCTCCCGTTACTTGAGATTTATGACGTTCTGCTAAATCAATGATTTAGTGTCTCAAGATATCATGGTACAGCATTGTTTAAACCCAGATAGTCCTCTCATAATGACGAAGAACAATAACAGTTGTCTCTGCTTGTAAGTGAATATTAGTGTTTTTAGTGATCTCTTTCCAAGCCACCAGTGTCTCTCCACTCCCTTCCTTAATCAGTATTACTTAATATGCAGTCGTCTATTTGCACATCCTCATCCCTGTTACATTACTTATTTCTTTACTCATTCCTAAATTGCACAGACTTGTCTTGTCTGTCCTGTACTGCACCGCTGTTCCTCCTGTACAGCACTACTGTCTATCCTGAATTGAACTGCTGTTTGTCCTGTACTACGCTGCTGTCAGTCCTGTATTGCACTGCTATCTGTCCTGTATTGCACTGATGTTCGCCCTGTATTACACTGCTGTTTGTCCTATATTGCACTCCTGTTCCTCCTGTACTGCACTGCTGTCTGTCCTATATTGCACTCCTGTTCCTCCTGTATTGCACTGCTGTCTGTCCTATATTGCACTCCTCTTCCTCCTGTATTGCACTGCTGTCTGTCCTGTATTGCACTCCTGTTCGTCCTGTACTGCACTGCTGTCTGTCCTATATTGCACTCCTGT
>JAODJX010000040.1:13226585-13241529 GCA_026776945.1 Isichthys henryi | reverse complement strand
CCCCCCCCCCGCGCCCCCCCCCCCCCCCCCCCGCCCCCCCCCCGCCCCCCCCCCCCCCCCCCCCCCCCCCCCCCCAGGCGAGAGCAGGGCAGAGAGGGGTGTGGCTCTGGTTCTTCAGAAGCTCCGTACTTTGCTGTCAACTCGCCCTGTCCCATGTGAATGCAAAAGTGCACGAGTGACTTTCTGTGAAGAGCATCGGATTAAAGCAAAGTCTCATAAATTCCACCAAGAATTTCCGATCAGTTTTTTAAAGGAATGCACTTATTTAGCAGCCACCTTTATCCAAAGGAACTGGCGTCAAGGGTCTTACTCAAGTGGCCACTCTGAAGATTTAGAGGCTTGAACCAATGACCATCTGTTCACAGGTGTAGAGTTCCAGCCTGCTGAGCCACACACTCACCCCACATTGGATTCTCACTGATGCACATTATCTATGAATACTGTATGAATGCATAAAGATGTCACATGCAACTACAGGAAGTAGTTTGTTTTTGCCGTAGCCCTGATTTCTTTGCTGGTTGTTCAATGTAGACGCATAGTGTGAGATCTCAGTCATTCCTCCGTACCACAGAAACTAAGCTCATCAGGCTTGATGGTGCTTGCTTGGTGTGATTTCTAAATTGCTCCAAGATCATGGCATGACGGTGGAGGCTGTTTCTCACCTAGGAGCCCGAGTGGGATACAGGGTCAAGGCTAGTTTTGAGAAAACATACACCATCGCAGCTGTGAAATCAGCCCGTTTTTGCTAATCAGTTTGTTTATTAAACAAATCACCTACAAACCGTTTGTATCTATTTGTGGTTTTGGCGCTGTCCAAATGATGTCCTGACCAATGTGCTGGAATCACACATTTAACGGGGGCCGGGCCCATTGATGTGAGGACCACCCAAGGTTCCCCTTACCCCTCCCCCCCGCCAGTCCATCATAAAACAGCACCCAGAATGGTCTTGCTTCTTTTGCTGATGCCACAAATTTCATTTTCAATTATTTACTTTCCTAGGCATACAAATATTACACATAATGCTTTATTTAGAATTTAGTGATCAGTGGTCATTGTTAACACACCACAGCACACAGTGTGCAACAACGAAACGTGTCCTCTGCATTTAACCTATGTGACTTTCGTGACATAGTAGGGGGTAGCTAATTCAGCGCCCAGGCAGCAGTGCTTGAGGACGGTACCTTGCTCAGGGTACCTCAGTGGTGCCTTGCTGGTCGGGGATTTGAACCAACAATCTTTCGATTATAAGTGCGCTTCCCTAACCGATCTTTATGATTTAAAGATTCCCTTTTGGCTCGATATTTGATTCTAAATGTTGAATTAAAAATGTGTATAAAGTGCAAACGATAAGCTCAGTGGATCATTTTCTGAGGGATCGGTTGACCATCTAAATAAAGTATGAATGAGCTCCCAGAATGAAGCCTGTCGTAACATGACAGTGTCCAGCACTAGCAAAACAGGCACATCCTGAAAAGAAATACATCTTGATTTGCATAAGTATGAATACAGATATATTGTTTTTTGATCCGCTCTCACTCTCCTTTGTAACATACATAGAAATGAGACAGAAGATTGGCATCTGGAACCAACTCCAGTGTAGGATCAGCCATTTATCCTGTACCCTGCATTAAGAGCCTTCCTCAAAGGCCCAACACAGATTTGGGAATTGGCCCAAAGATGGGATTTGAACCAACAACCTTCCACTCACAAATGTTGAGGCCTAACTCACTGAGCAACACACCACACATCAGCCCTTGCACCTTAAGGATGGAGTGTGAGACTGCTTCTCCATGCCAGACCGCAGACGGTCGGCTCTCTTTTCCAGGAAGACCCTTGGCAGGGATCGATCGCACAGCCTTCCTCCGAGGTGTCAGGCCCTCAAGTCCTGCTGATTTGATGATTCACCTTGAGAGAGGGATAGTGATGCTCTGACATGGGTGTTGAATGAATCACTTAGAGATCAGGCTGCTCAGTCACTGCCAAAATGCCCAGAGTGATGACTGACAAAATTGGACCACATTCCCACTGTGACCAACTAGTGAGTCATTTTCGAGGGAAACTGAACTGTGTTCTCAAGAAACAAAGTAAATCTTCTTCAGGACATTCAATTACAAGATTACAAGTTAGGTGCTCTTTCCTGTCAAAACATTTTATTTATTCACTAAATGGATCATATCTCAGCATGAATACAATAATTTTTTAAAATTGCGCTAAAGCGGCTAGTTTAATAAGTGAAGAAAGTTGCATAGTGAATTTGGTTTCAACAGCCTGTGGCTGTCACTAGACTCGCATGGCTGGTAGACTTTGTTTCCCAGTTCATTATAGTTTAGACTTTGTGTGTCCATGTAGATATTTTAATCAAAGAGTTTTAAATGTACTTTTAACTCAATATTATCTTGATTACAGCAATAACACAAGTGGAAAAAAATGCATTACTCATAAATCTTAAATATTTTTTCCAGTCTAAAAATGCGTAAACAAACTTAAGACATAGGGAATTTCAGATGTCCTTGCATAAATGAAAAGCACCTCACAGGGATGCTTCCCGTGGGGAAACATGCTTAATTTCCTCTTCATTATACTTCTCTGTTTTTCCTAGGTTTCAAGTTGTTGAATCAGATTCTTAATAATTTGGGGCTTCAATATCAAAGAGTAAAAAAAAACCCAGAACACCTTTAATCTATTATTATTATTATTATTTTAATTATGGGTTTGATTTTCGAAAAACGTATCAAGAGCGCAAATTAAAGAGAGCTGTCTGAAGTAATGTTTGTGTGTTCAGCTTTTGCAGCTTCTAAAAACTAATTCAGTCACTGTTCTGTTTCGAAGGTGTGTCGAAGCAAGCGGAATATATGCCAGGAATGAACATTTAAAAATGTAGTAATGGCAATAATAAAAGTTTTTAAATACTTTTTTCAATGTGTTTATTAGAACCATATTTGCACCAGATGTGGGTTATAGTACGGAAAATGGAGAGAAATTATTCTCAGTATAATCCTTTTGGAGTAAGAGCCAGAAATGATAATTCAATGTTTCGCGGTGTTTATCTTCTTTTAAGGTGTGTAAATAACCATCAAGGACAGGCGGATCGACTGCATCACAGCTTGCAGGCTGACAAGTCATATACAGAGACATAAGTTCCCAGGTTTTACCTTTTGGGCCTCTGTGCTTTTGTGTTGACCCCCGTTTCAGTGTAAGTGGACCATGTGATCATGTCTACACGATAATAGCCAATAAGAGAGAGATATAAAGACGACCACTGAGCTTGTCACCACAGTCAGGCTTAGGCTCACAGGGGAGACACAGCTCCAATATCCGTGACTGTAGCACAGCACCTGGACCTTCACTCTGAATGGGGACTCACAGCCTTCAGGAATGGTTAGCATTAAGGCACGCTGCGTCGGCCATCTTACTTTCATTAATCGCACCATTGGCAACCAAAGTACCATAAAGCGCAATCATACATTCTTTTAATTTGAGGTTGTTTGTGGAGGAATGATTTTATCCCTAACGGGGGGCGGAGAGCATCTTGATAAGCTTGTGGGGAATCTATACTCCCTCCTGTATCTACATCTGCTAGGATGATAACCAGAAGTTCAGGTTATCAGCAGTCCAGAAGCATCTTTTTAAGGGTTTTCTCTACCGCAATGAACGTTTTGTTGGTTTCTGCTTCTTGAGCACTGTTCCTTACATGCGTATAAAGACGAAACTGACTTCAACTAAAGCTAAATCTGCTGCACTGTGTCTTAAAAGGAAACCGCTTTGCCATAATCGAGTGCAGCTGCCGATTCCGCGTTCGCATATGGTCGTAGGCTAATCAGCTCGTTAAACATTTTTAAATGGACCCATCGAGTATAGAGATGCAGTTTCTGGAGTTCAGTAAAAAATACGGAGCTGGAGTACGATGTACTAAAGCAAAGTGGAACCAAAGAGAGCAGAATGATCTTCTGTAAACTTCACCAACAAACGACAGAGATAATCGGTTCCTTATCCTCCGAAGTCAGAAAGAACCAATAAATGGTATTGTGCCACTTAAGGGTCGTGTTGTAAAGGAAGTCATGTAGGACGAATCTAAGAACAATGGATTTGTTTAACATCAAAATCGAGCATGTTTCTAATTCAGGAATTTCAGAAAAATGCTGCAACTTGCACGGTGTGTAGTTAATGAAAGCACGCATATATAGTGTGTGGGTAATGAAAATACATACATATAGTCATTTCTCAAAGAACCCCAGGAATGCAGCACATTAACTTAATGCTGTGAGCTTGTGAGAGTTAAAGGAGAGACTGACCAGCCACATTTTTTAGAGTGATTCTGCTCCAATGCTTTTAAAATACCGTTTCTCAGTGACTCGAGGCTGACCCTAGTTATGAGAATATTTCGCTGGTCGTTTTCAGCTCTGGGGGGAGATGATGACCCAACCACAGCAGAGTGGGGTGGACGGATCTGCGAGGGACGTCAGCAATGATGCCGTCGGACAAGCGGGCGACGGGAGAGTGGAGTGCTGGGGTCAGCCAGATTTGGGGCTGGGAACGACCCGGATAACTGAGCTCATGGAAAATGGGAGCGGAACGAGGCACAAAAAACAGCAGTTGATTGCAACACATGTTTTCTTTTAGAAAAAAAGAAAGGAAAAAGAGAAAGATAATCGGTTAGGCAGATAGTATCAGATAGGGATGGGTGACTCCAGACTCCCTGTCCCCCCCCCACCCCAAATCTCAGCCTTGGGTTTATTGGAGATTGTGGAGTGATAAAACATCTCAGAGAATAAAGAGCGCTTATCTGTGACATGGGCCAGGGTGTGAATTTCATGTTGCCGTTTACCCACCGTGACTGTGTCGACGGACCATACCAGGGTGTGGGGGCGCTGAGTCTGCTGGGGCGGGGGTGTCTTCACAGTCGCTTGTTCAGAATAATTTAGTTCGATTTTTATATAGTACCTTTCACAGCACAGTCGGCCCGAGGCACAACATTGTGTGGCAATGCATTATGACGTCGTTTTTACTGTGTGCTGCATGAAACAGGTATGAAAGGAAAAAAGAAAGAAAGAACTCCTGAAGACAGTGGAGGAGAAGAACCAAAAATCCTCTGGGGGGGTCTGAGGTCAACTGGCTGCCCCACCCCCTGCATATTATAAGGAAAATACTCAACCAAAAGCAAAAAAATAATATCACAGTTTAGTCACCCCCCTACAACCTTCTCACGTCAACCTTCAGGAGTCTGACGAAATACGAAGCCTGTTCGAAAGTATGGAACTTCTGTTTGCTCACGGCCCTGCTGCTAAACCTGAGCTGGACCCCCAAAATGACCCAAACATCCTGATCAAAATTTTCTGGGTGCCCTAAAACAGACTGGAAACCCCGGCGGAGAGTTTTGCTTTTAGTATTCTTTCGTTTTGGCGGGTCGGGTTTTCATTAACGGACAGTGCATGGAAGTTGTTACAGTGTGGTCTTTTTTGTTGAAAGTCAGCCCAAGGTGGAATCTGGCATCTGGCAGAAATATGTGAGAGACAAGATGCTTTTTAATTACCCCACACTGCCCAGGTGCACTGTCACTGTTTCCGAACCTGATTATAATGTGCGCGGAATTCTTCTGCAGTTCGTTAGCTATTGATTAAAATATGCTCTGACCTTCACCGCAGAGCCGAAAGGAAACGGGCGCCCAAGAGACTTTCAATAAGAAGCAGGCCCGAAACACAGCGGCTGAAACGTTCACCGTCCTCCTCACTTCCTCTCCTGTCACCTCTGTTTTCGTTCACGCCGAACCTCAGGTTACTACTGAAGGCGTGTTTATAAGGAAGCGCCCTCTGTTGTTAGCAGTTCAAAATGTCATCCTGTCACCGTTCATGTAAACAGCTAGTTTTTTGGCCGAATGTTCAAACTGCTGGGGGGTGGGGGGTGTTACTTGTGGTCTAATTGAAGGTATGCATCAGACCAGGAAACAAATATGAGAGACACCTTTGATAGCGGATGTGCCTGCAGACCGCCGGATTTTACAAACAGCAGCTGTGCCCTTTCATTGGGAATGTTATCCGGACGCCCCAGCCCCCCGCCCACATAGTAGCTCCAATTGCCATGATAAGTTATGACCAAGCGTTTCTCCTACACTTCTTTAATTAAAGGTCATTTAACTTGGTGAGTAAAACACTGGCCCAGGGCTGTATTGTAACAACTTGATCTCTTGCACTGATCCTGACTTTGTGATCTGAAGCATTAAATTAAGCAATAATGACAGGGATCGCAAATGTCCCCTAGGCAGGGCTGCACGCATTTCAGCCCGGGTCTGTTCACATTTATCAAAACATTTCTCTAGTCTATGCTAAAAACAGGTACAGCACATTCTACTGGAACCTGCTTCACCTTTATCGGCCTTCTCATTTGTCCCTCTAACTGGGAGCACCAATCAGAGCAAGGCGGAGGCGGGCCCTACGAAAACTGCAATAAACTAAGAGCATGTCATCATGCATTTTTTTTTAAATGTTATTAATCCTGCCACCCCCCCCCCATTTCAATTTCCATTGAAATGCATTAGGTGAAGCCATTCTGCACCTACCCCATTACCTTATCATAATACTAATACCTAAACCAAAATTCAAAGAGACAGACAGACATAAAAAAACAAGATTACAGACTGGCTGATAGACTGACAGACAGACATGACAGGACAGGACGTGAAAAAAAATGTTTTACTTCAAAAAGCTGCAGATATTTTAACTTGCGGTTTACACTGCAGAGAAGATCATTGTCAATAGTACTGACACTTAAAAACTGACTTCCTGGGTATTTTGCAATCAACTCAAAGGCCTGAATGGACATTTTAAATATTGATTTAAATGTAGATTTTCTATTGCTTATATTAGAAGTATGCTGGTGGTGTTGCTTTTTGTGCATGTTAAAGTGATGCTTGAACTGTTGAATATTTCATACTTCGATGACAGATTTATTTCTTCAGTAATTTATAGACATGTAGGCGTATTTAGTTTACAGATATGTAGTACACAGATTTACCATAAAATTTGCTTCAAATGTCCTGTGCTATCTGTGTTCATTTGCCTGATATCAATGGATTGTGTCACTTAGACCAGTGGCAAGATGACTGAAGATGTAGAATGCAAGTCAAAATGGCTGCTAGGTTGGGCCTGTAAGTAGAAGGTTCAAGTCCCAGTAGGGAAAATTTCTGTTGTACCCTTGGGGTAAGTACTTAATGATTTTAAACAATAGAAATGTTTGTTGTCTTACTGAATGAAACAATACAAAAGATAAAGTAATTAACAAAGATGTGGTATTGGCTGGCATTTATTCAGCAAATGCTGAAATAGAATGTTCCAGTCCCTCTCTGGAGAGAAGGACTTCCCACGCTTTGAAGGCTAGGGAGTCTGACAGGTCCTTATCACCTCAAACCTGCGGGAGCCACTGACGCAAAAAGGGGGGGTGGGGGCTGATAACCGATCCTGGGAGGGGAGGGCGGGGGCAGAGATGGAAATCGGGAATCGTATCCAGGTGGAATCAGCGAGTTCCCGTAGCCTTCTTAGCGGTTGCTAGGCAGAGACATTCCCCATCTGCCTTGGGATTCATTTCCACCACATGCCATCCACCTGGCTTGAGAGAAGATGGGAGATCACCGCCTCTCCCATACCACCTAGCTGCTGACGTCTGCCCGATGCCTCGCCATGGTCACTTGCAGGTTACCGTGTCATGGTGGTATAAACAGGCTAGCAACCGTCACACTTATTCAGATCCAGACTGTGTGTCCCAATGGAAAACCAACTAGTTCTGAAATGCTTCTGCAATACAGGCATTCTGGAGCAGATGCCGGATATTCAAGGGGACACTTCAGCATTAAATATGATAAAGTCTTTCATCACGCCTGTTCCACACCACCATCTAAGTTTCTTTGCCACATCTCATCTTCTTCTCCTCCTAAGCCATTTCTATGCTTGTGTGCAAAAAAAAAAGATATCTGATCCCAAATCCAGGCCACTGGAACATCTTCGCAAGTAGCAAGTTCCCTCTGTGGCAGCCCAATCCTCAGTTGTGACGCATGTGACCTCTCCACGGGCCACCTCATTGGACATGTGGCCATGTGGTCCCCCGTGGGTCGCCCCATTGGACACGTGGCCATGTGATCCCCCGTGGGTCGCCCCATTGGACATGTGGCCATGTGATCACCCCGTGGGCCGCCCCATTGGACATGACATGTTACAAATTACAAAGCAGGGATTGGCAGTTAGCCAGCCGGCACTGAGAGCGTCGGGCTAATTTACTCCATATGGTCCGTTGATGCAACTCCTGCACTTCCCATGATCCTTGGCTGAAACTCCCAGATTGATTTTTAAAGAAATTCCCAGCGATTGGGTACAGGGGAACTTCAAAGGAATGTCTCTCTTCTGGCCATGTTTACTCACATTGGCTGTTACCGGGACAGACCCATGTCGTCATGACAACATCCCTCTCAGGGTGTCAGCTGCCATTTTGGTTCTCAGCCATTGAAGCATGTTATGTTTATATAGCAGATGATTTTATACATCTCTGAGAAAGCAGGGTCAGCCGGACCTGGAGCAATTGGGGGATAAGGGCCTTGATCAGGGGCCCAACAGTGACATCACTCTGCTGGGATTTAAATCGGCAACCTTCCAATCAGAGCAACCTGCCCTGCTGAGCCAGAGCCCTGGAGCACAGGAATAGATGTAGCATGGGTAATACACCGCACTCCTTCTGTAGTTTGGGTAAAAGTATGTTTAAAAGTATGACAGGTAGCCCTGCACACCCCGCGCTCCCCAGCCGTGTCCTCTCACGTGAGGCGTGTCGGCATCTCCCTGCTTCTCGCTTTCTCGACGTGTTTATGCCGCGAAGCGGCTACCGTCCCCCTCAGCCGTCCTTCACTGCCAGCTGTACCCAGGAGGTATGAGTCAGTCATCCGCAGTCCCCCATAGTCAAATAAACACCGCGCTGAAGAATTAGGGCGTGAAGAAACAAAAAACAAGGCACCCGCTTACAGAAAGGCGAAACAGGAAGCGAAGACGTCAGCTCTGCCAGGAGCGGTAGCCAGCGTCCCAGCGACATGCCAGAGGTGATGGTGAACGAATTCAGACGTCGACAGGCAAACACCATCATATTTAAGTATAATGAATATAACCCTTGTTGGTGTATAGATAACCAAACACACACTGTCAGGCCGGCATCTGAGACTACAGTTCACACTTTCCTATTTCTTGTTACTTTTGAGTTTAGCTAACTGAAAAATCGAAACTCATTTTTTTTGCACACAAACTTGATTTACACCCACATTCTCAACAGTCCAAAATTCCAAATGTTAGCTCCCTAACCTGTGGGTTTGTGTGACGTACTGCGGTTTGTTTTTGGAATTCTCCTCAAGATTGGACTAATGTGTTATTTATTTATTGCACTGGCATTGAAAAATTACATTTGCTTCATAAAGCGTCAGAATTGCAATGTCTGTGCACCACGGACCAATCAGGATGCTGACATAACATGTTTTAAAATTGTAAATATCCAATAAGGTGTTAGATGTATTGCTGTAAATCAAAGGAAAGTATAATTCATAATACACTAACTGTACTATACACATCAATGCTATATACATTCTGTGATTTAAAAGTCAATGAAAAGTCAGAAAATATGACCGACATCAAAAGTGAAATGCAAAAAGTTAAATCTGGGGGGAAAAAAACATTGTCTGAGGTTTGAGCTGGAATTGTGAAAGTAATAATTTTTGTCTTTATTGCAGAATATGTTCAGAGGGTGCGGGAATTCAAAGGAACTTATGAATCTTTGAAACTGTCTCGCAACAATTCATTATTCCTGTAGACCATCTTTATTAGTGTCACACTGAAGGTGTACAAAGGAGCACTCTTTGCACATAAAAATGTCACACGTCAAAGTATGGGGGAGCCAGCTTCTTTCATCCAAGACGGCTTCACGGGAGACGAAAGACTTCTCCTCTGCTTTCGGGGTGTAATAAAAAGGTTCAGAGCAGACGTTTAAAGCGAGTGGGACCTTTTCCTCATCTGGTTTGGCCGAGTGGAAACATGCTTGCATTCTTGGAGAGGTGTGTGATTGTCACCATTGGGCTCTTGAGCAAGGCCCTTAACCCCCAATTGCTCCAGAGTCTGTCTAACCCTGCCTTCATAAAACATACGATACGGATAAAACTGCCTGCTGAAAAGGTAAATGGCTCCTACACGAAAAAACATGAACCTACAATGGAGATTACATGGGAGTAGGCTTTAGGTTCAGGGTACGTCGTTGATCTTCTCAAACTGCTTCTGCTAATCATGGACCAGCAGCGCCTTGCCGCATTCAATCTCCCTGAGCTCCAGGTTGCTTTTCTGTGGAATTTAAAGGCAAAGCGTGGAAGACACCACCACGCAGGCAGTCCTCTCTCTGAAATGCCAACATTTCTATGGGATGCCAAAGACATTTTACATTTGGTCAGTCATTTTACAATTCACTTAGCAGATACTTGTTGAAGTGAATGCTTGAACTGTTGAATACTTCTCCAAAGCAATGCACAATTGAGAATGTAGGGTCAAGAGCCGAACGGGAAAATCACTCTTCTGACCATGGCATAAAAATAGTGACCAGATCGCAGGTAATGAGTCTGAACTCACTGCTCCACACTGCCCCCTAAAGGTGACGATGAAAAAAGCAGCTCTCCAGGCTATGACTGGAGTTTAAGAAATGGTCCAAACCAAGCTCATTTTTTGCAAAAAAGTCCTGCTTTTCCCACACAACAAAATAAATCGGTATCAGTTACACAAACACGGGCCGGTAATTTATGTTAGACCCAGACACAGGGCCGACCACCCAGCTGTCACTGCCGCTGATTAATGACCTTCAAATAAGGAGGTAACCATTCTAAAATGAGCCAATTCACCACCCATTACCCATTATCCAGTACCTCCAGCCCCTAATAAGTGAACATCAGGCTGGAAAAACAAATCCACAGCGAGATCTCAGCTGCTTTTGTTCATCTGACCGTGGGTCTGCGTCCTCAGAGATGTAATCACCAGCTCGGTCCGCAACCCTGGTCATGAAAAGACGCTGGTCATCCATCATTGGACGTGTATACTGTAGATAATCATAGATGATCATAGAGATATTGTGGATGCTGGTCCATCTAAAGCAGGGCTTCCATACACTTTACAATCAGAGAGTCTGTGGCCTTGCATTAATGCAGAAGTAACCACCAAGGTGGACAATCCTGGTCATCAGCAGACACTGGACGTGGTAGGTCAGCGGCGGCCAACATGTCACCTACTAGGAGCTCTCAGGGAGCCAATGAATAGCTCCCGTAATGTTTTTTACCTATAGGATCATTTCTTTTACTGCTTGTCATATTCAGGATTATGAGTGTCCACAGAAATTATATCAATTTTGCATGTGTACTTTGGGCAATTGTACGGTAACTTGGACGATGAGCGTCATGTTGCCACCGCGTGCATTGGGGATGGGGGGTGTGGGGGAATCAATCTAGTCGGCACATTTCATCGTAACCAACCCCCCCCCACACACACACACACACACACACACACACATGCACACCCTGGCTGACGACTTTCACCGACTCTCTACATCACCCTTCCAAAGACACCTCCCTATTACAGCTGAGCCAAATCGGTCATCACTCAGACCTTATTTGTAAGGATAAATAAAAAAAAAAGGACACCATTGGTTTGGTAGCTATAAGGTTCTTGCAGAAATTGATCAATTTACACATACATTATCTATATATTGCTGAACAATGAATCTGCCTCCGTTCATTGCTAATAATTCAGAAGAGGATCCATCCACCTTGGGGTGAACCCGCGACTTACAGTGACGTTCATATAGCTCTCAAACGAGTGCTGATGCTTAGCGGAGTAGCTTAGTGCTTTACCAGCCTCCTAGCACGTCCTAGAGTGTGGTCTGGCAGCATCATTCCCTCTTTCGAAGGCCAAACATACTGCGAATAAGGACGAATAAATTACTCCTTGATTAAGTATTTTAAAACACATATCATGTCACAACAAAGTCGCTATTTTCCATAAATAATAGCACTTGATTTTGGTTTAACTAATTAATACAGATATCGATTGCAAAAAAATTATAGTCAGACAATAAAGATCCTTGACAAAACAATTCCCCTTTTAGTCAGAGGCAGGAATAATGCACAGAATATTGCAAAATCCATTAAGTACCAGGGTCCAGATTTATCAAAGCCATTGATGTCCTTCCAAACAAAATACTCACATGCTGTCAAAGACTGAGTACAAAAGAGCGCAAACTCAACATTGCGGTTTACCTGTGTTTGCGTTTGGGTTGTCATAGATTCAGCAAAAAAAAGCTTTGAATCTGAATATCCAAGGAAAAAAAAACATGGCAGTGATGGTCTTGAGGAATCAATGAAGCATTCTGTGAAAATCAATGTTTACCCTGCACTGTATTTTACCTTCCTTGGCCACCTTGTCTCTGTTATTCATTTACTCAGCTGTTCCTCCTCCGGCGGAGCCTGTAATTTTTCATCTGCATTTCACAAAGGCCCATTTTTCCTTTCCGCTCCTCATACGGACTGTATTAAATGCAATTGGACTTGTTTTTTTCACGTTCTGACCTGTTCTGCGATGTTCTTTTGATGTAGAATTGCAGTGCGGTTCCTCATTAACGGTCGTAATCATTTTTGGGGGGGAGGGGGTTGAAAAAATAAAAGCAAATGTGAGCCCCCGTGCAACGCCCCTTGACATCCTCCCCATCAAACACAGGAGTTGACCTGTACTTCTGTCAGAAATCACTCTGGCAGACTACCAAAGGGAGACCATCCACTGTAAAATAATTCTATTGATGTTCAGATCACAAATTGCAAGAGATCATCAGGGTTTGAAAGCCATTTATCATAATCACCTCTGTCTGATACACTGTCTTACAGTCAGGATATGTCAGAGGGATCTGTCTGTTTGGTAGCCGATTCTTTGCGGCAGGAAGCTGAGGGAAGTAGACGTTGCACAACATTGGCTTGACAGTCATTTACGATCAAAGGCTTCCCCGCTTTACCGCAAACTCCGTCGTGTTTTGTGGACTCTCTGAACAAGTTTCCCAGTCAGACTAAACGCACATCTCACGGCCAAACACAATGTCAAGCCTTGTTTTTATTTCTTTGTGGTGTCTATGTCTTGGGTCTTAGTTTTTAGATGTCCATCTTTTCTGCCTGTTCAGAAACCACGTGGACTGTTCAAGGGTTCCTTTCTTCTTCTGTTTTTCACAATAAGCCATTTCCCTCCCATCGATGTATCTGTTCCAGTTTTCCGTTACGTCACTCAGCCCGGTTCAGGGCTCGGGTCCGGAAACATGCAGTAATCCTTCTTTTCAATCTTCACGATGTGTTGCTGAGACAGACTGTTTTGGTACTTGGATGCAATGGAATATGTTTGTTAAGAGCGTGTTTGCTACCACATACAACTCGTCTCACATGCAGCTGCAGTCAACGATCTGCGGGAAGCAGGGGAACCTTATCAGGGGTCTCCGCAGCTCTTGTGTGGCATTTTACTCGCAAAAAAATATATGTGTAAATAAATTAAGGATGAATAATGATGATTGCATACTGTTTCGTTATGGTCTCTTCAAATAATTCCTTCTTCACAGTCAATTTGCACTGGTACCAGATCAATTCAAACATCCGTGTGTATGTCACATGGTGAGTTATTTGATTAGGTTTTCAAAGTAAATATTTTCACATAGTGTGTGATTTGACGTGGCTTATCCAAGCGATTTCTAAAACTATCACTATCAATATTCATCCAACTGGTGACCTTTATTACAAAGGTGATCAGGATAAACGACGTGCTGCTAGATCTTTACTCGCGGGCCACCTGGACCCTCTGCAGTTTGCACATGTGAAGATCGATGATGCACTGATCGTTATGCTCTACAGTGTCCAGCGCCAGAGCGGAACATGTTCTCCAGTTGCTCGCAGCACCACTCAGCTGGGGACCAAGCTCAAGAAGAAGCAGGCCGGCTACCCTACCGGGCTACCGAGCGAACACTTTGGAAGTATTCAGGACTGTCTTAGCAAACTGTCCCATCACCCTTTCTGCTCACCCTCAGCACAAGAGACTCTGAGCTGGGTCACATACGAATAATCCTCTAATGATTCCTGCAGGAAACAGATCACACAAAACTCCTCCAGAATTTAGTCATGTGGTCCAGTGGTCAGCGTCATGTAACATCTGTATTGGCCGTGCACTTGCAATGAATAATGTCTGTTTATCAAAATATCTAAACTAAGAAAAAAACTTAATTTTAAAACTGTTAAAAAAAAATGGTATCATCAGGCTTCAGAACTGGAACTTGAACAGCAGTGATGGAGAACTGGAGGTTTGGTCAGATCCTCCAATGACCTTAATTCACACAGCAGTCCATGGTTTATTTTGCTGTAATTATCCATTTGCTTTATTATTTTCACGACGTGTAGCATCACAGGCCTCAGCTGAAATGTCTGCTTAGGACATGGACGTTTTAGGAATTCTGCTCTCGCTAACTTATTCATTTGCGGTGACTGAAATTACACCTGCACACCCAGAGGAACACATTCAAGGACAGTTCTGCGAGCCCAGGACGCGGGTGGGGGGGGGAGACATAAACTGGGCTCCCTACATAGGACACTCATGCCGTTCCTCAGTCTGTAATTCCTCTGAGATATTCATGATTCCCCAGGATACCTGTCACAGTGACACTGAACACACAATACAATCCCGTTTTTACTTAACCTGAACATTACCTGAATATATTATGGTCACGCTCCCAACTTCCCAGAGGCCCTCAATGATTAAGCCCCTCCCCATCTCAGCTCCGGCCAATCACTGCATTGTGTGGTCTTTCCCGCTCAGGCTGCCTGTTGCATGTCAAACCCCCATTTAGATGTTAGGACTCGCTGTATCTTAGGAAAGT
>JAODJX010000040.1:13196524-13208207 GCA_026776945.1 Isichthys henryi | reverse complement strand
CCCCCACCCCCCCCCTCCCCATTTTGGCGTCTTGCTAGTTTCTGCCGCTCTGATGCGTCATGTAATGACTGCGAGTTTGTAGTTTCCAGACAGCAGAACAGAGAGGAATTTATGGGAGGTCTGGGCCGGGAACCATTAACAAACGTGTGAAGGTGGAACCTTGTGAAGTGGGATGGAGGGGGGGGTGTGACTCCTCAGGGACATAATTGACGTGATGCAGCATGCTTCGCTCATACTTGCCAGCAGGTGCGACTGTACCTCAGTCTGTGAAAACAAGCTGTTTACTGCTTGATGTTACAAGAACGGCAGCTGTGCATTGGAATGCTGCTCTAGTACAGTTTATAAAGATGAATAGGCAGTGTCTATAAATAATGCATATTTACATTGGTAAATTATACATTTGTTTGCAGGAGTTCAGCTGAATAGTCGATTGAAATGATTCCAAGATGGCTTCTGACCTCTGAGTTTTAGAGCTTGAATTGAAAGTGGGAAGCTATGGCTACCATTACTGCCAATTTGCAAACTGCAAGGACAGAACAGATAGAGGACCTGGCAGAGAGGAGCGGGGGGGTCACACAGTCTCCTCTAGCCAGTGAGTACCAGAATTGGCTGTGAGGCTTAGCTAAGAGCCAGCCATTCGTCCTCCGACTGTATCCCAAGCGTTACTGCTCAAAATATCCACTATCAGCTGCCCAAATGGAGGATCTGTGATTGATCTAAGACTGAGACCTTTTACGGAGGGTCTGGTTCCCATGAGGGGCCTCAGGTCTTCAGGAAAGTCGGTTGAAATACCATGAAGATGCAATTATCTCTACGCTGCGTAATCCCGAAGTACAAAGGGAGAAAACGCAGGGGGCCCTATTATATGGTTAGGCAAATCTTAAAATTTACCACACAATGCAATAATTAGAGAAAAAGACCCAAAATGTCTGAGGCACACCTTAGATTCCATTCTTCAGACCGCAAGCTCCAGACGGAACTGAGCCTGACATGGGCTGAAGACAGGAAGTGAACAGCAAGAAACTCGGACTGCAGGTTCTGTAGTTCGGACCATGATGATCCATAGTCGAGTGAAGATCTGAGGGCATCAGAGCGATGTGTACAGAGAGAGGAGCATTTCATTCCTGCTTCTCGTTGACCTTTTCGCTCTGATGTAGATGTTGATTAAATGAAGGAAAAGGACATTATATTTTTGGTCATATCCTTAAAATCATACACACCACTCTGTTAAGTCCTGTTGTTGCTTAAAGAGGACAGTCGGGCTTTAACATGACATTACATTGTGGGGGGTGTGATCCTGCCGATTTCCACTCCCAGTCAAATCAAAATTTAAATCAATATTAAAATATTTCCCAGAATCTCAGGAGGATATTGCCGATCGTACGCTGAGAGGGTTCCTGGTTTTTGTTTTTCGGGCTGTACTTCAGTCACTATTCTGCGGGAGAACAACCTCAGAATGGATTCAACTGATCCAGGATTTTAAAAAAAAAACATTTCAAGCAAAAGCCATTGTTCAGTTTTTTGCAATATCTTTGCGGCTTTGCGGTTACATAGTAGTGAAAGTCTGGAGATAACGTTAAATGCCATTTTTTTTTCAAGATCATTTATATGGAATGTAGAATAATCTTTGGAACACAGCATGAGAGATTGTGATAAGCAGAGCATGGTGTAGGCATTTGTAATTTGTAGTTCACAAGCTCCCCTTAGCTTTTGTGGGCCGTAGCCTCTGATGGTCTATCAGCCTCTTATTTACGCTTTTCTTTGGATGAATCACACAGCACAAGCTATGCTGACCACTTTTGTCGGTCAAGAAATCATTGCGATGTTTTAGTTCAACTGATAAGCATAAATCTAGATTTTAAACCCGGAAGTATTGTGGTCAGTGTTCATTGCTCAAATTAAACGGTGATTATTATTTTGTGCTTTCTGCCCTGAGGGGATCAGGCCTGTAGGTGTCTGATTAAGCTTCACTAAGGAATGAAGCACACTTGGATCACTTTTTCAGTAACGCCCTGCAATAAATGATTAATAAGAGCTCAGCTAATGTCCGTGTTCGAATACCGAAATCATGCAGGCAATTGCTCAACTGAAGCAAAAATATTAACTAATGAAGAGCTCAGCTGGGATGCAAAGCAACCTTTCCAGGCAACTTTATGGTCTTGCATGAACACAAAAGCCCTCCTTTGGGACCTGGGGGTATATTGTGGAATTGAGTGGCAGGGATGGGGCGGGGGGCGTAAGTGGCACTTAAGAAGAAAGTCTGGAGATGGAACTGGAGGATGTAGCAGAGCAAGGGGGGTATTTCTGAAGGATGAGAAGTTACAGGCACAAGGACTCCTGAACTGCCCACTGACCCCCAGATTCAAACACCCCATAATAATACAGATTCGACAATCATCCTTTATGACAGTAAAAGCCTATTCGCCAAATCACATTGTGTATAATTAAATGTGTCATAAAACTGCTTAAATCATTGCTTCATTAACCCTACGTATAACGCAAAACAGCCTATGACATCTGTGCTTTTCATTGTTAGAAAACGGGGGAAATTCTCAGGTAAACATGCAGTGCTGGAAGTATGTCAAACGTAAACACATATTCGGGGCCTTGACAGGGTCCTCAGAATGTGTGTTATACATTTTCAGGCCCCGGTGTTTCCAAAACTCAGCGCTGAGCGGTCTCTGCGTTCAATCAACCTTCTCCGCCCTGGAGCCGGTGTGCCGCACCCCCCACCCCCACACACAAACACACTGGTGGGCGTGTTATTTGGCCCTGCCGCTTTTGTATAGGTGTCCTTAAAGACTGCCTGTAAACAAACAGAGACAGAATAAACACGTTTGTTTTCCGTAACTCGGAGTGAAAGTCTGGCCGATGGATTTTAATACATGCGTATAAACATACGGGAACCTCCCCGACTGTGGAACCGAGACTCTGGACCTTTGTTTGGAGGGGGGGGGGGGGGGTTGGGGTGATTACAGAACCCAAAGTAGGCTGCCAAAATGGAGTCAACGAACTGCCAAGCTGACAAATCCATGCACATCAGCCAGTTAAGTTTCCCATCAGCTGAAAGAGGCAAGGTCTCCTGTCAGAAACATTCACACATGAACGGTAGGTGTTTACTATCCCGTAAAACTGTTTGGACGGTAATTCTGTACACGCAGAGTGAAAGGAAGCATAATAAATGCTGAAGGACTAATTACTAATAATCAAAACATCATCTGTCCGCCTTGAAAGAACAATCAGAGGCTGGAAGGAGGATTTTAATGTCTTCCTGGAAAGAGCTTTTTTAATGGCAAAATATTATTTGTCCGCGCTCACACCACGAGGTGAGAATTCCTGACTGGCCCTTTTCCTCTGTATAGTCTGTGATCAAAGGAAGCTCCTCAAAGCTTTACAGGCATTTTCATTTTCATGTTTTTCCCTCCAGTGCAGAGAACTGCAGTAAATTTCTGACACCGGTAGAAAATAGCTCAAACAAAACAAGTTAAAAAAAGACAGAGGATTTGGCTCAGGATCGTCCTCCAAATCCCCCCAAAGATACTTAGGTATGGTTGGTTACAAGCTGAGATGAACAATCAGGGTGTTACGGGTGGCAAAGAGGAGGAAGTCTGATACCATGCGCTGTAGTTACCATGTATTGTATTTAAAAACTTAGCATCTTTCCTTTTTCCTTTTCCTGTGACACATCAGTCAACCACACACCTGTCTCAGGATGCCCGAGGGAGGTAGAAGGCTACAAATCATCTTCAGGACCCCCAGTTCCGAGAGCCACTGGGGGCCCATCCACTATGGGAGGGGGTGGTATCGGTGATGACTTTCACTCATCCTGTTTACCTATCATTTTGGGTGAGGGGCTGACCTATGGCGGGGCGGGGGCATCCTGAATATTTCCAACGTGACTGCTAATTACTATGTTCATTTTGCCATGTGTAAGGAAGCTGCCCACCTGCTAAGATGTGTTTCATCAAAGCGTGGCTTAATGTCTATGTTCAAATACAGGAATTATGCAGGCAATTGCTCAGTTGAAGCAAAAATATTAACTAATGAAGAGCTCAGCTGTAATACAAAGCAACGCACTTTCCAGGCAACTTTATGGTCCTGTATGAACACAAAAGCCCTCCTTTGGGACCTGGGGTTGTATTTTTTGTCCGCGCTCGCAACACGGGGTGAGAATTCCTTGCAATCACTTGATCTTTACTAATTCAAGCAGGCAATCATGACAGATACAGATGCAGGTGAGAGAGAGCTGTTCTTATAATGTGACTTATACAGATTTATCGTTGGAGGGGGTGGTATAGCTCAGTGGGTTGGGACGCTGAAAATCAAGTCCCTGGGTCAAATCCCAGGGTCAGCAGAGTGATTTCACCGTTTGGCCCTTGAGCGAGGCCATTAATCCCCAATTGCTGCAGGAACCGCCGAACCCTGCTTCCTCGATTATATTTTGCTTTGGTTAAAAGTGTCTGCTAAATAAAATATAAAAATGGTCCAGGGGTGCGGAACGAATGGCAAACCCTGCACTCAGACCCCAAGCTTCACTCTGTGTGTGGGTCTCAATAAAGGAGAGCATGATGGGATATGTGAAAATGAACACATTCCAGTGTACCTGTTTTTATACAAACAGAAGCATCATTAAAAATGTGATGTGTTTTTGGCAGTTTGGGGGGTTGAATCTATACCTTCGTGCGACAAACCTTTGACTGGGGGGGGGGGGCCCATGGCAGCACTGTGTGGACACGGAATCAAACGGGGGCCATGTCGTTTGGAGACCCACCCCGACTCAATCCCTGTTCTGTGTAATAAAATCATTAGCAGCTGTCTATCCATATGGTTTTACGGTTTTCTACACGACCGCAAAGTCTGTGAATCCAGGCACAGCTGGCTGCTTTTTTTCTAGAAGCATTTTATAAAAGGTAGATGATATTAACGGAAGGTCAGCTGTTTACGGAGAGTGCGTGTGGATTACCCTCCATAGCAGTGCTTCCCAATCCTGTCCTTGGGAATCCACAGCCGGTCCTCCGAGCTCTCTCCCAGCTCCCCGAGGACTGAACTGGGCAACACTGAAGCACATGAAGCACACCCTCTATGCATCTTGAAGGTCCCATTCATAGACGCAGGAATTCCTATCATTCATCACCAGGACAAATGTTTTGGGGGTGGTGTGCAGCTAGATGGGATGGGTTGCTGTGTCTGTGATCAGATGGTCGCTGGTTCAAATCCCGTGATCGACAGGGATGTTTCACCATTGTGCCCTTGAGCAAGGCCCTTAACCCACGAATTAATCCAGAGAATGTCTGACCCTGGTTTCTATTACAAAAATAGCTGTCGCTTTGGATAAAGGAGTCTGCTAAGAGAAATAAGATATTTGCTGCATATGTGGAGAAAAAACAGGCAGAAGATTTTTGGGAAAAGTAAAGCAGGAGTACACCCCGGTTTCCTGGCGAAGAAACACACAGAGGTCAGCTGGGAGCAAATGCTTTCTTTCGCCCAATCTGGGCAAGCAGCAAGCCATGCTGCTGGATGATACCACTCTTAGTTAGCATAGCTTGCTTTGCATTGCAGCCATCGGCCAAATGGTGTGTAGTCTAGTCTTCAAATTAAACTCCCAGGTAACAGTGTAAGTCTAACTGTAACTCTCCTTGCACCCATTCATTCAGTTTCTGTAACTGCCTGTCCTCTTTAGGGTCATGAGGGTCTGGAGCCTATGGGCACACGGCATAAAACAGCCCAAACCGATCCATGTCACAGCACACACATCGAAGGGCAATTTGGTAACTCCGATTAATCTCGGCATGTTTTCGGACCGTCGGGGGGAAACCCAGAGTACACGGAGGAAACCCCACCACGACACAGGAAGAGCGTGCAAACTGCATACACACAGACCCAAGGCAGAGACTCGAACCCTAGTCCCAGAGGTGTGAGGCAACAGTGCTAACCACTGCACCACTCCCTGTCACAGCACCCATCCGCAGTAATCACTGTATTACAGTTCATTGCAGTTATTGTGCTTATTTTCCTAATTTGCACATTATTCATTATTAATACACCACATACATGTATATACTCCTGATTTGCACTATTTCATCCCTGCTCTTGTTTTTCATGCACCTGTACTCTACCAAGTGTCAAGAGATGTGACAAAGGCATTGATTTGAAGAGATCAACAAGTTTAAGTGGTAATCGTTAATAGACCTAGCAGACATGTATGTTCTCTCCCCTACTGCAGTGATCATGTAAGTTTCAGAACACGCTAATTTGTTTAAGGCTCACATCAGCCAAGATATTACGGCATCAAGGTCCAACAGCCAGTATAAAAGTCGTTGCATATGCAAATAAGTCTTTTTTTCTTGTGTTTATCAAGGTAAAAAAAATGACGTGAATCAATGAGTACTGGAAATAAACTAAATTCTTCTTGGTCGAGATGTTACCTATTATACTCGTTACTATACTGTACATGCACTAAAGTCAAACTACTGCTCAAATCCGACTATAGCCACGGCACAGTAGACAAGAGGAGTTCTTGGACAAACGACGGCAGTGGACCTTCTGTAACATTCCAGCTCCTTGCTGAGAGAAGGCGAGTGAATCACACTCGTTCTACGGAGACATAGTTCCTGCTACCTGCCGGCCAGGCTCCTGTCACGCACCCCCGAGGGATTTATGCTGCCGAAGGGGTTTATGCTGCCGAAGGCAGGTAAGCTGCCCCTGGGCCAGACACTAAGCTACCAGTCTGCCCCGGTGTAAGAAAGAGGCTGCATTTTCGGGGCTCTGCTTCCCTGTAAAAGGGTGTGCAGTCCGGGGAACAAGACTCGCCCGATCGCAGGATGAAGACCATAACATTCCCGGGAATCACGTTATGTTAGATCTTAACTAGGACTGCCATCGGATGGGAGGACAGAGGACAGACGCAGAGCGCTCCTGGCAGCCTGGCCAGCCTATTTAAAGACCCCTGATGAGGGAGAGTGCGGTGGGTCCTGAAGTTTATTTATCCTACAGTAACTGAAACTATTTTAAATCTGGCTTCACAGAGGCCTAATTGGTGCCGTTTTACTGTTAGGTAACTGAAGGAAATGAGCGATTACGGCTATATTTGTTTACCTCAGAGGTTTTGCATATGAGAGCATGTGTGTCGTCGTGCGTGTGTGCATGTGTGTGTGTACAGAGGGAGAGGATCTAACAGCACACTTTATGGTGTTACAAAGGATGAATCATATTGCGCTTTGCTCAGCAATTTGGTATTTTAATAATATGCCATATAAATTAAAAAAAGAAATACAAAACAAATAAATAGCTATCAGTTTGATTCATTAATGCCCACATAAATGCATTTTCTTGCATAATTTTATCTATGGGCGCATGCACGTCGAATTAGCTGCCTGACCGCAGACTGTGTATCAGTGGAATTCAGCCCAGGGCCGCAGCTCCGCATCTGTGGCGGCGCAGCATCTGTTTCGAGGTCTATGTTCGCAGCACCGAGCCTGGCTGCCTCCGGCTACTCACTATTATTAGTGCTTGTTGGCCCTGGCGTAAACATGTCTGTGCGTGGGTCTATTTGCGCAGCGCGAGGCACAAGCAGGGCCTGCTCCTGGAGCCCACGGTCTCCACGTCGCACCTACCGAACGTGTCGAATTCCTGAATTGCCTCCGGAATGTGGAGCCTCTAGGTCAATTCCACGGAAAAAAAGAAAAGGCAGGAAAGGGCCCCTCTCTGATCTTGACTTCCTTCAAGAAGCGTAAGAGCGGCTCCAAGGGGGACTAAAAACAGCAGGCCGCCGGGACCGGCCAAGGCCTGTAGCGTAATGCGAATTGCAAACTCCAGACCACGAGGGCCAGCAATCCATTCGCATTTATTTGATTCCATCTATCTTTGGAGACCAGTTACCCGCTAAGCCATGCAAAAAGAACATGAACCAGGGCTGCAGTTAATCACGGAGCCAGTAAGGGTTTCCAGTGGAGCTAATTCAACATGCTAACCTGTGCATGTTCTTCTGCAGCATCTCGGGCTCACGCAACGGACCGATGTCTGTAAGCTGTCAAGCCGATTTTTTTTTTAAATGAAATGCACTGAGCCAGATACCCCCACCAACCTGTGGAGTTTTTCAGTGGCCAGGAAGTCATTTCCTGCCAGATAGACACACGTGTTTCATATATTTGCGAACATCTAGCAGAGGTTCCTCGCCAATTTCTGGCTTTTGTAACAGCTGGGTAACCAGAAGCCGATGATAAATCGTGTCAGAGCCTTTAGCTGCGACTCGCATCTCCATCGGCTTTCGGTCAGGCGGCCCCCACCGCATGCTCCTCTGTCCCGCTATAAATCTCCGTAGCTGAGTTCATCCTCGACGCTCCCCCGCTGCTCAGAAGCTTCCAGAATGCCTCCCGGCAAAAATGCACCTCAGCTCCTTTGTCAGATCCAGCGTCAAGCTGACGGCATAACGGAGAAATGCTTTTCATCTTTTCGCTTGGTTGCATTCATCTCTGATCCCTCCATTTAGATCATCAGATCTCCATGACTGAACATCGGCCTTGTTTGTTTAGTAGTTTTTTGGTAGCAGAATAAGTACAGTAGCTATCCAGCGACTACAAAATCCTTTTAAAAAGTCTAACCCTAACTTCATTTTCCTTTAGGTTAGAATTTCTATCACTTTTCAGATATGCTGGAGTTATAAAGAATAAGAAAATGCACTGGAAGGGTGGCCGTATTTTCGTTGCTACATTATTTAAACTGTAAAAGGGTAATAGGTCTCCCGAAAGAGAACTGGAGGGGCTGTGAAGGACACCTGTCCCGGATAGCATTAACGGGTCCCCAGCCCCGTACGGAGGAAATGGGGGCGGAGCCGTGACAGGAAGCCCGTGGCGACGGTCCACAGGCTTGCTCCACATCTGTGCTCGTTTTGATAATGGCTGGGGACCTTCCAGAAGGTCTGCTCCAAAGACTGGGTTCCCATAACAGTGTTTCTCAATCCGGTCCTCAGGGGACCAGCAGACAGTCCACGTTTTTGCCCCTCCCAGCTTCCAGCACACCTGAAGAAAACAATCAAGAATGGCCAATAGCTGGGTAAGCTGTGCTGGGACCAGGGAGGGAGCAAAAACCTGGACTGTCTGGGGGTCCCGGAGGACTGGGTTGGGAAACACTGCCCTAGTGGATTTCCTCACCCCCAGAGAGAGGCACCATTCCATCTCTGGGAACCAGAAGCCAGTAATTTCAGATATCCAGGTAATTCCTGGAAGGATTCAATACATTTGTATTCCAAATCTCCCTAAAAAATAAAATAAAACTTTGGATGCCTGAAGTGGAGGCAATCAGAGATGGAGGTGGGGGGGGGGGATTGGTGTGAAAAAGGAAAAAGGCAATGGGATGGTGGGAGGTACGGCCCCCTCAGACCTCCCGGTCCCGCGTTTAATCTGACCCCCTGGCGACGTCTGAGAACGGAACGTCCACGGAGAGTTTTAGCTTTCAGGTGTGTTGTCTTGTACCATGATGTAATCGGTGCCCTAATCCCATGGCTGGAAGCGTGCTCCTCTTTCACTGCGGCTCTGTCATCTGCCAAGAATGCGTAATGAATGCGTGTCGCTCTCACCGCGAGCTCTACAATAAGGCAATCGCACCGCCCTGAGTTACTCATTCCTGTCAGGGAAGTGTCACGGCTGTCCTCCCCCTTATTTTCATACAAAGCGCATAGAGAATTTTTGACCACAGGATCAAAATACGTTATTATTATTATTATTTATTATTATTATTCTAGGAACATACCTAGACATTAGGGAATCTTCTTGCATTGAAACTCAACCAAGACTAAACAAACAAACCAAAAAAGATATTCGGTCGCAGCCTGTGCAAACCCGCCTCACTTTCTACTGGGCAGGATTTCAGTCTTTTTGTTCATAATGCCGAGATATTGCTTTGAAGAGAGGTTTTCCAAACAAGGTCTAGATCTAGAGAAGAAAATGGATGAATGCAAGAATGTCTACTTAAAAAAAATGATTTCTAGTCCCTTTTCAAAGCACTAACCTTTCCTGAAAAACAGCCAGAGTGCAGATTTATATTGATAATACATCCAGATTTATAATGCATGCAAGTTTATTATGCATGCAGATTTATAACGTGCATTTTTTTATTGGACAGGTACCTGAATGTTTAAGTCTGCAGACCTCGAATGATAGGTGCACAAGCTGAGCAGCTGTGGCCTTTTTGTGCCGACGAGAGTGACTGCGTCCATTTTTTTGGGAATGACACCCCGCAGCATCGCCCTGATGTGACTTGCCGTCACACTGTGCTACAAATCACGAGTGACAATCTTGTTCTTCTTTTGACTTCATTCCTCTGCACTTTACCCTGGACCACAAGCTGCAGGTGAAGCGAGCAGATTTGGATTCGCAGAGACACTGCGGCCCTGTCACCCCAAAACGCTGTCTCTTTGACCTGATACTCGCTCGCGAGCCTGCTCTCTTAGAACTCGAGTCTGTACCACTTGAGTCCACACACCATTCTGTCCTTCTGCAAAGCCCTCACAGATGCAGATGTTATTCTGAATCATGTAACAAACCCAATGGCTGCATCAGCCAATAATGTAATCACCGGCGTATTTTTTTTCCATTCTTAATATGATAAAAGTTGACTAACTTCTAACAGCAGGAAGAATTGTACCTACACCAGCCACACTGACTGCAGTGCTAGCTCTCCACAATAGCTAATTAATAACAGCGAGAGGATTTGTATCTACACCTTCACTCTCTCCACACCGCTAACACTGCGCAGACGCTAACTGCTAATGATGGGGGGAATTATTCCTACACCGATCACGCTTCCCACATCGCTAGCACTCCACAAACACATAGCTAAGCGCTAACAGTTAGAGGAATTTGAGGCCTACGTAGACTAAAGCCACTGACTGCACAGCTGGCACTTTGCAATCACAGTGCTAAACGGTATCTGCAGGAGGAATTAAGCCTACACCAATCATGCATGCTATATATATTACTAGCTACGTATATAGCTAGCAGTCCACAAATGCTATCCACTAACAGTTGAGAGTTTTGCCTGCACCAAAACACTGCTCACTGTCAATTTTATACAGTTATTTTTTTATAGGTGTTCTGTGGTACCACCTCCACGTGTCCCTAGAGGTGGGGGGGGGGGGGGGGGGAATAAAAAAACCAAAAAGACAGTTTGCACATTTTTGGGGCCCTTATGGGGGGTGCCTTCCCAACAGGTCACAGGTACTAGGTCTGTTTGCACATATAACTGCGCATATAGATTCAGTCTCTTTATTTATTTGTCTGTTTGTTTGTTTCCTTTATAAGCTTTTACAGGATGTCCTGTGCTGCCCTGCACTTTGTTCTGCGCTATATGTTATGTGTTTGTCTGCACTGTAGGTTCCTCGCTGCTGTTTACCTCAGAACTTCCCCACGAAGATCAATAAAGTGCATCTTATATTATCTTACCTCAAAAAACTCCTTGAAATCATGTGTCTTTTGTTTTTTAAACACACCCATGACCAATCTGCACGGTCGAGCCCCGCCTGCGCCCCCCTGCATCACCCCCCCACTTCAGCCGCGACTTGCCGACTCTTGCCTGCGCTCCTGAGAGATGAATCGCAGCAGCTGGGTGCTGTGCGGTCACTGTGCGCTGCCGTGCGGTCACTGTGCGCTGCCGTGCGGTCACTGTGCGCTGCCGTGCGGTCACTGTG
>JAODJX010000040.1:13166385-13177757 GCA_026776945.1 Isichthys henryi | reverse complement strand
CCATTGCTTCCGGGATAGGCTCCGGACCCCCCACGACCCAGTAAGGATAAGCGGTTTGGAAAATGGATGGATGGATAATACTGTTGACTGGCATCCCCCATGGGTACCTCTGTGTGTGTGCATGAGTTATGTACTGTATATAATCACATTGTGGAAACCAGATGTGTCACGATCCAAAAATACAACAGAGACAAGAACAGGCGTATGGACAAACGATGAGGGGGTTTCTAAAAATTCTTAAAAAAATAAATAAATAAAAGTGGGCAGTGGTGGCTTGATGGGGAAGCGCAGGTTGCTGGTTCGAATCCCCGACCAGCAAGGCACCACTGAGGTACCCTGAGCAAGGTACCACCCTCAGGCACTGCTCCCCGGGCGCTGAATTAGCTGCACCCTGCTATGTCACATTGTCTCATATGGGTTAAATGCAGAGGACACATTTCGTTGTTGTGTGCTGTGGTGTGTCAACAATGACAACTAATCACTAAATTCTAATTTATTAAAGAAATTACAGCGCTGACAACAGTAAAAGGCACAGGAGCACAGAGTGGGGCAACATTAATGACCAGCCAGGACTGGAGAGCACTCTTATCCACGACTAACGAGGGAGCAGACGAGGGTCAGCTGGAGTGATCCATATAAGGACTGAATCAAGAGGCAAGACAAATGAGCAACAGATGTGGCTCATTAGAGCCACACTAGGGAGAGAACAAGAGGGACAGGAATGCGGGGAGTGACAAGATGTTGCCCCGATGTGATGCAAAGCTAACGTTGTGGGGTCCATTTCTTCAGTTGCCCAAAGGGGCAACACCATTTTATAAAAATCTGTGACTGAAATCAAAAGAATTGAAATCCCAAAAGTCTTGTATTTTGCTTGGTTACTTATGGTTAAGTTGCTGGGTAGAGTTTAAGGCTGTCATAGTTGGGATTGGGGTTTTTCCCATAGAAATGAATGCTAAGTTAACCCAGCTAACTGAGAAATCCTGCTTCATAGAACACCGCTCCTATACCTAAGCAGGGGTAAACTTTGGATGGGATGCCAGTCCATTGTAAGGCACAATTTAGGGACACCAGCTAAGCTACCATACTGCCCCCTAGGACCAACAAGTAGTATAATATCATAAATGGTGTGGAAGAGCTTGGTGCGGGAAGATTATTTTTGAAATGCCTCAGTGGTGCTTCTAGTAATCTCTCAACCATGAGAGAATCATTATCCTGAGCTGCCTGAAATCAGGGCCACGGTTCCCCATTCCTGCAGTGCATTTATGACCACGGCTTTGTCTGCTGCGGCACTGGGGGAATACCCTATCGCATCTGCCCGGCCTTATCTGATTTGCGTGTCGCACGGGCTCCATGCGGGGCGATAGGGGAGGAGATTCCTCCAAACTGTAAAAGTTTTACACCTGGGCTCCAGTCGAAGTGCGTCACATGACCCGTGCTGGCTTATTTTCTAGCACGTCGTCTTGGTATGGGGCAATCAGATTGGATTGTTATACCGTGACAAGTGCTACCTGGTACTTTGAAGCCCTCTGCAGGGGTCCTGTACCCTCAGGTGACCCTAGGGTGAACGGCATCACTATAACCAGCCATGTGCTCGCCATGTGTAAACTGTAAGTAATATCCTGGATAATAGTGTCTGCAGGGGGCCATGAAATGAACATGCAGGCTTTGTGTCGTTGACAAGGTGCGACAATAATTTTGACAGGCTTTGGAAGTATCGACAGAATTATAATTAATATTTACTTGGGGATTATGGGAGGTACCTGTTATGCTTGGTTAGGGTTATCACAGAGCTATGTGATGAAATGGACCACCAGTCATTTTGCTTAAATCAAGAATTTCCCCCTGGGATCAATAAAGTAAATCTCAGTTTATCTCAATTCACTTTGGCACATTTTGTGTTATTTTGTGTCACAGATATTTTTTTAATAGTAAGTTTTAAATTGTACTTTTTTATCCAGAAAACAGCACAAGTGAAGACTGTCAGTCAGATTTAAAGATTTTTATCGATGTAATATTTTATTACTAGGATTGACATCCTATTCAAGCTACACCTCCGTGCTGTGCCCTTTACTGCCTGGGATAGGCTCCAGACCCCCTGTGATCCTGTCCAGGATAAGCAGCTGGAAGATTGATGAATAGATATTATTAATAAACTGCGATGGGCTGGCTCCCCGTCCTGGGTTGTTCCCTGCCTCGTGCCCATTGCTTCCAGGATAGGTTCTGGACCCCCTGCGACCCAGTAGGATAAGCGGTTTGGAAAATGGATGGATGGATGGATGGATGGATGGATGGAAAATGGATGGATATTATTAATAAAGCATGTGACAATGTGATTTTCTTTTAAAACAAATTCATGGTCCCTGAAACTTTTTACATTTTTTAGATGCAATTCAGTACTGTATAGCCATTTCTGGGACTTGAACCTACAACCATCTCTTTTATCTAAACATAATCGCTTAATCATTTTGTCTAACCTAATCTGAACTAAACTGAGGCATTCTGTCAGAAACTGAGGGGTGGGTTGTGCCTCAGCAGTTTAGGCTGCTGTGCATCAGAAGGTTGCTGGTTCAAATCCTGGTGCCTGATAAGCGATTTCACCATTTGGTCCTTGAGCAAGGGGCTTGACTCACAAGTGATCCAGGGACAGTCTGACCAATGAATGTCACTTTGGATGAAAGCATCTTTGGAATATATCAATGAATTCTCAAAACTCTTTGACTTCGAAGAAGCCACCTTTTGTTTTCACCAAAACCAAAACATTTATATGGATCTTATCTTCAAATATACGCTAAAGAATACCATGATCCCAGCCTATAAAAAGCCATGAAAACAATCAAAGGCATTTACTAGTGAGGTCGCTCTTGCTGCTACCATAACAGAAAGTGTTGTGGAGTTTTATGGCTTCTGCACATGGGAGTAATTACTATGCTGAAGGATGCATTACAATTGCAAATTAAATTACAAGGCTGGTTTTATAATTCCCAAATTTTGATGAGGAGGGAGCCAGTGGCTCCGGGTCTCTTCCCAATCTTCTGCCGGTCCTTCTGTGTCACGTTCGGCTTTGTTCCTGACAGGTCCCGTTTATCAGGGAGCACAGGTGCACTTAATTAGGATCCCAACGGCCACAATGGGTCTTTGCTTAGGGGTTTTTCCAAACAAGTTTATCCGGTCTGTTCCAGGGGGACTCACTAAGGGAAAAGCTAACAACGGTGAAGGATTCACGGACACTGTAATAAGTTATTTAAGCCAGATAATCAGGACTTTGTCATGTGCGGAATAATGAATAGCGTTTCACTTAACAGTAGCTTGTTTGTGAACGTAACGTAATTACATGCAAATAAAGCAGTCTTATCTTTGAAAAAAGAGTCACCCTACCTCCGGGCTAAACACGATAACGAAAACTTATATAATGCCATATTTATACATATATATAATGAATGTTTTGTTTACCAGCCCATTTCTTTTACACAAACACTAATGATGCCACAATTACGAAGACGCAGTTTTGCAGTTTGCCTTGAAGGCTTGTTGTTATTGGCTGTAAGCCCTGAAAATCATAACAACGGCTTCTGAATATAAAAGTTCACCTTTGCGTTTAGCCGTGACAAAGACGGGAACTTAACCATGGGCAATTTGGACAGACATTTTTAATATTTCTCTGAAACTGTTAGCTAAGCGTGAGGCATTTGTGGCCTCTGCATTTGAAACTAAATCAGTTGTATCAGATAATTGATATGGGTGGGAGACTGTGTGTCCTGCCTGGTTGGAAGTCCTCAAGGATCAATCCCGCTCAGCATGTCTGGCTAATATACATGGGGGAAGCTGTTCAGAATGTATTTAATGCATCAGTACTGTTAGTTCTGTATTTCAGAATGTTTATTTTATCCCCATCCAGTACTCATTAGTGTACATGAGGCCAAGGTAAAAATGAAACAAAACAAACAAAAATTAATCAAAACAAACAAAATAAAAACAAAGCAAAAACAAATGAAAAAACAAAAAACTGAAACAAACCAAAACAAATCAAACAATAAACAAAAAACAGAAACAAAAGAAATAAAAAAGAAAAGCAAAGAAAAACTGAAACAAGACCAAAAACAAAGTCGAAAGAAAAAACAGAAATGAATCAGGAATGAAACAAAAGAAAAGAAAACATAGAGACACAACAAAGCAAATGACAAAAAACTGAAACAAAACAGAAATGAAGCAAAAGAAAAAACGGAAACAAAACAAAGCAAAAAAACATAGAGAAAATAAACCAAAAACAAAACGGAGAGACAAGTAAGGAAGGATCTGGTTCATTTTCATGGAGATATTTTCTGCAGGGTGCCAAAAGATGGATTTTCACAGGATTGCTTTCTTCCAAGATGCAGCCAGGCTGACAGGAGAGGAAACTGAGTGGCAAGTTCACTTGGGCCTAATATACCCCAGTGATCCGATTTGCAGCATCCTGCTGATGGCTGTTGTGTATCCCAAACCATTTTACATAAGGGTTGAGAGGGTACTTCTGAACAAACAAATAGGATTGATCGAGAGTTGCACTGTGGGGTAGCGTACACCGACGCAGTCCAGATGGCCTTTCTTATCAGCTGTGATCACTCTGAAATATTGGCCCAGCTGCCACAACTCTTAACAGCACAGTCATATACGGCCATGCCAATGCTGCTAATGGTGCCATCATAAATGCCCCTTAAGTTTCTCAAGCTCCAGGCTTCTGTCGTCCCATGATCTGTAACGAGTTTGGGGTAAGGCCCCCTTTTCAGATAGCTGTCTTTGTAGGTGCCCGCAGCAGATTTAATTCAGGTGGCCACTGAGGAGTGATAATAAAGTAATTGCTGAGGGGTCGGGCCTTTGTGCCTGTGCTCAGGAAGTCGCCCGTTTGAATCATGTCCTCAGCAGAATAGTCGCGTCTCTGCTGAGTTCTTGAGCAAGGTTATTAACCCCCTCCAAACAGCCCCAGGGATATTGGATGGACAGCTGGTCCTGTGCTCAGACCACAAGCTTCGCTCTCTATATGTGTTTGTGTGTCTTAAAAATGGAGAGCATGATGGGATACGTGAAAATTAAAGCATCCCAATATACCTGCTTGTGTGCAAACAGCAAATAAAGCATCGTTTAGATGAATGGCTGACACATTACATGGCAACCCAAGCAAAGGGACTATGAGGCGAAGGTGATTCCGCAAAAGCATCATGGGTCATAGTACAGAGCTGTCGCCCACTTTGTATATACAGTAAACAAGCGTGTATGTGCCCATGACACATAAGCAGAGTCACATGACCAGCATGGCCTCCGGCAGTTATGCCAGAAAACTTCTCAGCTCATGACAGAGGTAAAAACCCCCTCTCCCAAACCGTGAGTGCTTGCAGCCACCACTTTGTCTTTGAAGTCAAACAACTGGCCTTTATACATTCCTCTGTGGGCTTTTTACTGCCGATAAAGCGAACGTGTGCTGTTATCTGGAACACCTGCGCTGGGTTTGCACAG
Source organism: Isichthys henryi (assembly GCA_026776945.1). Lineage (NCBI taxonomy): Eukaryota > Metazoa > Chordata > Actinopteri > Osteoglossiformes > Mormyridae > Isichthys > Isichthys henryi. Next base: position 13,172,270 of record JAODJX010000040.1, on the reverse strand, counting down.
GTATTGTGATTTCACACAGCTCATTCTGCAGCACTGTTGGTTAGTTGGCTTAACTTGACCCCGGTGGGAACTTTTTTTGTTTGTAACTCAAAGCTGTCGTACCCTGTTTACCGTGACTGTATACGTCTAATGGCCCCTGAGTCAAATAGGCAGCACTCCAACCATGCATTTGCGTGGGGCTACTTGGCCGCAAACAATCAATACATGAAATTCTGAATAAACACCCTCCTTATTTAGGCAATTTTGAAGCAGGATATTCTGCTAGCCAGCTAGCTAGCTACGGTCTTCTGACTACTTCTTAGTGGGGAGACCCCAAATTAACTATTGTTTATGGGGTCGAGGGGACCGGAGCTCCTTTCCAGAGCAAACACATGGGAGCGAAACAGCGTGAAGGAACAACACCCACATAATGAAGTTGCTCTTTAACACTGTCAACAGAATCAGCCCCTGAAACAGGTCGCCCTCCCTGTCACATTTATGAATCATAAACAAACATGGCAACCTATCACGATGTCATCATCTCTTGATCCTATGCCAAGACTTTGACCTCCCACCCTTAACCATTCTCATAAGTGGTCCCGTAAAAATGAACATGTCTGCAGTAACTTCAGGTGTGCAATTCACATGCAAGCACATCCAGAACTGCATGCGTCTTATCGCTGAATATCCTGAATATTTCTTATCAGTGCATTTGACAATTAAATTCAGGTACAATTTATTGTGACTATTGAATGCCCCTCTGAACACAGTGATGCTGTCATAATGCTGTCAAGATAATCCCAGCATCACTACAGCCTTAAATTATGCACTAAAATGTCAGGTAGATTATTTACAACCTCTAGTCCCATGTGGAATATCCTGTTTGTTATTGAGATGATTCAATTGCAATAATGTACATAACTAAGGTTAAAAGTTACCCAGGGTTACACTAAATCAGGGTGCATTTTGGATTTAAAGGATAAGCGGTTTGGAAAATGGATGGATGGATGCTGTGCTACATGCAAGGCATGGAACCTCCTGCAAGTAGGTGATGCAGTGCAGACTGTGATTACTGTAAATCCATGCTCATTACACTCAGTGACAAAAACGTGAAGCACCCAGAAGTAATGGTCCAATTTGGATGTAATTTGATACACATGCAGACCAGAAATGGGTACCTAAGTGACTGGATTTGCAAGGAGCTGGTAGGTCTAGTCACCGGACATAGAGGAGGCTCCCTAGACACATTAGACAGCATTACCAGCACTTGACAGAGTTTGATAGGGGTCACATTGTGGGTTTGTGTGAGGCCGGGTGATCATACTGTGCAATTGGCCAGCATGTGGGGCTTCCAGATGTCACAGTCACCTGATGTTGGAACCAATGGGCACTTGAAGGCACCCACACACGTTGTGAAGGTTCCGGTCGCCCAAGACAGACCACACCAAAGGAGGATCGTCGTGTTGTGTGCCAAGCATTACAGAACCCCATGACATCTGTGCCTGCCATCCGAATACAGGTAATGAACTCTCTACAGCACCCTGTGTCATCCTGCACCGTGTCTCAATGACTGGCATCAGCCGGACTACAGGTTCATGCAAAGGCTGCTGTTAACACCAGCGCAGAGATAGCTGTGTTTGGAGTAGTGTACTGATGACGAGTGACGTTGTACCATGTTCAGCGATGAATCTCAGTTCTGCATATGCTGGAACAGAGGGGATAGGATCAGTCCTGCCAGTGTTGTGGAGAGACACACCGGTGTTACTCCTGGTATCATGGAGAGCCATAGGGTATGACATCATGGTGTGGGGAGCCATAGGGTATGACTTCATGGTGTGGAGACCCATAGGGTATGACATCATAGTGTGGGGAGCCATAGGGTATGACATCATGGTGTGGGGAGCCATAAGATATGACATTATGGTGTGGGGATCCATAGAGTATGACATCATGGTGTGAGGAGCCATAGGGTATGACATCATGGTGTGGGGAGCCATAGGGTATGACATCATGGTGTGAGGAGCCATAGGGTATGACATCATGGTGTGGAGTGCCATAGGGTATGACATCATAGTGTGGGGAGCCATAGGGCATGACATCATGGTGTGGGGAGCCATAGGGTATGATTTCAGGTCATCTCTGATAGTGAGACTGCAACCTGTTGCAGTCTTTCAACAAGACTATGCCCATTCAGACACGGAAAGTATGGTTAAGGACTGCCTGTGTCATGTTAAGGTCCCCCAATCTTTCCCCAATTGAACATGTGTGGGATCAGCTCGGACGTCAGCTCAGACCCAGTGCCAATCTTCTGGATCTTGAGGGCCAGTTACAACAGCTGTGGGGCAACTTTTCTGCAGGAGAGGATACAACCACCTTATTACTCCCTTCCGCACCATATTAACACATGTATCCGGGCCCGGGGGGGTGCCATACCTTACTGACATGGGACTAGCAGTGTGTCCATACTGCCAACTCTGCTGTCCTTTTGACCTGATATTATAATCATTGCGATACAGTCACATGACCTTTCACCACATGCAGATTCATTTCTTTTCCACAGCTTTGTCTGGGTGCTTAACTTTTTTGTCACTGAGTGTATTTTTAGCCTGTTTTGTATTTGTCAGTTTTGCTTACTAAGTTTGGTGAATAAGAACATGAAATATTTTGTATGGAAGTGTCTGCTTTTTAGTTTATTTTTTTTATTTAATTGCACCTAATTCTTTTGGTGGTGGAGTATGAAGATCACCAGTCGTGATTGATTTCTTATATATTACTGGGAGGGGCAGGCTGCTTACTGTTTGGGAAAATTAAAACACACCCCCACCCTCCTGCATGCAGACTGTCCACACTTGTTGGACTATTCGTTCTTTGTGCAATGAGATGGTGACAGCAATTTGTGCTAAAACTCACAATTGTTTGTTCACCCAAAAGTCAATTTACAAATTCGGAAATTTGTTCCTTACGCATTTCATCAGTTATCATAGTCCATATACATTTAAATTAATTGTATATAATAATAATAATAATAATAATAATAATAGAAAAAATGTGAGAATTCACATGTATAAATACATGCTCATGTAATGTAGTCTAGTTTACCTCAACCTGCTCTGTGAACATTTTTTCCCACTCTTAGGGCCAAATATTTTTTTTATGTTGCTATAAAAAGACAACACTGCAGTAAGTGACATGATGAAATTTACTGCGCTGATGTCCCATCAGTTTACATTCTCGTATGGAATAATCTTTATGGCTTCATAATGCGCAGAATCGTACCGTCATACACAGAACCGACCGTTCATCAGAATAAACGTGTCATCATAAAACTCCCAGAAGCTCAAAGTTTCCCAGCACTGGTTCAGTGGCTGTACCAGGAAGCATCGTTTCTGCATCCCCTCTACCATAACGCTGACACCCTTACACAGAAATACTCTCTTCATACCAGGTTTTACCTCTTTTATCGGCTGGAATTCCCCCATTCTCTCTGTCGGGCTATGACACGGCCTCTAGCATTGCATCATATTACAAGAAGCGTGGCCAAAATAAAATATTAATAATAATAATAACGCAGTGCTTTCTGAGTGTGGAATGAATAAGTGTCTGTGTTACACTCGAGAACAATAGAAACCATAGCAAATAAACCCCAGAGGCTGTAGCACGAACCACGATAAGCCGCCTTATTAATCTGACCCCGAAGAGAGACTTTGCATAAACGTGATAAGGGGTTGGCAATGGCCTGTGGGGAATACAGGTGGGGGGAAAGAGGTGTGTGTTCGGGGTGGGGGGGGGTGGAGTAGGGAGAGTATAAAAGGCAGGAATTGACAGCACCAACAGAGTGTGAAGTGAGCTTCCTGCCGTGGATTAGTACGCGTCTTGTCTGACCGTGGCCATCAGAATCTTGCAGTGAATCTGCCTCTCTCTCAACCTTTGTCCTCGTACCTGGATCTGTGGGATCTAATCTGGGCCCTAACGGGAGCCTGAGGTATGGTGTCTCTCCTCCATTATCTGTAATCGAACTATGTCTCTTTTGTTGTGACCAGTCAGCACACCGGTGCCCTAAGCTGCTCATGCCTGCTCCTTGAGCCTAGACGTACTTCCCGCTCGTTTCCGCTTGTGTTGTTAGTGCAGTTCCAGCGTGTCAGTGAATGGCTTTATCTTGTAGGTGTCTTCCCCGTTCCCGTCGGTGAGACTGCACCTTCGGCTTCTGACCTTCTTCACATCGTGTTCCTCGCCATGCTGGCAACACTGGAGACAGTGAGTGCCTTCACCAGCCCAGACGCCTGCTGTGGCCTCACACCGCGCACATTCATATAAACACTCTCTTCACACATTTTTCGCACCCTCCACTTCTGAGACCTGATCAGATCTATTTGAAGGACTTCTCTGCATCGTCTATTTGCAGAGCAGTATGGACAATGTTTGCTGTGGACCAGATCCTAACCTTGCTAATATAAGGATATATGTATACCTTCTTAGTCAAGACACTTTGTCCTTTTAAACTAACAAGATCCTCAACAGTTATTGGGGGCAGCCTGACAACTCTTTGAGTTGCTTTTAAAAGGTTCATATTTCAGCTCACGTGTGACAAACATGTCCAGGACAACTAGAAGCTAATGCATAGCTTTATGAGCTGACTCCATCATGCAAAGCATGGTCAGATAAGGACAGATAGCTATGTTACGCAAACCGTAACACAATGCAAATGCCTGTATGAAAATCTCATGGTTTATTCTCTAAACAAGCTCTAGGAAAAGTTATATTTACATAGAGGCACCTGTCCACACTGGAGTCTTGCTTTATGTGTTACTCGTGAATATTTAAATTTTATTGTCAAATGGAAACATAATCCCATCCTGCATAGATGCGGTGGTCAGGTAGTACCACCACACAACGATGCACAGAAACGTAGGCCTCTGACGGGTTGCCATGTTTGTTCCAGGTGCGGTACCTCCAGGACTTCGGTTCCCGGACCTGGGGGGACCCCCCCCAGGCCGAGGTGGACCTGGACGTCATTGAGGAGTACCTGCAGGAGCACTCAGCGGAGGTTCAGCAGGGCGCCAGTGTCCAGTGCGGAGATAAAGAGGAGCCCAGCATTGTAGGTGAGGGAAACAAGACCACGTTGGGAGGCCGTGGTTCCACACCGATCCGCGTCCTGCTTTAGGAGGTGTTGGCCATTTTGGGAGCCTTGGCATTAAGTTATGATGCAGCTGGAGTTTGCACAAGGCAGGGGACACCGTGGACAGGATGTCCATTGCAGGGCACGCAGTCAGACAATAAGGGCAATTTAGAGACAATAAGTAATTTAACTGCACGATTCTGGGATGCAGGAACAAACCACACACGCATATAGCCTGTGGACATCGAACCCTCAACCCAGAAAGTGTGACATCATTGCCCCATCCAGCAGGATGTTCTCACAGGAAGTCTTCGGATGCTTGGCAGCAAAAATATTTTTTTGGTTTTACACCAAAAATCATTACTTTATTCATTTGTCTATACACATTTTATATATAAAAAAATCAGTAGGTCATAGGTTTAACTAAAACTTTCATTTCGAAGTAGTAATGTATTGAAACCCAAGTTATAGTTCAAAAAGAGCTGTTCTTAGTTAAAAACTTCATTGACAAGCGTTAATTATAATCAATAACACCATTGCAATAATATAAAACACCAAACAATTGTATTTAGTATCACGTTGGAAGCCAATGACTACAATTAATAGCAAAATGGCAAGAACAGAACTGAATGAAAGGTTTATTAGTACCATCCTCTACAATAAAAAATAATTATAAAGACATCAGAACTATAAAGTAACATAAATGAAGCTATGCACTGACCAAACAAGCATTAAGAAATTTTATTTATTTTTTTTTTTTTGGGGGGGGGGGGGCACCTGGGTATGTTAT
>JAODJX010000040.1:13021351-13036488 GCA_026776945.1 Isichthys henryi | reverse complement strand
TTTTGTCGGTTTCAAGTTGGTATCTTGGGGAGCGTTCACTGTTTTATTCTCTTGAAACGTCGTTGGGGGCCCCCGTGGGTGGGGGGGGGGGTTGGGGGCTGCCTCAGAGAAACATTGAAAAACCAAAAAAGAAAGAATCACACTCAATGACACACACAAACTCTCTCACACACACATAAACTCACACACATACACAGAGACCTGGATCACAGAACAGATGGGTATATGTATATTTTATAGTACAGTGGGTATTTTTTACTATCATTACTAATTTTGTAAAATAGGAATTGTATGAAGTAAAAAAGCAAAAAAAAAAAAAAACAAACTATGCACTACTTTGTGTAAGGGCAATTTTGAATATACTCTGTTTAAAAAACAAAGCAGGTTGCATCAGTTAATGTTCCTTAACTGTTTTCAGGGATGACACTAATCTTTATCGTTTGAGCTGATGGATTGGGGCAGCGTAACAGGAGGGTTTTGACGATGTCCGAAGGAGCAGACGCATCGCTATAGGAAGCTGAACGCGTCTTGCGGAGGTACCGTGGGATGAGGCAGTAAGAAGATGAGATCGAGAAGAAGGGAAATCTGAACGTGGAGACGATAGCTTTCCAGCCAAGTGCAGAGGGTGTCGAACTGACTCTGACGTCAGGAGTCTGACTCTGAAGGCAGTGTTTTTGCCCCAGAGTGCCTTCTTAAACCCTATCACTACCTCTTGTCTTGGGTAAAGCTAACCTAGTGTTTCTCAGCCCGGTCCACTGGGACCCAAAGACGGTCCGTGTTTTTGATCCCTCCCAACTCTCCGTCAGACTGTCCACATTCTCCACATGTCTGGCAGGGGTGGCCAATCTTATCCAGAAAGGGCCGCTGTGTATGCAGGTTTTCAACTGATTGACTGAAAGTCCTCAGACCTGGCTTTAACTTAAACGTTATCCCAAAAACCAGCACACACACCGGCCTTTTGTGGATAAGATTGCCCACTCCTGGTCTAGGGGTCCCCTAGGCCTGGGCTGAGAAACACTGAGCTAACCCGAGAACACCAAGGGGAAGAAGCCAAAGGATACATGCAGACCAGAGGAGGCCTTTTTCCTGTTACATTCTAGATGCCTGAGGCGAACTACCTGCCTGGTCTCTTTGGAAAGCACAGGAAAATGAGGAAGAACTTTACATGACGAGTGGATGGACAGTGCATTGAGTAGCAGTCTGCTCTGAAGCCACGCCATGAAGCAGATCAATTACAGGGGCCGGCTGTGGAACTGAACCTAGGTTATGTTTTTTTTTTTTAATTGGTTGTTTGCTTGTTTTTCTTAACTAATACAGAATAAATGCAAAATGGGGTTGAGTGAATCTACCTCCTGGCGCTTTTTTTAAGCCTTAAACTAAGAACCGGATTGGATTGCCAGGGTACTGGGCTCAGGCAAGTGAGGAACCCTGATTTCCAGCACTTACTGTTCTCTTGCCACAGGCGTACGTTGTATGTAGCTACCTTTGCTCTCACACTAATTTGAGGGAGACGAAGAGTTTTAGTCAAAGGTACTGTGAAGTGAAATGCAGGGTAAATTACTCAAAGATGTGGAATTATTATTATTTTTTTTTGGAAGCTACCTTTATATAAAATCAACCATTTCTTACCAGCATGGCTGCAGGCGATTGGAGGGAATGTCACACAGCAGCGGTAAAAGATTTTTTTCCCTCCCCCCATGATCTGTAACTGAGCACTAATTTTTCCCATTTAATGTATTTACTCGCTCAGTAGACTTGATGCAGTGAACGAATACGGTTTTTGCTCAGCAGTTATAAGTCAGAATTTAATGTGTGTTGACTATCCACTCAGGCCGACACACAAGTTTCATGCATCTTTTTCTCTCAATGATCTGCAATATAAAAAAAGCAGGACACTCCTGCAAAGAGAGGGTCTTCATGGATGTGACTGTTTACCAGCTAATGGAATGTGCACTAAAGATAAAGGGGCGCAGAGTATTAAACACGGGTCAGATTTTGAAATGTTTATTTTTCCTCTGACTGATTAGCTAATGGTAGCTGCCCCCTAAGTTCTTTGTGTCTATGGGGACTTGCATCCTATTGGACGGTGGGAAGATGGAATGGAATTGGAAACATGGACAGAGATCCAGTGCGCCTTACAGAATCTGCAGACGAAAGTGCGTTTCACTCAAGGACTTTGTACTCCTTCAGAGTAATTTGATCGCCTTGCTTGCATTTTTCATCCCTGTGTCCTCCCCCCCCCCCTTTCTGTCTATAGTGTCTTGTCACCATGTAGCATCGGGGAATTGCAGCTGCCACCACACATTATACTGTGCTGTGACCATGCATTTCCTCCTGAACGAGCCCGCCTCGAGGGCGAGAATGAGGTTTTACAATTGTTTTTGAGTTTGTATGTCTCAATAGATGAGGTTAAATGCTCCTCCCTGAAGTGTGGAAATATGCAAGCATTAGAAAATGGGTGAGCGGGTGACTTAGGGTAAGGGGTTAAATGTGAGACGGACAGCTACAGTCTTCAGTCAAGGGCTTCCGTGAAACCGAACTTCTGGGCGTCACATGATCACATGACCTATTAAGACTCTGCCTTTCGCCAGTGTCTCCTCATCCTACCCGGCTCAGCACCTGGTGTCCAGGGCTTCTAAGGGAGCTTTCACATCCATGGCATATTTTGTGTGTGTTGTTGGTATCCATTAGGTACATGTATGGTTTTTATGCTCAAAGGGAGGGGGTGAGTTATTTTGTCATTTCTCCCCATTTTATATCCCAAATGGTGCATTGCATTCTTGTATATTGTGTTGTCTACGATGTGAGGGTTTGTATTCTATAATCAGTGTATTGTGTATAATCTACCAATAAAGACATGCATGGTGCCTCATAAGGTGTTTTTTGTCTGTAAGCACAGGGGAGTCAAACCAAAGTTATGCCCTTGGTTGAGGCTGATTGTTTTTTCAACTAGATAATGGCTGTTATACACTGCAGTCTGAAAAGCACCAGCTCAAAATTATAACATAGGAATAACTATAGAGAAACACATCCATCCATCCATTTTCCAAACCGCTTATCCTATTGGGTCGCAGGGGGTCCGGAGCCTATCCCGGAAGCTAGAGAAACACATTATATTGCAAATTACGAAAATGTTGTCTTTATATTTCAACAATCCCAGACACCAATATTTAAAACTGACTTTATTTGTTTTGACTAATCACGAATTATTATAACCTGCATTTTCTGCTAACACTATGTTCGCTGTTGCTCTTGATAACTGGTATAACAGTTGTTCTCCAGCTCAGTGATTCCTAAATAAGATATTATTGAAGACCTATTTCACGTCATGTAAAAATGGAAGGCATTATTTTTGCCCCTTTTGAATGAAAATAGCTTTTATTACAATGAAGGAGGGAAAAGAAAATGAAATCTATAAATGTCCTTTTGCATATTTCGAAATGTTTGGCAGCGTACACAGAGGACCGTAAAGACTACATTGCCCAGGATTCCGTTTGTCCGAGAGGCGATGGGTACAGTAGTCCAATGAAAACTCTCCCTTAAAGACTACATTCGGCAAAATGTCGAGCAGTTTACAGGGTTCGTAAGTGAATGGGGAGATCAAGAGGACGTCTCGGAGACTAACCAGGTGAAGAAAATGCTGTAGCGAAGCTATCTGTCGGTCTTGGTGAAGGAGGTGACTTTTCGGAGGGCTTTTCCCAAAGCCGGCAGCTGACACCGTGCACCGTTTCCTGGAGCTTTTTCGCTTCACAAAGTCTTCCCGTGCCCAGCTATCACTAATGTAACTTTCGCCGTATGGCGTCGCCGGTGCCTTATCCCGTGATCGCCTGCGAAACGGTCTACTGTAAATACCTGCTCTGACATACTGAAGTATACTTTTGTACGCTTATATATGTAAGGACCAGGACCGTCCTTGGCATCCCTTTGGGCTCGGTTAGTCTGTCGCGCGATGAACCAAGTTTCTGTGTATTGCCAAAGCCGTAGGGCTGTGTGTGCATGTACAGAGTTCTGTGTCTGTGTGCATTTGGATGTTGTATATGCATATTTCAGGCCTGTATGCATAGTTCAGGGCTGTCTGTATGTGGTGTCTGCGTGTGTTATACAAGACTCAGACCGCGTTACTGCGGTATCTCGCATTTAAGAAATCAGGTTGATAACACTGGTATTTCTCTCAAACTACTACACTCGTTTAAAAATCCAAAAAGATGTTTGGTTTTGGTGATTTTTTTATGACGCCGAACCATCATTCGCCCACGGGTAGTACAGCAGACTTGGTTTGATGAACGAATAAAAAGCTTATTTCAGATGCAACTTTTCCGCAGAGAAGTTCGGTCGTGCTAGAGGCGCTGCGTTTCTCATAATCTTGCGGTAAACTGATCATTTGACTTTTCTGATCATTAGATTTTCCAAAAAAAAAAAACGCTTTGGGGTCGACTCGTTAAATACTTGAGGGATATTCGAATGTGTGGTAGTTTCTCAATTTTTTTCAGTGCCTGGGGTGTTTTGACAATGTATGAGTCACCAAGTTCCTGCTAGATAACTGCCTCCCCACCCCCACCCTCCCTGCAGGACTTTCTGGACAGTGTGAGGCTGGAGCTGCTGAGCACACCTGCACACCAGGGAGGTGTGTGTGTAGTATGGGGTGGGGGGCAGGGAAGTCATGCGTAGAGCTTCTGAGCACCCCGGAGGGGTGTGTGGGGGGCAGCTACCCGTTCCCCTTTCTAGCACTCCTCATGTGTTTTACGTAACCTTAGATTCTGCAGCCCGGCCTGCAGTCACCCGCATCTGCTGATCTTCTCCTGAACGTTCTGGCTGCGTCCTTGACGCCATCATGCGGTGTGATTCGCCCATAAAGCTGCAGGTCTTCTCCCTCAACTGCTGGTGGGTTTTTGTCTGTGTGTCTGTCGGTATCTGTATGTCTGTTAGTGTGTCTGTATGTTTCTGTGTGTGTGTATGTATGCGTGTGTGTTTGTGTCTCAATCTGCGTCTGTGTGCCTTTATCTGTCTGTGTGTGTGTGCGCGCGCGCATCTTTGTGTGTAAATCGTGTGTGTGTGTCTGTGCGTGTTTGTACCTGTAGGTCTGTGTGTGCATGTGTCTGAATCTGCGTGTGTGCGTGTGTGTGCGTGAGTGCATGCGTGTGTCCTGAGAAACTGTATACCTCTGTATTCAAAGGGTAGCTGGAAAAGTGAGCTTCTGAGAACTTTGTTTCTCTGTTTCCCAATTGACAAGACATCACTGTGTCTCCTTGGTAACCGAAGTCTTCTTCAGGCCGATTTCACGTATTTGGCGCTAAACTGTGCTAGAGGAGACTTCTGTTTGTTTTTCATTCTTTTTCTTACGCTTTGTGAATATTTTACCAATCATGTCTGTTACTTAAACTTGCCCATTCATGAAATGAGTATTAAATGAGACATGAATTCATAGGTGTATCTCTGTTGTTATGTGTGACATCCTGCTATTTCACTGTTGAACTCGCAGCTTGTGATCTGTGCTTTATATCTTGGTTAATTTGTCGGGGGGTTGGGCATATTAATTAGCAAAGCTTTGTTTGTATACATATATCATTGACCTTGGACACTGCTGGAGGTGTCTGCTTTTACTGTATTCCCATTTGGTTGGTCATGTTGCGGATTGAAACCTCTAGTCGACTGCCTGTCTGTTCCAGGGGCATCCGCTACCGCAGTCTGCATTGCACTGAGCGCTATGACATGATCGCCGACCTGCTGGCCAGAGAGGGACCTGATATCGTGCTGCTGCAGGAGGTGGGTGGAGCTTTAGTGAGTCATGTGATAGCCCAGGAAGACCTTCCTGTTTGACCCGAACCCTGCGATGAAATGTCCAAACAATGTATTCAGGTACTTTACAGTACTGGGGCATTTTATGTAGCCGAGAGACATGCAGACGTAACCTTTGCTGTTTATTTTTTATGTATGTCTGTTTATTTTAAGCATTTCAATCATTTGAAATGACTGTGCAGTTTTGAAAACAGTCAGGGTTCTGCTGAAGATAGTTATTTTTATTTCTGCAAAGCATATCAATTCTACTCTTGAGTTTCAGTACTACCTGAGGAATAGCTGTCAAAGATGCAAGATGATTATTAATTCGATAAAGGGTCGTTTTGTGATGTACGATTTCCTTTCAGATATTTACAGAATTATCTAGGGATTAGTTCCCCTCTACGTTCAGCTCTTTTCCAAGGGCAGTTTCTCCGCTGTAATAAAGGGGTTTCATCTTCCACCAACATGCTTTTTCTTGATCCGTCTGGTATGGTGAGTGTGAGGTGGTTTGTGCTGTAGGTGTGGAGTGAGAAGGACTTCCTGCTGCTGAAGAAAAGGCTCGCCTGCTGTCATCCATACTCCCATTACTTTAAGAGGTGAGTATAGCTGTGATCTCCTCGAACTCAGGATCGTTGGCCTCCACTGATACTGCTGTGCTCTCCCATTTCTGATGGCGGGGGGGTCTTTCAGCAGGAAGGTTTCCTTTTACTCTTAAGGGCACCGTGTCACTCAGGACTGGCGAAGAGGTTTCAAGTGTCAGGTTTTTTTGACAGTGGGACAGACAGTACTATGTATTAAAAGACAAGATGGTGAAAGACATCATTTAATTTATTTAATGGATTCTTTTATACAAAGTAACAAGCATTTTTGAGAGAGCAGAAATATCCAGTCCCTGGAGAAACTGGGGGTTAAGGGCCAATGGTGACGTCATGGTTTCTGGACCAGTGACTTTCTGATTACAGGCACAATGAACTAACCCACACACCACCCCCGCGACAGTGCAGTATAAGTACAAGTGGACAATAAATGCGTAACAAGTAGGCTGCGTTAGGGATTAGGGTGTGGTTAGCGCAAGCTAAGGGGGGAGCTGTCCCACTGAAGCGGTCATTCCCAGAAATGCAGTGTCACTGGCAGTAACACGCAGTGCGTGCGGCTTGTATGCAGTGGCGTCATAGGAAGCGGCCTGGCTGTCCTCTCCAAGCACAGCATCAAGGACTCCTTACTCTTCCGCTACTCGCTGAACGGATACCCCTACATGGTAAGCGCCTCCCCGAGGCCTTAGAACGCATGAATGCAGCTCTGATCTTTCTTGAAAATGTCTAAAAGAATGACCCCCCTCTCCTTGCAAGTAGCCAGTATCTCAAAGCCGATTGAAATGAGCTCTTTACGGAGACGTGAGCTCTGCCCTGTCTCTCTCAGTTGCACCACGGAGACTGGTTTGGCGGGAAGGCCGTGGGGCTGGTCGTCATGAACATCCAGGGATGGACGGCACACGTCTACGTCACGCATGTGAGCCTGACTTCAGATCAGATGCAGAGCTGAGTGCCTCAGGATGGTCATTACTGTGGGGGGTGTTTGCCTGACTGTCGTTTTGATGCTGCAATCCAGCTAACCCTACCTCCACTATCCCCACCCTTCCTTCTCCCTGCCATCGAAGCACATGCTTCCAGCTAAGTGTGGGCGATATAACCCAAAATTACTATTACAGTATTTTTCACTTTTTTGAACGCTGACAGTATTATATCACGGTATTAGTTTTTCCCAAGTTTTGGGACCAGTAGTTTGTCCTCTCCCGTTATATAAATGCCCGTTTAATATAGATTTGCCGTAAGCAAATTTCTTGCGTGAGAGTCTGAGAGTGCGTCTGATGCGTAAGTGTTGGCAAGCCAGAACATTTGTGTTTTGTATGAAAATCAACTTTATACAGTTGTGATTAATGTAAACTTTAACGAGCATGAAGTCACCAATAAACTACGTCTGTTTATCCAACATTTTATATAATACTGCACTTGAAAACTTTTCAGCTTTACGATTTCAGGACAGATCAGCCACTCTATTAGGAACATTACGGCTTTTTGGTTGCGGGTGTTAGCTTTGCTGCTTCTGCTAACCCTAATAACACATTAGCGCAAAGAAAAGGCTGCATACGCTGAAGTATGTCTTGCTTGGAGGTTAAAGGAGTTTGGTGTTCATTGACGTGGGAAATGTACGGTTGCAGTTAACTGGGCAGTTTCCCACACACCTTGTATGAAGGCTGCAGCGTATATATATGCTGATTTGGCGAATAAGTTTTACTTTGTAATTTGGTATTATATATATGTAACCAGGTTTTGTTTCAGTGTTTAATTACACAAAATCTGTTTATTTTGAATTTGTTAGTTTGCTATCGCGATATATAAGGATAAGTACTCAGAGTACAACTGACGCTTTGAAGAAAATAAAATGCTTTATTTTTTATTAGGTTGTTGTCTTTTCGCGGTGTTAACGGTATAATGGAAATTCGTATTGTGGCGCAGAATCACACCCCGGTGTACCACCCATCTCTCCTTCCATCTTTCCCTTTAAGTACGGTGGCCCTGAAGTGCAGCGAACTGCATGCTGAAAATGCAAGAACATTAAAATACACACAAAAAAATCTCAACATTTTTGTCTCTTGATTTTCTTAAATATGTATGCATTTATGGATATTTTTGTTTTTTTTTTCAAATTTTCCTTCCTTCATCCTTTTGCGCTTCTTTAATGTGTCTCTGCGTTACCTTAACGGCTAGTGTTTTTGGCACTTCTGGGGCACCGTACTTGCTAACAAAGCCGAGCTAATTTAGTGCCAGGGCTGCCTGTTGTTGAATTTTTAAAGCCCTGTAAGTATGAGCAGTAAGGACTGTCCCCTTGCCGTGTGTCCTCCACAGCTCCACGCCGAATACTACCGGGAGCAGGACACGTACTTGCCACACAGGGTGGTGCAGGCCTGGGAGCTGCAACAGTTTGTCCGGTGGGTAAATATCACCCCCCCCCCCTCCCCAGAAATGCATTCTGGCCATTGTCACTCAGATCTGACATAGTGTTACCTGAATGATGATCCCACATGACTCCCTGTAATGCTGACTTGCAGCCACACCTCCTGTGGGGCGGACCTGGTCATTCTGGGGGGTGATTTGAATATGCACCCCCAGGACCTGGGCACCCGACTCTTACGGACATACACGGGTCTCCGAGACTGCTTCGTCGAGACGGATGGTTTTGACGTGAGTTTCCCCCCATAGCATGTCCTGACATCTGCGATACTTGCTTTATGCTCCTCCGGGCAGCAGGGGGCGCTGTGCTTTATGTTTAAAGCGGCCTCAGCTAATCTCCAGATATGCGGGGGCTGATGTTGGCAGGGTTGTGAGGAAGGCTTCACCCTTATAGCAGACAACCCCTTCACAGACAGGAAGGAGCTTCTCCCCTTTGAGAAAGGCATCCGGATTGACTATATCCTCTTCAAGGTGAGTGGGCTGGGTGGATGGATGGATGGATAATGAATCCCAAATAAATGACAATGAACAGTATCAGTGCAAAGAATGTCTTGATAAGTCTTGCATGAAATTCCATAGTAGTGGCTCTAAAAAAATAGTGTTGCACGTGGTCAGAAGCTATGCTGGATCTCCCTCATGTTGGTCTCGAGAGAGATTCCAGATGCCTGGACACAGTAACACAGCGCCCCCTATCTGTCTCGCAGGGGTCCGACAGGGTGTGCGTGAAGTGTGAGTTCCTGTCCACCACCAAGGGCTCAGTTCCTGGGAAGCCCTTCCCATACTCAGACCATGAGGTCCTGAATGCCGTGCTACTTGTGCAGCCAGGCGGGGGCGCCGTGAAGAGCTGCGGGGAAGACGACGACACGGGTAATAACCTCGGGGGGTCTAAACAGACGGCTTGTGATGTTTTTCACCTCTCCTCCATTGCTGCCACCCCCTAAGCAGTTTCTAAGCAGATCGGCAGAAAATCTCATGTGCATTTCAAATAGGTCATGTGCTTCTCCAGCGTGACTGCTGGCTTGCAGTTTTTCTCTGCCGACGTTGCTCAGGGTCCATCAGGGTGAGGTGGTGTGTCCCAGGGTCAGAAAAGTGATGTCACCATTGGGCCCTTGAGTAAGGCCCTTAACCACAATTGCTCCAGGAACCGGCTGACTCTGCTTTCTGAAAAATGTGTGTCACTTTGGGTAAAAGAATCTTCTAAATAACCATAACTAACACAAGCTGGGAACTATTTTTAATTCCTTAATTTAGTTTTTAATTCTTGCAGACCGGCACAGTGGCTCAGTGAGCACAGTTGTGGCTTCACATGACCAGGGTTGTGGGCTTGAATCTTAAAGCTCCTCTTCCTCACCCTCGTAAACCTCTCCCTCACTCTGCAGTGGGCCTGGCCGAATTGGTGAACACAGTAACGGAGGCCCGCACTGAAGTGAAAGTGGGCCTGCACTGCGCCCAGCGCATGCTGCACACAGTGACGCGCACGGGGGCACTAGGGCTCGCCCTGCTGCTGCTGGAGCTGGCCATCGCCACCGTGCCCTACCTGGTCCCCGCCACCGGCCAGCCCTTCCCGCAGGCCTCCTTCTACCTGCTGGGGGCGCTGTGCTTCATCATCCTGCTCGGATCCCTGCTGCTCTTCATCTTCCACAGTATGCAGGTCAAGGCCCTGCAGGGCGCTGAGGACCAGATGCGGCTGGCGGCCAGCGGGCTGCAGGAAAAGCTGCGCGGGCAGCCCCTGTGCCGCGATGGGCACCTCCTAGGGGAAGCTGCAGGCCCCGAAGCTGTCAGTGAAGACAGGGAGCCCAACTCTCACTCCATTTCATAAGCGAATCACTCCGCGAGAGATTGAGAGGGTTAGGAATAGCACAGGTGTTTTAAATGAAGCAGAAGTTAAGTCTCTTAAATTCTTTCATTTTCATTGTTCACTTTCAGGAGAAGGTCTTATTTGTGTATCTTCAGGTGTGCTTCATGGTTTTGCTCCCTGGACCAAAACAATCCCACCATATTGGCAGGTGGTATTCAGCGATGTCGTGCCACATGGTGGATCCATGTTTGGCAAGCGTTAGGCTCACATGCTGAGCAGAGTGCGTGCAGGACACAGCAGTCTCAGTGAGGGGGTCCTGTTCCCGATAAAGGGGACTGAGGGGGGGATCGATCACTTCTTGTCTCAGGTCATCCTCCCGCTTTCTCACCAGATTTCCACTCCTTGATTTCCCCCCCCCCCCCATGTAGTCCCCGAGCCCCGGGCCGGGTTCCTCAGGTTAGGCCACGTCCCGTTTCCTTAAACCTGCCCCATTCTCTCTGGTCGCAGGAAGCTACAGTCACTTTCGGGATCCATCTCCGTGCCGCCTCTGCAGTGCGTGACACGTGGCTCAACCTGCCGACAGCAGCTCGTAGAAACATAAATGGCATTCTTCGTAAACGTCCTGGAATTTTCACTCAATATCACTGTACTGTACTGTACTGCTATCGTTCTTGGTATGTTGTGCCTCTGGCTCATTTTTTTGTACTTAAGACCAGACTGAACGCTTTTAAACCAGATGCACAGGATGACCTACATTGGCTCGTCAATTCAGTGTCGTTTAGTGCCATTAATGGCCAGTGGAAAAATCATTTCAGGTTCTTAAATGAGATAAGCAAAAGCCCTTAATTCACATTAAAGGCCCAGGTGGCTCACTTCCTTCAGACAAACATTTCATAGAATGTTTAGTGGGGTGATTGAAGTTAACTTGATACGCGTCGGCTGGTTTATGTTAGAAAGACTGGTCAACCGATTACCTTGTCTGTATTTCATAACAAATGATAATGTTATGACTTAGTTCACTTAATTAGTCTAAATAAGTACCTTTGCAGTGGAATGCTACTGTTCTACCAAATGTAGGTAACCTTTCTTTCTTTGCCGCAAAATGGCACAAAATCCACGTCTGAGCACTTGAAATACTTGGTATATACTGTTATCTTGCATTCCTGGACAGGCGCTGTGTACATACACACACACACACAAAGAAAGGGGGAGATTTACTCGTCTCGTGAGAGGTATGAAAGCTCTGCGGCTTCCTCATTTCTGCTTGGAAAAACGGAGTGAAATGAAAATAAACGCTTCTTAAGACCTCAGCTTCCCCGTGTCCTTCCTGAGCTGTTCAGTCCTGATTTGACCCGTGTTCTTAAGTGTAATTATTTTTGAGTACTGCTTGGGAGAAACAGTACGACAAGACCTGCAGAAGTTTAGATGTTTCATATCACACCACTTATTAACTGGGATTCTGTGTAGAATAAACATGCCTTTTAAAATTAACTGAACATTTAAAATTAATTTTATCTGAACATCTGTGAGTGCAGCAGAGGGGCTGTTAAGCCACCAGGAATAAATGCGCTGTGCTGTAATATATACGCTGTCGTGTCCGGCCCGGGTTTACCGGCGACCCTGGACGAATCCCAGGCGGCTTTTAATGGATTTCTGCTGGGTTTGAAAGATCGATGTGTTTCGGCCGCTCCCTTCCCACATAAACGACCGGCTTTCCCCCACAGCATCTAGTAACACGCGTTTATTCCATATTCCAGTCGCTTGGCAACTAGTTAAATTCCTAATCCGTGTGTCTCCAGCTGTCGTCCTGACTGGCATGTATCTGATCTGCATGGCCACAGAATAAACGCCGTGCAAACTGCAGAAAGAGCACGGATGGCTGGACGCACGTTGTGTATGTGCTGTTCTTACGCCTACCTACCACTAGGGGGCAGCGTGACGTTATAAATGTGCAATAGTGCTATGACATCGGTTCCGTGTTTTTTTCTTCCACATTTTCGCCAGTTTAAAAAAATACTTAAAATGGAATCAAAATGCAGGTACTTGTTTTCTTTTAACCAGACACATGTAAACAAAGCAACATGTATCTAATGTATGTCAACTTTACCTTTCTGTGTTTAGCTTCGTTTCAAATTTTCCGATTTTCTCCATGTTATTCGAAATGTGCGATTCACGAATGGGAGACTTCAGTGTTTTAAACACCCTACGAAACTATACGTTTAAATGTAATCGCCCGTGTAAAATCTGAGAATAAACCCCTCAGTTTATTGTGGTCTAGACGCAAAATTAATTGTAATATATACAGCCCTGCATTTTATGAGAACGTCCTGTATGTGAGGAAGTTGGTGATGCCGTGTCTAAAGTCTGACATGAGGGAGATGGTGCTGCTCCTCTTCCTCACCCTCGTCGCCCTCGCCTTCCCTGGTCCCCGCCACCGGGCAGCCCTTCCCGCAGGCCTCCTTCCTCCTGCTGGGCGCGCTGTGCTTCACCATCCTGCTCGGGTCGCTGCAGCTCATCTTCCACAGCAAGCAGGTCAAGACAATAATCAGCACTCGGATTAAAAACAACTGCATTCTGCCGTTTCAGCTACCTGCTTGTTAGCTACCTATTAGTTAGTTAACCGAGTCAATCATATTGAATTATCCATCAACCCTACACACATAATAATTATGGGACACTCAATTAGGTCTGGGAATTATTAGTATTACACTTACTAAATCCTGCAGAGGTGTTTGATGTGGCCTCACCTTTGAAACCCATATTATACACCCCTGCAAGATTTTGTTTCGACATTTTAGAAATATTGCCAAAGTCCATCCTACTCTCACCTTATCAGATGCTGAAAAGCTGATTCATGCTTTTGTCTCTTCCAGACTAGATAACTGTAATTTACTGCTCATTGGAATCCCCAGCAAGAGTCTTGAAAGACACCAATACATTCAAAACAGAGCAGCATGGATCCTGATGAGAGTGAAAATACGGACACGTTACATTCATTCTTCATTCACTTCACTGGATTCTAATCTCTGCCAGGATTGAATAGAAGGTTTCCCTTCTTATTCACCAGGGAATCCATGGAAATGCAGCCCCCCCCCGAAAGAACTACTTACCCCACTAACCTCGACGTGATATCTCCTGCTCTGTGAACTCCGATCACCTCCTTCGCACCACAAACTTGTGAATTTTTAAAAAGCACTTAAAACATTTATTTTTAGCAAAACAAATGGCTTTTAACTTACTTTGGGAGTTGCTGCATTTTTAAAGTCGATTCATTTTTTTTTAAAGAATGATTTTATTTTGTAGCACTTTAGCAATTTAGATGTGTTTCAAATGTAAAGTGTGTTACAAAATAAAATGTATAATTATAATAATTAGTGTTTTGCATCCTATGAGTTATATATTCAGAACCAATTAAAATGGGAGATGAAAGGGAAGCACCCAGTGGGCCAATGAAATCTTTTATTTTATTTTATTTTTTGGGGGGGGGGAGGCAGTATCACTCTATGCTTTTCCATTGGCTCTGCCACTATATACTCCAGGGATATGGGTTATATCCCACCACCCTCACTGTGCATACAGTTAAGAGTATTCTTTGAGTATTCTCTATTATGATTAACAAGCTGACTAAAACCAACCTCATATCCACACTGAAACCACTCAGAAAATGCGACATTGTCTTCAGAATAGCCCAGCAGAGATGGACTTTAGTAAAAGGTTCTACAGACAGCTGAATGAATCTGGTTGTCACTATTTAACCCATTCTGACCCTTTAACACAAACCTTCTCATTAGGTCAGACATGAATAAAGAGGTGAGATTCCGGACCTTCTTAATGTAAGGTTTTTGGCTTAATGGTAATGGCCCCAACTTTGGCTGTCAACAAACTGGAATGCAGGCCAATGAATGGGTAAAGGGTCTGTTCATGACAGGTCTGTGACAGCCGCTGAACGATTATGCATCAGCAGGATATGAACGTTTTCCAAAAATGCCACTAAGCAGAAGCTGAAAATCTGCTGGGGCAAATTCCTTCACATTTACCCACACCATTAACACACAAAAAAAATCATGTTGTGACAGTTCACTGATCACCGTGGTAACCTTTGTGCAACCCACCACTGAAAGTAAATAAAGGACTGCTTTTTCAATTAATGCAAAAAAATGCTAATTGTATATTTCATGCAAAAAAATATGAATGATTCCATCTTTATGCTGGTTCTAAGACTCTTTTGTCAGTCTTGGACTGTGCTGTGCCCTTCAAATATAATTTAATCTCTTTATCCATGCTTAACGTTTACTTAGGAGAGAGAGTCACACGCCTGAACTAAAATCAATCACAGGTTCCGGAAAAGGACAGCATTTCCAACCGAACTTGTGTACAAATGACAAATAGTTTTGGTATTAAATACTTGTGGAAATTAGCAGGAGAACATTGTTTAATGAATTTCAGAAAGCACTTCTTTACACAGCGTTTAGATAGAGTATGGAATAGTCTTCCTGCTAGTGTAGCGCAAGCTAAAACCCTGGGTTCCTTTAAATCAGAGCTAGATAAGA
>JAODJX010000040.1:12996893-13021251 GCA_026776945.1 Isichthys henryi | reverse complement strand
TGGGTCGCGGGGGGTCCGGATCCTATCCCGGAAGCAATGGGCACGAGGCAGGGAACAACCCTGGATGGGGGGCCAGCACACGTGACCCACGCGGAAACTCGAACCCAGGTCCCAGAGGTGTGAGGCAACAGTGCTAACCACTGCACCACCATGCCGCCCCCGCCGTGTAATCCCATTAAGCATTAAGGCTGTTTTAATGAGTTGGGTGGCATAAAATCGGTACCCCACTGTGTGGCAACAGTGAGCATTACTGTTCTCATAGTTTTTAGGAAAATTTTGAGAACTGTGCAACTGAATGGTTCAAACTGCGTAAGTTGCTAACGTGAGCATTTGGGAAACGTACCCCTGAAAGGTGTTGGAGGTTTCTGTGCAGAGTCGAGAGTGGCAAGGTGCCTCACACCTCCCAGATGTGAGTCCCGCCTCTGCTCCCTGCAGGTGCCCCTCCCCCCATTGTCATTGGCTCTGAGTGATGTCAATCATAGAACACTTAAGGCAGTTTTCCCAAGCAGACATCCATGGCACAACTGCAATGTTCTGCATGAAAATGCATAAATCATATACATGATTATTGCGTAATCTGTAGCCAACATTGCTCTGGCTGTGCTTGGAGTTTGTTAGGACACCCTTTGGTTTCCTCCTGCAGTGCAAAGACATGTAGTTAGGCTAATTGGTGTTAATATATTTCCGGTAGAGTGTGAGTGTGCATGTGTGTGTGTGTGAGCCCTGTAACAGGTTAGCTTCTCAACCAGGGTGTAGCCCTGCCAGCCGCTGCCAGGCACAGGCTCCAGGCTGCGCTATAAAACTGTCCTGGATTAGTATTTGGAAGATGGATGAATCTCTACCAAGATTTTCCCAAAAGCTATGAGAACAGCAACGCTCACTGGGTTGCCACAGGGTGGTAACTATCGGATTCATGTCACCCAACTCTGAAAAATAGCCTTAATGCTTAATTAGATTACACTGCAATGACATTTGCAATTTGGTCTGATTCCTGATTCCTTCATTCATGACTCTCTAGCTTGATTTCCTGCATCACAGTTTTTGATTTGGACTCTGAGTTTCCTTTGTCTGAACCTTCGCTCTGATTGCCAATCTGTGAAGTGGTTTTGGAAATGAACACTGCAACTGGATCCCCTCTCGTCAGTTTGGTGTTGAGGACAGAGGAAGAGTGTTACAATGGGGGGTGGGGTGCAAACATGGAGGGTTACCCCCTTGGTAAAATTTCTCCAGCGGGGTGGGCGGGGGCATTAGTAAATAGTTCTTAAATAGTTAATCTTGTGTGATATTTACTTATGAAAAGGGGAGGACGGGGGTCCCCCTAGGTACATTTTGCTGGGGGCGAATGCCCCTCAATTCCCCCCCCCCCACCCACCACTGTTTCTTGTTGGCGTGTCAAACGTGTTCCCCTTCCTCCGTGAGTTTGCCTGTCTGTGTATTTTGTGCAAGAACATTTCAATACAACAGTTTGATGTGTGAAATATAGCCTTGTGCACAATGTATCAGTTTCACTATAAATTTTCTGACTCACTAGTCAACTTAACTTGGGTTGAATCTCACTGCTTACTAAATAAATCGTGTAACAACATATTGACTCAACAATTGCAAATCCTAAAATAAAATACATCCAAGATCATTTTACTGGAATTCCCTTATTGAAAATAAAACGCAGGAAAAGCATAGCCGGCAGATTAAGTACTGCATGTCGGTATTGTATATGTAGGCCTACATTGTAAATAAAAATTCATTTTAATATGCTACATAAAATGTATCCATATAATTTGCTTGTTAAAAAATACATCTGTGGTAATACTGATGAAAACCTTTTTATTGCTGTAATATAGTGTTTACTTTTTGAAATAAATGTAAGCACAATTATTATTTTACTTATAATTCTTCACATAAAGACATGATTTGTTCGAAAACCAAAGCTAACCCCTCGAAAGTTTTGTAATGTCACTGTTCATAAGCCAATAATGAAGAAGGTAGACTAGCTAAGATTTATTTAGGTGTCTTACGTATTACGAGAAGCTCTTTAATACGCAACACTGTTGTTACCTAGGCCTCTAGCCTACCGACCGTTTATGTACAATTTCACGGTACATTTCATGTTGTCTTGCGTTCTTTTTAATACTTTTTCTGCTGTTTCGTTGTTTGTTTTTCAATTTCATATTGCGGTATTTTCACACAACGTAAGTTGTCCTGATGAATATGTTGCCCTAATTACCGGATTCAGTCCTCTTGTTTGGTCTTTCAACACGAACACAGACGATTAGCACTGACAGCAACTTTTAATTCCCGGGATCAGGCGTTATCCACCGGTAAGCTGGTATCTGCCTGCCCCAACGCCGCTCCTTAGGACTATATAACAAATCAGAGCCACTTTTAAAAGTATTCATGAAAACACATATCTGCTTATATGAATCCCACCCTGTAAAACGTAAGGCTGAGTCGTCGTCATCTTAAACTACAGCAACTTCTGCGTGATGCGGCTGTTTTATGGTATCTTCTGTCTGGCCTGATTACTTCACAAATTATGCTACCAATCTTACAGAAATAGGGTTTATGATGGCTGACTGCCCTAACGTAGGCCCATTTCATTGGTTTGCACAGTGTGTAATTAAATGTTAGTTGATAAATAGAGAGACAGTGTTATATTGTTAAACCGGTACGGTCCAGGTATTTCCCCTTAACCTTTGGCTCTGTGGCTTTCAGCTTGATTCTGCTGCTCTGCAACGCACCTCTCTCACGTTTCAGCAAAATCTCTCCGAGTAAATCTCTCCAGTAAACCTATTTAGGCCTACCTTTTCCCAGCTTGTTACATCAATGATGTATATCTTCGTGGTTTTAGGTCTATATAGGTCTAGGTCTATATAATTCTCGTTGTTATTACGTTGCCCTAAAAATAGCATCAGTGTGTTTTTGTTAATAATTGCGACCTCTCTGTCTCTGTGACATGGCAACAAGCAAAAGTTCAAATAAAGAATAACTTAAAAATAACAAGTGGCTCGGATTATACACATTTCTTTAGTTACGCAGAATTTCGGGAAACATTCACTAATTAACGAACTATTTTTTTAGGCCTAAAAGATTACTTAGTATTAGACGTTAGGTAACTCGTGGGAAAAGTATACACACGTTAATTTATTCATCAGAACAGGAGATAAAGCAGTCAAACCCACATCACGCGCACAGGAATCGTTCAATGGGTCTACATAGAATAACTTACAGTAACGTTTAATTTTTATCTAACTTTTTAATCTGACTTTATTTGATGAGAGCCAGATTGCCTTAGGGTTGTGTAGCTGTTAAAGATTTGTACTTAAAATTATTTAAAATTATTTTTTTTATTTTTCACCTATTGTTTAATTATCTATACATCGACAGTAAAGTTTTAAGAAAGATTTTTTTAAGATGGTCGTGTTAGGACCGGCATAGAAATTTAATAAATGTACTAAAAATATTTATACAGATAATAATTATTACTTGCCGTAACTGGAGTCAGAGTAGAGTGCAGGAGAGGTACCTTACCAAGTCTGGGTGAACAAAGGCAGAGTTGTGCCCTGACGTATCGCCGCCTGCCCCGCCAGCAGCGCCCCTTTGACAGCCCTCCGCGCCCTGGCACAGCGCCGCGCTGCATCAGCCGCTCTCCGGGCCGCCAGCCTCCGCTTTCCCCAAAACGTCCTCGGACGTCCGCGCTCGTTTTTGCCGGCAGGTTGGACCTGCTCTCTACAAAAATCATGTTCATGTTAAGAGGCTGCATCAAGCCATCAGCTCCGAGATGAAATTATAATTCACTACTTCCAAGTTTCTGATTTTCCGCGTCCGGCTCGATAAATTTGTCCGCCGGGGAACCCCCATCCCCCCCCAGGCAAATTTAATCGTACGGGACCTCCTCCTTCACTTGACAAAGTCTCCCCTTTTTAATAACCTGAGGTTGGCATGTATGCATTTGACGTGCCAAGTTGCTCATAGTGTCAAAAAAACGTTATTATATAATATTATCTAAAAGTTAACACATAGTGCACGATAAGGGAAGACGTACAAATCTAATTGGACATAATATATAAGAAAACGAGTCATACCAAGAGGTACAATAATTTACACGTTCTGCCAAAATATGCCTGGACTAATTATTCCGTAAATTGAATGTAGCATTTATCTTAATATTGCGGCCTGGACCTTGCATGGCAGAAATCCGGCAGCGGTGGAGTGTACTGACATATTTAACATTATATTCTCACACGAAGGGACATTGGACGACGTACGGGCTCCTGATTTTTGAAATATGCGGTTTTTAATAGTGTCACATAAACATGAAATAGTATCAGCCTGAAATGAGCGCCCCTATAATTTGAGATGCGTAGATCAGACTATACATCTTTCGCATGTTCACTGTACAGGATTGAGGGGACAGATTAAACCCTTATGAACAGAACAAGGAGGCAGAAACTAAAGTGTAGTTTACACATATAATTACAGTGCAGTCAAATTTCACATTTCTAACTGTGGGAAATTTACAGCCTTCTTTTTTGACTAAACTGTACTTTTAGACTACATATGGAATTCCTGCATGCCCATAAACATGCGCGTTAACACATAGAGTACACACAAACCCCGTCTTTTGGGTATTATTTCCTTACCTTACCTTTAGCCAGTTAATATAAACCTTCGGTTACTATGTTAATACAGGGCAGTCCTGGAAAACATACCTCTGATTTCACCGTTAGCGCCATCTTATACAGTATAACTACGTCGCTTTTAATTCAGCCATTTCCGTACTTTTATCACGTGTTAATAAGTATTTTAAAGCTCAATAAGGTTTTTCACTACTCAAAACTTGTTTATCCGATTTAGTCGCGCATCCTTTAAATGCTCTTTGCTCAAATAAAGAATAGTCTTCTGATTTAATTTTTTACAGGTATGGGTAAAATACTGTTGCATCAAGACTGAACACTAGAGCATTGCAATAATATACAATTAACTAGGCTACATATGATGACGTTATTCATCCCAGAGGGGAAAAATTTTGTGCATAAAACGCAACTTCATTAATTTGAACAGACATATAAACTTATAGCCTAGTGCAAAACAAAGTGCTAACAAATCAATAGGTGTTGGATCTTTCCGTGTGGAATATTGTTCAGGAAATAAGTTAACAAGTCGTATATGTGCAATTGAAACAGTTTCCTTCGGGATAATAAAACTCTTTTGATTCTAAAAAACACGCAGCAGCAGACTTTTGCTGTGATCTGCGGTCTCCATGAGGTCGGATGGGAGAGTGAGACGCAGCATTTATTATAGACAAATGGTTAAAGTCCGACGCGTTTGGGGAGGTTTCAGTCTCGGTGAATGCTAGATACAACCTGCGGGTATTCAGCAGCTGCAGGAGGCGGAGTGCGGGTGTGGCAGCTCCCGGTAGGCGCCTGGGAAAAGAAACTCCTCGGTGCGCCTGCGAAGGGAAACGACGGAGCCGATCGGCCCACGGAAACATATTTTTTGTATATTTTTGATCGACAAAGTTCCGCTGTTTGGGAAAAAAACGCTTTGAAGATGACTATGGAGCCGTTCCGCTCGGCCTTGTCCTTAGGGGCCAGTGAGGACACGTCCCTCGCCCTCCCGTCAGATACCAACCTGCGGTCGGGCCAGCGCCGCGTCCTGGACCAGGTTACCACCATCAAGCGGAGCAAGTTGAGGCAGAGCAAAAGTGGATCTGTTTCGCCTACCAGTAAGATCCTCCACTTAATGTTAATGCGCAGCCTTTGCCGAGTACCACTGAAATTCATCAGCTCAATCATTAAACGTGAAGCGATTTGATTTATTTTATGCGCGTCGGTCCTTAAACTGATTCGATTATGTTGATTCGAAGTAAAGTGAGATACACGCGCTTCCATCTATATATGTGGAAACTAATACATTAGTCATATAGGAGTATGTAGCCTATACATTATGTAGCAAATATTTATGCATGTGTATTAATTATACTCGGTGAGAGATTTATTATAACCTAAGTAAAATTAATTAGCAGAATTTAGAAAACTGTTTTAAACGATCGCGTATTCATCGTCGTTTGTTTATATATTTATTTATGGATAGTTTAATCTCCAAGTGCAACCTTTTGTTGCCTGTATGCTTGAACGTATAGCTAGGAATTGATACGTGAATTAAAACCCAATAATTCGAAAAGGAAACGGACGGAAACTGTGACATGCGCTTTTTAAGCAGCGCCGAATATTTTACAAACAATACGGGGTATGTATTCATAATAAATGACAATTGTTTGTGGCTTTCATTTTGAGGGATGTGGGAGGCCTATAAAAATTACAGAATACTATAGAGTCGTATCATCATAAAAGACAATAAGCAAAAAGGGTGACAGATGTAGCCGAAGGGTACGAACGTTCCCGAGTGTTTGCGAAAACTTTATTTGCGCTTTTTTGGCGTGCGCAAAAATTCAGTCATATAAAAGAAAATCGAAATATAAATATAAATATAGATAGATAGATAGATAGATAGATAGATAGATAGATAGATAGATAGATAGATCTAATAAGAGCAGATTTAAAAAGGGCAGCTTTACTCTACATGTAAGGATTAACTACGGACTCCTGCTTGTCCAGCAGACCTAGACTAGTTCTCTGTCATATCTTGCCTTGCTGTCACCAGTGTTACCAGTAAACACAAACGCGTTAGGTATCTATTCCCAGCTGACCCTTTTTCGACCGACTAGCTGACGTGGGTTAAATGTTTCCCGTTTTGAGAGTCTTTTCAGACTGAGAGGCGTCTTTCCTACTTTTATGCGTCAAGACATTTCAGCTTCTGGCGTTTCTTTTGTGTAATGGTTTCTTTTTGTTAGACCTCTGCATTGTTTTGAGAGGTTAAACGGGCTGTAAAAATAATGTCTTTTAGATTTGGTTGAACCTTACACTGTCCTGGCGCCGTGAGCCCCTATAGTGCGAGTGTAGTATTATTAGTATATAGCGTAAATTTCGGCCGATTAGCGGGTTAATCAGTGCAGGGTCGCGCAGAGTCCGGGTACGACTGAAGGAACACTGTAAATGGGATGCTGCTTTAATCCTTTCTCCATTAAGTAAAAATTTATGGGCATTTGAAATAATATTTAGCAGAAGATATTGCAATAATGCAAAAAGTATGGGGGAAAAAACAGAAATGGTTCTATGTCCGTCGGTGTTAAAATAGAATATGTGCGTTCTTGTTTCAGTGTTGTGTGTCTGTCAGACTAGGGCCGTAGGAACCGGGGGTGACGTGTCCCCCCCCCCATTTTCAATTTGGCCTCATTCATCTCCCAAATCAACTGACTTTTTAATAATTTAGATGAATTAGTACCCCCCCCCCCCCCAAGCTCAAACTCTCTCCTACACCATTAGTTAGGACTTAGGTGAGCAGAAGGCTACTGGTTTAAATCCCGTGGACAGAGAGATTTTATGTCTTTACGCCACAATAGATAAATATAAATACAGCCATAGATATTAGGAGTGACGCTTTTTCTGAGAATTTTCTGGAATTCGCGGTTCGCGTCATGCGAAATGGCGATCATTCTGTGCATGACATAGCAGAGGCATACATCAATTGAAAATGAAATTTACTTGAAGCAGGAGAGAGCACAGACTGATGTCTGCAGTCAGTATACCAAACGTTTTGCAGCCTCGTTTAACTTTGACAGGACAGGATGTCTTTAATGATCTTTAACAAGTTTTACAGGCCTACTTTAACTTAAAGCAGAGCAAATCCAGTCCGTTGTTAGATGATTAAAAAAAAAAAGAGTAAGATTTTATATTCAGTTCTAGATGAAAAGATTTCTCCCCACAAACATTTCTTTGAATTAATAATAAACATGAAAATAAAGATGGTTCTATTTTTTTCCATTGGCACCTGCAGAAAAATATATTGGGGTGGCCATTGGGGACCAGTTAGGCTGTATTTCAGGGGTAAACACATCCAACCCGGGTGGGGGGGAATGAGTACCAGCAGATCGACCAGATTTATTGATTTGGGTGGCCTTATATTTTCTACCCTTGACTACCCCTAAGATCCACCCCTGGAATTTTCGAAGAAGGGACACCTGAAATCTAGCAAGTCTATTATCGTATCTTTCGCTAAACGTATCGTTAACACGGTGAAGCTACGAATTTGCCCTCTACACAAAAAAATGTACCAGGTCTCACCTAAAGTAAAGATTATATCATGTCCTGAAGTAAATGAAAATCTATATATACTGCTGAGCTACGAATTTTGTATTTTGGTGCTCAAGTAGATATTAAACTGTGGAGTTGCTATGGATATATGCCAGTGTAATTTGCTGTAATAGCTTGTCATTTCAGGTATTTTCCACACAGCCTATACAGTTTGCCTGTCACCATGGCAGCAGTAATCACAAGTGAATATGACAAACGCTTATGCAACACAGCTTTGCTATGGTTCTTGACCTGTAGGCATATAACTTAAAAACTTGTTTTGAAATGCTGTATGTGGAAGCTCGCCATCTTCCTAACTTTGAAGTGACATTGTATTGCATCGTGTCTTCTTCTTGGTCACTCCCTCCCCGCATCCCTGGTGTTGCGCTATACCGTCTGCAGGGTGTCCCCTGTCACATGTCCGCTGTTTCTTGGAAACATCCCTGTGCATCCATGAACTGGATAATCGCTTGTGGAAAAGTGTAGGACGACTCTCTTCTTTTTTTGTCGTAAACTATCTGTACAAACATCCATTTTTGGACATCTTGAAGATCTGAGCCCATTCTCCTAATTCCTCTACTCTGAAGCCAGCTCTCACAGAACAGCCTGTGTGTCCATAAATGACTTCAGCGTTATGTGGCACTTATCTTTAATAGCAAGAGTGAAACTTCGTTTTAAACCGGAATTCCACTGATCAGGGAGGGAGGGGTACAAATTGGGGGGGGGGGGTTTGCAATAGCAATTTTCCTGTCAAAATAAAACATAAATGCAGACAGTGACCTCACTGTTTTAGTGTTAGACATTGTGAGTTTTTTCAGTTGACAATGTTATGGAAAATATATGTTAACAAAGTTTAGGAAGGTATATCTTATGTATTTTTTATTTTGGCATGAAAATTTTTTAATTTAATGAAGTGTACAAAGTAAGTTTTAATTTGCACTGTTTATAATCAATTCCGGTAATTTTATCTTCCTTATAGTACATGTTTCATAAAATAGAATATATATATACACACATATAATTTTATTTTATTACACTAACTAATATAATTTATGTTTAAAAATCCAGTTCTTCAAAGCATAGTACTTATGAAATTATATGATGGTAAATCTTATTTTCAAAAGACAGTGATTCTTGAAAATAATTAAAAATTTGGTACTGGATATTCCTGTCACCACGTAATCATTCCATTTTTTTCCACCGATAGAAACTTCTCTGCGTAGGCCTCTCTGCTCATAAAGGAATCCGAACAAAATGAGATTCATAGATGTTGTTAAATGCGGTATAAATCACGCAGGACGCCGTGGGCCTTTCCTTAGGGTCGCTCTTATGCACTGACACGTTCTCCCCCACAGGTCCGCAGAACGATGCAGTCTTCAGTGAATTTCGGACATTCAAGTTTTCTCCAGTCAAGAAGAACAGCGGTTTTTTCCAAAGAAACAGCTCAAGTTCAAAGTCGGCTTACATGCAGACTTCACAGGTTTGTCCTGCGATGCCTTTTTACTTTGCTGATCTGAATGTGAATTTTATTCAGTTTTAACGGGTCTTAATGACAAGTAAATAAATAAATGAACTGAATGCAAACAAACATTTAGTTTGTTTTTTATTATTATTACTGTTTTTTATGAATATATACTCTTTAATTCAAAGTGATTCAAAGCTATAACATTACTAGCTATTAAATTATTTTTAGTACGATTGCAACATATTTGATACCAAATATTGCAGTGGGCCACCACAGAAGCAGCATATGAATAGTGTATTGATAGAATTTGATTGATTTAAATAAATATGTCCATACTTTTGTGTACTGCTGTTTATACTGCAAATTAGGCTGATGATTTAAGGGTTAAAACTAAGAGGTTCATGGTCACAAGCTTCAATTTAGCCCCAAAGGACACTTTTAACAGTGTAAATGATCTCGACAGGTTGAACTGGGATTCTCGCATTCCTTTCAAGGTTGCTGAACTTGACATTTTTAATCCCAATCGGCTGTGGGGATATGTGTATAAATTTCAGATTGAATTTTTTTTGTGTGCGTTTTTTGAAGATCGGATAAATCTGATCTTCAGAAAGTGCAAAACAATCAGTTAGATCTTAGACGTGCTTCGAATGAAGCAGAGGCGTAACACACAGATAAAAAAGTGTCACAGCGAGTTCCATGACTTGAAATGACTTTATGCAAAACGTCCAGGTTTGCGGTATAAACAGACAGTACACTAATCTTAAACAATAGTCAGTCTTACGCAACTTCGCCTGGTTTATGAAGAATATATGGCGATCCTGTGTCAGTAAGGTAATCCCTTGTCTAATGTTCTTCGTGATACTGGAGAAGTGCTCACTTTTATGCAGCACAATGTGTGTGTCTTAGAGTTTCAATAATTTATCACCCTGAATGTTTACAGAAAGAATCAAAATGGCCAATAACAACCTACCCATCTTCATTTAAAGCATAAATGAACTAAATGTACGTTAATCCTAAAATAAAATGCGATGAAACAACAATAGTGGATAGTTACTTGCAGGTTGAGTAAACCCTAACATGGATAACTATATTTATGAAGTATATTTATAAGGTATATTTATAAAGTATATATGGTATCTGTGTTGTATATCACTTGTAATTATATATATTATGTGTATATGTAATACATTTGGTAGCTGTTATTAGCTATTAACGTGGAAGTTTATTAAGTATATTATGAAATTGTATGTACATTAATTTTGTTACATTTTCATCGAATATTTTGATGATGTGTGATAATGTGTCTCCTTTGTGGTAACATTGTTTTTTCGAGGCTTATGACCAAATCGTCATCGAGCTAAGTATTCCGCCCGCGTTCACTTCCAAAGCGTTTGACCACGTGCAACTCCAAAGATGTGCTGGCCATTAGCCACACTCAGATCTGTGGAGTAATAATCTACTTAATCCTCAGTCACTTCACAGAAACACTCACTTTAGTAGGTCCTCGATGAGCTGAACATCAGTGGGACCACTTTCTCCATATCTGCACTGTAGTTAAGGTGGTGAAGGGGCAGGAGAGATTTCACCCATTAGGTACAGAGGAAGACTCCGAGGTCAGATCAGGCCACAGTGGGCAATTTTCACCAGGACATTGGGGTACCACCACCACAAACCACAGAACAAGTTAATCTGTCAGCCACACCAACACCACTCCCAGCAGCAATACTCTTTCCTATTTGGCCTCCCATCCAAGTACTGGCCAAGCCCAAACCTGCTTAGCTTCAGATGGATTACACAATCTTAACCACAGGTGGTATGGCTGCTGAGGGAACCTCTGCATGCCGCTGGACAGGAAGAGGTGCTGTACCACGAAGCTTGTTGCAAGACGTTCATGCTGGTCTCCAGTCCTCGTTCCGCTTCCCATCATGAAGACCGCAGACACTTTGCAGGGAATCCCTGCTCTTCTTCCATACAAGCTTTCTGCACCTCCCCTGTTCTTCACCTATTAATGGCTTTATGACTAAGACCTTATTTCTGGGTCGGTGTGTAAGATTACATGCATGGCTGTATGACGAGAAACTCCACAAAGAAAGTGGTAGTAGCTTTTTTTTAATGATTGCGTGGGAAGTCGTGTTAATGTCGCTATGAATAGAGGCAGACGCTGCTGTATAGGATTTCCTCAGGTACATGTGTGCGTGATGTCATCGCGCTTGGCCGGGCCGTACTGGCTGAGGGCACTGGGCCTGTTCCTGCTTCCTCAGCTGTATGCTGCTTTGGATAAGAGCATCTGCTAAATAAATAACATGTAAATGAAATGACCAAATATAGCAGTTCTACAGCTGGGCTTTTCTTTGTCCCAGCACATCTTCTCCTGTTGAACTGTGGAATGACAGTCAGCTTAGGACCCTAGTGTTAAGGTTGTCCCCGCACCTGCCTGTTTGCGTGAATACGGCCGGGTGTCGTATTCTGAGAGTCTCCCTCTCTACCAGCTTCATGTTGTTCTTCGTCGCAGTTGGATTCAGCCCTTTGCTTTTAATTATTAACCTCGTAAGTTATGCCAGGGCTTGTCAGAGGAAATGTTTATTTATAGGTGTTGGCAAACCAGTTAATTATGCAGACTTAAGTGGAATATCAGTGCCACACCTCATTTAGCTATATCTGCAGATCTTTTGTAGAACGCTTCTCAACAAACGTGTGTCGTAACAAGATCGCACGCTGTTTGTCAGTCTGGGATTTTTTGCCATTCTGAGACCTATAGCTTAAGATCTGTATCATATCTAGGCTTTAATAATAGAGAATCCAGTGGTCATTCTGCACATGTTAATGAGTAACATGCAAGGGTGTAGAGAGGCTGCTGGCGGGTAGTTAGTGGACATAGACGCATTTACATGAGGCCCCCTGTTGGCCGTTAACAGTCGCTACACTAAATGATAAATAACAGCATTCCTTAGTTAGGAGATGCCGCAGCACCAGGAAGCTACCTATGATCTTCAGACTCTACTTACTAGCTATTTATTAAGTACATGGAAACTTAGTATATGGAACATTTGTGTGTGGCTTTTTCAGTGGGGGCCCTAGAAACGATAAAACCTCCCCAGTGTAGATGCATCATCACGCATCCATTCGCTTCACTGATTACATATAAAACTGTCATCAGCAGAGATAATTTTGCAGTGTAGCTGAAATGATATACAAGCATATAGTGCAGTGCAAAAGCTATAAGCAGTGACAGAAAATGATGCTTAAACGATCTTCATGTCTGACTCTGCTATTATGTCTGTCATAGTGTGTCAGCTTCGCCACTTCAAAACCAATAAAATCACCACAGTGTTTGCAGCAGCCATCCAATACACCCATGTATTTTTTTTACTCAACCACTAACCCTCCTTGTTTGGCTGATCAATTCCCCATTGAGTAATCCAACAAATCAGGTTAATTAATTAATTAGCTGGTGGTGAAATCTAACAAATACATAAAATGGCTGAGATTTGGGAATCAGAGTGTAGTTTCTCTGGTTATCCAGCAAGGTATCAGTAACTTTTTGGAGAACAGATGAAATTCTAGTTTATTTTCTGTTGTGTTACTGTTAACAGGTAACCTGTGTTATAATGTTGAAATTAGTTTTTTTTTCCTGAGAAATATTGCCTAGATGAGAGGTTTTAAACTTCTTAAATCAGGGCCCTCCAAATAAAAACAGACCGGAGCTGGGGCCCCCCAACCACTAAGGTGTGATCTCAGAAATAACTAAGAACTGTGGACCGACAACAGTCCTGCATAGACTCAAGGCTGCAGCTTTCTTATTGGGTAACAAGTGTTACCTACAGCCAGTAAGAACAGCTAACAGAACCCAAAAAACAAGCAAAGTTTTAATACGGTTTAAACCGTATTAAAAATATGGTTGAAGCACGGGGTATTCAGTGTTAGCCAATTAAAAACATGGTTTGACCCATAGGTACTCTGTGATAGCCAGTCAAACACAGGGTTAGCCAATCAAGCAAAGAGTTTTACCATGAGGTCTACTCAGTATCAGCCAATTAAAAATACGGTTTAAGCATGGGGTACTCAGTGTTAGCCAATTAAAAACATGGTTTAACCAGTAGACACTCAGGGTGTACGCACAATTGGCCCAGTCAGCTTGTACTATGCCAAAGCACGATTCTTCCCACTTGTCTGTGCTCACAATGTGTGTAACATTTTGGGCCCAAGAATGCTTTTGTGGTCACTGTGTGACTTTATATGTTGAAGAAGACAGGATGAAAATTACTGCCGCACAGCACGATGTAGTTCATGATTAATGCTCTTAATTTGCGGCTTATTTGGAGTCATTTTGGGTGCAATGACACACGGCCCTCATAACTATTGAGTATGCAGCACAATGTTTTTTATTTATGTGTGCGCGTATAAGGAAATGGTCCCATATTTTAAGTTTTTGTGTGTCGCATCCAGCTGTTCCTGGATACTCCTGTCAGCCCAAATCTCCAGCAAACATGCTCCATTACCGCCATGTTTGTTAAATGTTTGTCGCTACCCGGAGTCCACTTACCGAGAGCGTAGTTACCAACAATGTTAGCAATTTGCATTGTTGGATCTAAGCAACCGAAAGGTTCTAGTAATGTAATTTCTTAATGGGAGTTATTGGGAAACGCATCCCCAATCTCTGTGTCATTTTTTTTTGCAATGCAGTTTTGTGGAATAAAAAGCTTGTGGTCTGTGTAGCCTACCTGATTTGTCCCTTCTGGGTCCAGTTCATGTATAGTGTACGTATGCGCATACATGTGCCAGTCGCATCATTGACTTCATGTCTGTCTTTCATGCCCGGGCATAGTTAAGCGTACTGTACTCAATGTTAAACAGCCAAACATAGGGTTTAACCAGTGCGTGCAAAATGGTAGCCAATCAAACACAGGGCTTAACCATGGGGTACTCAGTGTTAGCCAATGAGACACAGGGCTTAACCATGGGGTACTCTGTATTAGCCAATCAAAACATGGCTGGTACAGCGGTGTCTGTAAGCCAGGAATTGTCGATTAGAAAACATACGCCAGCTCCTCCGGTGTGGCTGGTGTCATCAGAGGGGCTTTCCTTGTGATGTTCTGTCAATCTGAGGGGGTGCTGGGCCAAGCTGGGAATGTTCGGGTTTAGTTAAGTTTGAAGGTGAAAACACACCGGTCCCTCATGTCCTGCTGAGAATGAATCAGGCAGTGCAGGTCCTCAGTCTTATCATCCAGCTGCTGTGCAGGGCTGGGTGGGGCACCACTGTCTCGCCAGGCATTTGCTGCTCCTCCTTCTTAATCTTCTTCTCTTTCTCCTCCTCTGCTCAGATCTTCGCTTGTCTGGTAGTCAAAGTTCTGAAATCGGACGGTGTCCAGCGTGAAGAAGCCAGAAGTGTTTTCTCTCCAGTGTTTGTGTATCGTATTCGGTAGATGCTGTTCAGAGCCCAAAAGAAACAAAAAACAAACATAAAACCCAGGCACAAGCTGGTTATGAAATGGTGCCATATTATCAGTGCTAGTAGTCGCCCAAATTAATAGTCAAGATATGCCAGCCCTGCTGGATTGTGACTGAATTAATGGCATTGCTATTTGGGCCAGGCCAGGCTGGGCCAGGCAGGGCTGGGCTGAATGAATCTGTTGTTCTCTTCCCCCAGGCCAGGCAGAGTCACTCCCTGCCCATGGGCCCGGTCATGCGAATGACGAGCAGCAACAGCCAATGGGATCAGCGTTTCCAGTCCATGTACGGTGAAAACCAGCCGCTGGTCTCCAATGGCCTGAAGCCCAGCAGGAGCGACCCTACTCTGATCAAGGCCACAAGTGCCACCTTGCCCTACCGCCTACAAAGGGCCAGCATTCACTCCACCGGCAACAGCAGCTCCCAGGTGGTGGCGAATAGTGCCGCCAAGGTGGTCAGCAGCCAAAACCGGCTTGTTCGGGCTGCCACAAGCCCCCTCAATGGTGACTCTAAGATGATGGCCACCAAGACCAAGACCGAGTTTATGGGGTGAGAGACCAGGCCCCATTGTTGGGCCAGATTTAATCATTCTGCTCCAGTATATGCATCACATCCTCCAGCGTGTCTTCTGAGTGGAACCGGGCTTCTCCTGTCGCATCCAGGGCCAACGGCAGTGGCAGCGGGATGGACATGACCATCAAAGAGGCCGTGGAGTTCCTGTCCAGTCCAGAGGAGAAACTCCAGCTCTGTGGTGCCTCCTTCATCCAGCACAGCACCTTCAAGGAGGACCAAGCCAAGCAGGAGGTGAGATGGGCGGGTTCAGGCAGGGTTTCTGGCTTCTTCATGGAAATTAAATTCTCTTGGGACTAAGACATTAAGCTGTTGGGCTTCCCGTAGACACATATTTTGAGCTAAACTAAAACTTTAATTTCCGTTTTGAACCTGCTTGGATGGTTCTAATACATACTCCCATTCCAGCTTGAGGTGAGTAGATAGACACTTGGGGATCATTAATGTCTTCGCAAGGCAGCTTGAGAAAATATTCAAGTGGGTAAGAAAGAGGTCATTGTTAAACTTTATGGATAAGAATAGTTGGCTGTGCTATGTTGGTTCTTGAGCCACACAGTGAAGACTGATGCTTGTTTTCCCCTGTTCATCTGCCTTGCTGACCCCATTTTAAACTCTAAACTGGGGCCAGCTGGGCACATTTAACTGGAAGGGCTGCGGCGGGCGTGTGGAAGGTTTTGAGAAAAGCGAACAGTGACTGGCACTCATCAAGCTGGCGAATCTTTGTGCCCTAAAAGATGAACATTGAGTAACGTTATCCCTTGGAGTATCTGTCAGAACTGAGGATAGGAATCTAACCCAGGGAAGGAGGGCGGAGAACGGATGTCGGATAAAATCGTGATGGCATGAAGAAAAACAAAATATAACTGCTCCAGGATGAACAACAAGAAAACACGCAGAAAAGGGCGAGGGACTAGGGTGGGGCTGGGAATGGGGGTCTGGTTGTGTTTTTTGTGGGCAGTCGTCAAAAAGGCGACTGAGAAATGCCCAGTGTGGCTGTGTGTGAGGATTGTGAATCTGGAAGAGGTTGCCTGAAGGAGCTCTCTGACTGCCTAAGCATGCCCTGCCTCCAGCATCCCCACCCCTGTCTCACGTTAGTGTCAGCTGACGATCCCGTAAGCGACTCTGTTGTTTGGAAACCGTCCTGTATGTCAACACGGTGGTTTCCCCGTGGCTTAGTGGTAAGTGAGAGTGCGAGATATGTGACTGTCCTCTCTGATCCACATGAGAGGAGAAGCTCAATTGCAGGATTCCTCCGGTTTCTCCAGAGCTCGAGGAGAAGATGCCTGGCTCAGTAATAGCGATGGGTCTTCATGCTTGTTTTGTTGTATGATGATTCATTGTTTTTAAACATTTCTTTCCTAAGAATAGTTGTCTGAAATTATAATTATATTCAAGCCTGCATCCATATGGCCTGCATCCATATGCAACTAGAATTTTAGATTGTTACAATTGTAATAGCTAAATGGACTGATGTTGCTGAAATGTTAATAGAGGACACTGGCAACATCAACGTCGTGTGCATGATCTGTGTTCCTCACAGCGCACCAATTTGGATAAAAATCACACAGTACAAACAATGTCCATTCTAATTGTCTGGAATCGTTTATTTTACACCACTTAGTATTTGCCGATGCAGTTTTTTCATTTTAACTAGCTTGAACGATGCCCTAACGTCTTTTTCCACATGACCCACCCCCTCACTTCCTAACCCCATCCTTTTCTACTTGACCACCACTCTCTCATGACCCCGCCCCTCTCTACCCCAACTCCGCCCCTCCCTACCTGATCCCGCCCCCCACTTTTGCTACCTTCTCCCCGCCCTGCTTTCAGGTGCTCCGGCAAAATGGCATCCCCGGCCTGGTAGCCCTCCTGCGCAACCCCAACCCGCAGATCCAGCAGACAGCTGCCGGCGCTCTGCGCAACCTGGTGTTCAGAAACGCTGACAACAAGAAGGAGGTGCAGCAGTGTAGAGGGATAGAGGAGGCGCTGACACTGCTCAAGGACACGAATTCCAAGGAGACGCAGCGTCAGCTGGCAGGTGACACCCAAGGCCACCCTCGCCAACCCCCCCCCCCCCCTTCCCACCTGAAACACCCCTAACATGCCATTGTTAAACACTATAGCATGACCAGCATGCAACCCACTTAAACCATGCATTTCTATGCGGCTCTCTTGGCCACAAACAGTCACTACATTAGGGGGTGAATAAATCTGCCCCTGAATGTGACCAGGAATCATTCAATATATCACTATATTAACTTTTTTAAATTAACATCGACTCAGCCACAGTTTTTATATCTTGTTAGGCCTGTTATTGTTCTCTCAGATAAGCAATGAGGTTTGTCATGGGGTTGACCTTGCAGAACATGAGGATGACCTGCCGTGACTCTGCTCAGAGTGTGAACTGTGTACAGATGTAACGATGGGTCCATAAATCATTGTTTTTCCGCACCGCCACCAGGTCTCCTGTGGAACCTGTCCTCAGCAGACAGCCTGAAGCCAGTGCTGATTCAGAGGGCCCTGCCTGTTCTCACGGAGAACGTGGTGATACCTTTCACCTGCTGGTCCGATACTGGCACCAATCGGTACATCGACCCTGAGGCCTTCTGCAGCACTACGGGCTGCCTGAGGTGAGGCTGCCTCTAGTTGGGCGTCTTCGATCCGTGACACGTGCCTCACTTACTCACTTTGTTGAAATTGTGAGGGGAAATTAAAATCAGTAATTAATATAACTGGGTGTTTTAGGGATGATGGATGGATGGAAGGATGGATGAAAAGCTATGTTGTTAATTCCAAAGGAAACTTCAGACTTTTACAGTAAAAGTTTATTAGACAGTAATAAACAATAACAATAAACAATAAATGACAGTAACAGTGACAATCCAAAGAGGTGGTAGGTGTTTTGGGGGGGCAGGGCAGTCTTGGGGGTCTCATGGAGGCGTCCATACCGCCCTGTGGCCTGACCTCTCTCTTCCTGCTTCCCTGAGACAGGAACCTTAGCTGCACGAAGGATAACGAGCGACAGGACATGCGGGATAGCCCCGGGCTGATTGAGGCACTTGTCAAGTACATTAACAACTGCATGGCGGCAGAGAAGCCAGATGACATGGTGAGAAAGGCACTGCATTGCTGCCAAAGCCTGCAGCACTCTACCATGCGCTGCCACACTGTTCCATGCCCTTCAGCACTCTACCACACTCTACCATGGTCTGCAGTGCTGTACTGCCTACATCTACGCCCTACTACGCTCTACCACACTCTACCATGGTCTGCAGCGCTGTACTGCCTACATCTACACTCTACTATGCCCTACCACACTCTACCATGGTCTGCAGCGCTGTACCGCCTACATCTACACTCTACAATGCTTTACCACACTCTACCGTGGTCTTCAGCGCTGTACTGCCTACTTCTACACTCTGCCATGCTTTGCCACACTCTACCATACCCTTCAGCACTCTACAGTGCTTTGCCACTATCTGCCAGTCTACCATGCCCTGCACTCTACTACACTTTGCCGCACTCTGCC
The DNA here is from genome assembly GCA_026776945.1 of Isichthys henryi. NCBI lineage: Eukaryota > Metazoa > Chordata > Actinopteri > Osteoglossiformes > Mormyridae > Isichthys > Isichthys henryi. The sequence goes on along the minus strand of JAODJX010000040.1, from coordinate 13,002,047 downwards.
ATGCCATGCAGCACTCCACCATGCTGTACCATTTCTACCTATGAGATTAAACATACACATTGTACTTTCCACAAGTTAGTAGCTATAGAATTGTAGAACTGCAGTTTTGCAAATTGATTCCTACCTCTAAACACCCCTCAAATGAAAAGAAAAACTTTTTTGCAATACTTGACGTTTCTTTTTTCCAAGATTTGAGTTTTCCAGTTCATATCTTTCAAATGTCTAGCCCATAGTTCGATGGAAATGCCCCTAGTTAGAAGGTCAGTACTTTCTGACAGTCTTTGACCCATGTTTGTGCCATCACATTACAGTCGGTGGAGAACTGTACCTGTATCCTTCACAACCTCACCTACCAGCTGGAGATGGAGGTTCCTGAACATCTCAGTAGCTTCAGCACACTGTTGGCCACCAGGAGCTCATCCAGCAGGAAGACCAGTCTCGGCTGCTTCAGTCCGCAGAGCAGCAAGGTCGATGAGGAGGTAAAGTGGCTGTAGATATCCTGAGCGACGTGATGTTCCTCATAAAGTCCTCTAGAGGGTTAGGGTGGAGGTGTTTGCAGAATATGCTGCTTCAGCATCTTCTAAATAGCCAACTTTTTAAAAGTAATTTGTAATGTAGTGATGGTTTGTGGCCAACAGGGGGCCCCCCAAAACTCAGGGGCCCCAGAGAAATGCTTGGTTTGAGTGGTGGTAAACACTACTACTGTGTATAGATCATACAGGCACCACACATCAAAGGCCAGAAAAATATAACAGTGACACAGCTTTCTGTTATAGTATGTGGTTCTTCTCATTTCCCTGAACAATCTTTTACACATGATATACTGCCTAATTATTGGGAATCTGCTGGTATTAGAGGTCATCGGATTACAGATGTCTGCTCAGAGCTAATCACTGCAGGAATTGCCTTGTACACTTTTCCTTTGCTTTGCTGCAGACTGCCTTTGAATATCCTGTGGTGGAAGAGCCTGATCCAAAAGGCCTTGGCTTGCTTTACCACTCCAACACCATTAAGACCTACCTTTCCCTCTTGGGAGCCAGCCAGAAGGATGCCACCTTGGAGGCCTGTGCAGGGGCCCTGCAGAACCTCACAGCCAATAAGGGAGCAGTAAGTGTCAGACTGATCAGCGGGGATCAATCAGGGTCCAAGGAAACCTGTTTTACTGGTGGATTTCTTAGTGAAGAACAGCATTGTGGGAAATTTATCTCTATGGGGCTGAAAAGCAGATGGGCTCAAGCAATCTTTGGGTGTTTCTCAATACCAAGAATACAGTGATTGTACTTGTGGTCTTGGCAAGACCAGTCTTGCTAACTTGCCTTCCAACAATGAACTTGGGGTGCAGTGACTCATGAGATGGGTCTCATTTGGCGAAGATGCATTCGATGTATCCTTGATATTTGGGGCGGACCAGCATCTGGGGATTTTTACTGTCCTCTGCACTTCTGCTCTTGAGTATCGGAACTGGTCTTTTGCAGTGGTAGATGACGTAAAACGGGTATGTGAGAACACAAGTATGGTAAAGAACGCATATTGAGAAACACCCTATGTATGCGCTCGATGTCCGGTGTGGATGTAACCGTGCGTTTCGTCTCTCTCCAGTTTTCTATAGCGATGAGCCAGACCATTGTACAGAAGCTGCATGGCCTGCAGTACATCGAGCCACTGCTGCAGAACTCCAACCCTAGCCTGCAGAAGACCGTGGTGTCTCTGGTGGGGAATCTGTCCAGGAACCCAGCACTGATGCGCAACCTGGGTGAGAAGTCTGCCTGGAAAGTGGTCCATACTACAGCAGAAGGTGCTGTTGGTGTTTAGGACCAGGACTGCCGTATGTTTGCAATGTGCTGTTTGCCTCACTTTGGACAAAAGCATTTGCTAAATAAATGGAAATGTAACTTTTCCATAATAATGAGAAAAACATGGAATGAAAATGGGAACTGTGTGGATTGTAACAGCATTATTAGCAATTAGTTATTTGTTGTCATTGTGGGATTCTTCAGTAAAGAGTTTCTTATAAATGAATAAAAGCATAAGAATAGTTTCTATATGTGATGGGAAGGGAATTATAACACTTTACACAGTAATGCATGTATCTCTCTCGTTGCTGATTGATATGTAGTATTTAGGTTCGATTCGGCCAATTTAAGTGGACTTGGTAATTTCCCATGCAAAATGAGCTGTATGTGAATGCTCCAAACTCAGACCTCCCAAAAGTGACCTGAACCCAGACCACCAGCAGAGGTTAGCAGGTTGTTTGTTGACTATATGTGAACAGCAAGTGCACCCAACTCGCTTTCTCTTTTTGGCCACTATGGGATACCGTACAATGCTGTCACAACTGTCAAAACATTATTCTGAATTTTTCAGATGGATTGCACAAATTTATAACAGTTTTCTGTAGATTAGTGAAATTAACTTTAAACTTTTGAAATTTGATCAAATCTGATGGAAGTCCTTTACAGTGATACCTACGTTTTAGGTGAGAATGACAGATGGGTTGTCATTAGTATCAAAGTAAGGCAGATTTTATTTGATATTGCTGGAATGTCTGTTGTTTGTGGTCTTTGTCCCAGTTTAGATATTTCAAAAACAATAAGAAAGCTTACTGTGTGTGCAGCCATGTTTTTGAGGAAGACTTGACTCTTCTATGATCAGTTCAGTGTCCAAAAGGACCAGGTGTGAATGTGAAGTGGATTGAGACCCTAGTAAAGCTGAAGTGCACCAGAAAGTGAACCGAGTACTTCTGGAAGGTGATCGACAATGTGAATCCAAAGCGAACTGAATCAGTGGAGAATTGTGCGTGTATCCTTCACAACCTCAACTACCAGCTGGACATGGAGGCTCCTGAACATCCCAGTAGCTTCAGCATCCTGTCAGCCTTCAGGAGCTCCTCCAGCAGAAATACCAGTTCTCTTTCTCTTGGTCCACTTTCTGGTCCACTTAAAGTGGAGTTCGGTTCTTTCGAAATGGACTATACAGCAGTAAAGGCTCTATCCTGTACAGTTTATTATTTGAGAGCTGCTCTGAACTTGGATAAAAATGTCTGCTAAATAATACTGATGTAATGCGCTATTTACAGCCTCTTAAACCACACATTTGTGCGGGGCCTCCAGGAAACCTGAGAGTGATGATTTAGGTTATTTTCACGTGTAGTTCTAATTAACATTCCGCTTAGGGCATTTTCACACTTATAGTTTGGTTTCTCTGGTCTGAGACAGTTGATGGAATTGTAAACTTGTGGCATTTTCCCCAACCATGCACCAATACAAAACCACGTGAGAATGTTCATTCTGCTTATTGGTCAGATGTGTCTGTAGGGGAAGCAAGACGGACCTCCTCTGAAAGGTCGCAGTACAGTTTTAGTCTGCACACTCCTGCTGAAGCGAATTGCACCAAAGTGGGGACTGAACCAGAATCCGTTTTAACCAGACTGAAAAGTGTTGGTGTGAAAACACCCTTAAAGTGGACCAACAGGAAAGGGACTCTCTTCTTTTTGCATTCACATTCTGAGTTAATTTAAAAGAGGACTCAGTTCTCTTTCTGGTTCACCTCAGCTCTGACGGGGCCTCAGTCCTTTTGCTGTTCACACTGTCGTTTTCCAGCAGCCGTGGTTCTGTCTGTTTGTTTTTTGGGTGTCCCAGTGCAGTAGCGTGTGCTCTCTCTATGGCAAGCTAGAGGGCAAAAAATATAATGGCAAAAGGCAAAACCAACATGGCGCTCTTTGTATACATGGGTTAAATGAACCACAACGCAGACTCGAAGCTCCCAAGGTTGTGTAACTTGTGTTTGATTTATTGGGGTCTGAGTTCGTTTTCAGTGTTCACATATGTGCCAAAAAAGTTGATTAACTGCTCTGAGTTGATTTTGAGGGCTGAAAGGGACCAAGTGTGAAAACGCCCTAATGGTGATGATGCACAGGGAAAATTTTTGAGCAATGTTGCCGGCCAATCATCAACCAGGTGTGGATCTGGATCTGGATGATTGCCAAAAGTTGCCCATTGCAAATTAAAGTTTTTAAAATAGACATTTGTTGCCCAATATCAATGGGAAAGTGCCTAAGGAACATTGGTTAGCAACATTGACTGGCAACATTTCCCAAAAAGTTCCTTTGTGTATCATAACCCTTACACTCACTCTCTTGTTTGTTTTATGGCCGCAGCCCCGCAGGTGGTGCCAAAGCTTGCCGCCATCCTGACCGCCAATGTCAGCAACAAGGGGAATTCAGACGATACCTTGGCAACAGCGTGCCACACCTTCCACACCTTGCTGCTGGCAGAGCCAGATCTGACCAAGAAGGTGGTCAACAGAGAGCTGGTCAGCTCGCTAAACGACCTCAGCCGCAACGGGTGAGCCCCGTCAAACATCACCGCACTGTTATGGTTTGGTCACCTTGCCGCTGCACGGTCCGTAACCATCCCTGCTTAGAAACTCCGCATTGTCAGCTCCGAGAGGACAACAGCATTCACCGTATATGGCAGAGAAAGCCCATGACTCGTCGCTAATGCTAGCTTAGCTTTCGGCTTTTTGGATTTGCTCCAAAAATACTTACTTATTACTCGACAAAACAACTTTTTTTTTTTTTTCCTATGGCAACCAATGAGTCATCTCTCATCTCAAACATCCTGTTATGAATCGTATGTCAGAGATAGTGCTCTGCACCTCTCTGCGAGTGGGGGAGGGCATGGTGAAGACCTTGCGGGTTTTATCTTCCCTCCCACCCCCCCATCAGGTACCTGCCAAAAGCCAACAAAGCCGCCTCCGTCCTTCTGTACAGCCTCTGGTCAGAGAAGGACGTTCAGGGCATCTTGAAGAAGGTAAGGCCCGTCTCAGCTGCGTTAATGCAACCCCAGCTAGCAATTTCTCATTCTAGAAATGTTTACCAAACGTTATGATTAAGGTATGGAAACGTTCAAAGTGTCCGGCTTTCTTGATGTTCCCAGAACTTTACCCCACTATAACAACTAAGACTAGTAATATAAAAGCAAGCTGCTGAATGTACAGTTGGTAATACTGTAACCTTACACATTAAAGGTTGTATACACGCAACTCTTTTATGAAATAATATTTTATGATTAACAATAGGGGCGGCATGGTGGTGCAGTGGTTAGCACTGTCGCCTCACACCTCTGGGACCCGGGTTCGAATCCCCGCCTGGGT
>JAODJX010000040.1:12963803-12974114 GCA_026776945.1 Isichthys henryi | reverse complement strand
ATGTGACCCAGGCGGAGACTCGAACCCGGGTCCCAGAGGTGTGAGGCAACAGTGCTAACCACTGCACCACCATGCTAGCAATCATCATTGTTGTAAAATGTTACATCCCGGTTTACCTGGGTGCCCCTATCTGGCTCTGCCCTCTCCTGTTGCTCCTTCTCAAAGATCTCACGCTTCCTTGAGACCTCGTCTGATGAGTACAGGCTCCTCTGCGTGGCCGTGGGGGATCGGATCTTCTCCGATTTCTGGAGACAGGTTCATGTGGAGTCAGCTGGGCGTGGCACTGTTTGACTAACTGCATACAACCCAAGGCTGATCGGTCAGCTGCTGCATGATTTCATGTTGGGTAAGCAGAAAGGCTTGCAGACACCAATGCCATGGTAGGTGAGGAGTGAGCACCACGTCAGTGGTTAGAAACGCTATTCAAAAAGGCATTTTCGAGACTCTAAGATATTTCAGGAGGTGCCCAAATTGCTGAGAAATGACCAAAGTGTCATGCTGGAACTCGCAGTAATGTAACAGGTATTTGAGAGCTTTGGTCTTAGGGCTTAAGAGATGTTTCTGTTTTCTGACCCCCCCACTTGCGGGTTCTGTTTGACTTAACTAATTATCGATCAGTTATGAGCGAAATTGTCACAGAGAGCCTCACAGTGATTGCGAAAAGTCATCCTGCTAATTATACAAATTAAGTTTCCTGAACTATTTCCTGTATTTTCTGACGCTATTGGTGCTCCTCTGTTCAAAAAAGGGCTCAAAGAATGAAGCAAGAGACCGAGAGCGCCATCTGGTGGAGAGAAAAATGCAGCAAATAGTTAATGAAGCTTCATTTGGTCATCACTGGATCCCCTAATGCTGATACTGGAGCGTACTCACCTGTGCAGCCAGAGCTAACTTCTCCATGGTTTCCTGAATGCTGCGGGAGGAGATCCTCTGCCTTGAGCTGTGAACAACGTAACATAGTTAGCATCTCTGCCTTGAGCTGTGAGGAGCATAGCACAGTTAGCACCGCTGCCTTGAGCTGTGAGGAGCATAGCACAGTTAGCACCTCTGCCTTGAGCTGTGAGGAGCATAGCACAGTTAGCACCGCTGCCTTGAGCTGTGAACAACGTGGCACAGTTAGCACCACTGCCTTGAGCTGTAAGGAGCGTAGCACAGTTAGTGTCTCACATAACAAACTTAAAGTCTCTAATAAGGCAACTCGGCTGATTCCTCGACCTGCTTTTTTGTGACAACAGCTATCTCAACAAAAATCTGAACTGAATCACTCCTTCCTGAAGGGGCTGCTGTACAAGTATCACTGGCTTTATGATGACCAAGGATTAACAAAACTTTCTACATATACAATAAGTGTTGTACAGCTTCTGCAACTCACTTCCTTAGAAACGGCGATTGCTTATCTTCTTCATCATTTGAGGCCTGCAAAAACAGTCAGCATGAATGGTAGGCACATCCTTACATTAGCCACATGAGGGCGGTACAGATCAAATCATTGTGATGAGCACATTCCTTTGAAATCACCAAAAAAGTGAGTACAGCTGCATGCTGTCCCAGTTTATGGAAACGAAACCATGGACACTCAGTCATCTTACCTTGGCAGCTTCAGTGTCATTAGAAGAAATTCTGAAACTTGCACTGGTAAAAGAAGAACAGTAGGCAGAGGGGATTACAGATTCTGACGGACAGCTACGTCTGGTCACAAAAGCCAACAGGATATGAGGAATGGTGCTACATCCGAACTGGACCAGAAGAATGGCCATACATCCCAACCGGATGTGAGGGACGGTCATACATCCCAACCGGACCTGAGGGACGGTCATACATCCCAACCGGACCAGAGGGATGGTTATACATCCCAACCGGACCAGAGGGATTCTGAATATTCACAAAGTATATTGATCACATTTTCAGAGTTTGAACACATGGTTACTTTCCAGGTACTCATGTCCAGATGCTCATTTTTTCTGAAAAATAGAAAAAAAAACTGTTTCTCACCTTCTCTGAAAAGGAAGACTTTTCTCCTTCTCTTCTTTTTTTCTCATCACCTTCAGAGTAAAATGGCTTAGAATCAGGTACCACCAGGGTAACAGAAGTAGCGATGACTGTGATGTGTAATTGTAGCTGTTAATAATGTGACTGTGACATGGATGATGCAGGGTGTGTAGGATGTGTCCTCCTGTAGTGTGCTGTGCTGCTTTGCCCACGGAGTTACCCTGAAGGACCAGGCACGGTAGTTCTGCCTCCTGAATGGATTCTGCTCCCTTTCCTTTGGGCTGGTGACAACCTTTGATGGAGAGTCATTCTCACACTCCTGCGCAAATCACACACAACTCAAGTCAAACATGAAGTCGGGGTCTTCGCTTGGGTTTATGCTGAACTTTTCCTCAGTTTAAGCAACAATACTATCACCAAATCACATATGGGCACAACCAAGGTGCTGTGTAGATTAATAATGCTGGGTAATAAGACAGAGCCCACGCTTTCATTTGGATTACATAGATACCCTGTAATATGATGTATTAAGAATCTTTCTGTAGTATTTCACACTAATGGGCTGGACTCAGATGAAAATTCAGGTTCAGACAAAAGAGGATTCAGGAAAAAGTAAGAATAAGGGACAGTTTAGGTTCTCAAAGAGCGAATCACGTTTCAAGAAGTAGGATGATGTGTACACGTTTCCTGATAATGGGCAAAAATGAGCCCAGACACCACTGGGTGAGAAAACTTTGCGGTCACAGAAGTTCACCTGTGCGTCTTCATTATTCCTGAGGGTGGCAGAAGGTTGGTCTGGGGACACTGCCCTGAAGAAGCCGGTTGGGCTCATGGGAGAACTCAGGCTGCTTCCACCAGAGAGCGACGTGGGGCCCTTGTCAAAGGATACGGACAGTGAGCTGAAGGATACAAAACATTAGGATGCGTCAGTTCTGGGCCAAGCAGTTCTTTCTCTCACGTGTCAGATTTGGTACCCAAATGTGGCACCCAGTACACCGCACATCTTAACTGTCCTACAGCAGCTGGCATTTACGGGTTAATCTCACTAACATGTAAAAAGACCTGTATGTGTTTCTCATTGCAGCAGAGTTCAGGTGTTTGCAGTCACCTCACAAACTTGCGTGCGGATTCTGTTGGGGTCCCCGGCTCCGCATCCAGTATTTTATTCCCTCTCTATAACAAAAATTGAGCATCAAAAAACACAGGCAACAACAATGATTCAATCTAAGACTTAACATGGACCCAACCCCCCGCAGGCCATTCAGTTAAATTTGTTAATGATTGACGACCTCACTCAGCGTGGGGTAACGAGTGGCTGCAGTATAAACACGTCTTGGTAGGTTCTGGCATGGGGGGCATTTTATCTGCAAAGAGGAGAACCGGCAGCGCTGGACAAAACCCAAGAGGTACGTTTCAGCCCCCAGAACAATCCAAATGGTTCCACCAGTAAAACGTGTAAGTATTATAGCAAGAGGTTCATGTGCTTTTGCACAATGTGTCTGCTTCTTATATATTTTGGGACGTTTTACTTCATTGGTGGTCGAATCCTCATTGTCCAATTGGACGGGTGCAGTGCCAGCACATTACCCAGCAAAACTCACCCTTCCAGCAATGCAGAATAAAGATTAAAGCTCCCTTCATGCCGACCACATGCGTATCACTGACCTGATTTTTCACGGTGCTGTTAGCAGAGATGTCCACTCGGGCTGTTTCCTGGCTCCGCCCCCTTTCTGACATCTCCTGCGAACTGGCCTGAGTGACCTCGTCCTGTCCGGCCTCCTGCAGACGCTGGTGCCTCAGTACCTCCTCCTGCCGCTTCCTCCGCCGCTCGTCTCGAACCTGCAGCATCTCCATGAAGTCTACCTGAGCCTGATCCACTGCATCCTGGCTGTCCTGGGTGCTGTATGCAACGTCACGTGGACACGTACATCACAGAGTCGGCCAGCACATGAAGACAGCACACACATGCAAAAATATCCACACGCAAACACGCACACATATAAGCATGCATGTACACTGGCCCGGATTAACCATATGGGCATTTGGGCAGTGCCCAGGGGCACCAGGTCCTCGGCAGACACCAAGCAGGACAACCCCCCAAAAGCCCAACCCCCACCCCCGGTCACATTCCCAAATGTCGCATAACAAGATAATGCAATTTAATGTCTGATATATTTAATATGATTGCATATTGTTCTGTTAATAAGGTGCTCACTGAAAAGCCTGTGTAATGTGTGTGATGTTCTTCATATGTTAGATGCATTTCCGTATTTTGTGAACCACCAATCAGCTCCGTCTCCTTCTGATGTGACGTCATGTGTGCTGCTGCCCAATGGCACTTAGAACACTTAATCCGGCCCTGCACTTACAACGGGCACATTCACTTGCTACATGTCCTTATACTAATTCCTGTGATGAACTATCAGGTAAAATTACACAGATAAGCGCCACTCATCCTGAGATTATGTCTGTAAAAATCACCCACATCGAATGCACACGGCATACTCCTTGTGCTACTTCACGAGCGATTCCCGCGAGAAATCGGACAAGGCCGACCTCACCTGCCCACCGCTGTTGGCGTCGAGTCCTCCGCGGGGTCATCGTCGGGGTCCGTCGCATTGCTATGGTTCCGGTTCTTCCTCCGTCGCTCACGCTCCACTTCCTCCTCATCCTCCACCGTCCACTGGCGGGACAGACTGCAGGCCAGAGGGCTCTCTGTGTTACCATGGACGCATTCTCACCTTTGCTGTTTTTAGCTTAGCATAGCCTGGCTAGCTGGGCCACGCCCAAAAACCCGAACACAAGGCAGCTAAGTTATTACGGGGAGGGGGGGTATGAAAGGGCTAGAACGGGGCACGATGATCAGTTAAGTGTAGTGTAACTGATATTCTGTGGTTATTTAAAATATTCGTTGAGATTATATGTAGGATATTAGTATAATATTCACCAGATGTGAGGTAACACTGTACACACATTATATCATGAGTGGAGACAAGACAAACAGGCCTAGTATATCTTTAATAGGGGCATGGGGGGTTAGCTGGAGATATTAGTGAAGGTTGTTGACTGGGGGGTGTGAGCTACAAGGTTAGTTTGGCCCCTGTGGTCAGCCCAGGTAAGCCTACACATTAAAGCACCCTTATTGAGAGTTGAGAGTTAAGAGTCTTGTCAAGGACCCAATAGCAAAATCACTCTGCTAACCCAGGGATTTGAACCAGTGACCTTCTGATCACAGGCACAGCATCCTAACCTGCAGAGCGCCCACACCGCAAATAATGGTCGGCAAAACAGCAGGAGGACATTGGAACCTTAGACTTTTCAGCGGGTATTCCAGTCTTCCGACATGCATAGATAATACAGCATTAAGGCCGGACAGCCTCTATTCCAGCACACAGGGGGCCAGGCCCTTTTATTAAAGCTCACCCCATAATCAATGACTTAATGCCATCACTCACCCCAAAGTTACACCCTTACTGATTACTTGAAAGTTGGCCTGTCTGTTGCACGGTGTTTTCCTGGGCTGAAAGGTCATTAAAACACACCCAGATATGGGTGAACATGGCCGCTACAGTCTTTCTACGGAACATAATAAAACAGCTGTAATTTACCGACATATTACTAACTGACACTGACGTCACAATTAGCCGCTTTAATAAAAACGGCAAGTCTAACAGTAAGTTTTTTTTCTCTCATTTATACAGCACGGTGACAAATCCCTGCTGAAGCACAGACACGCAGTTAGGTGAACCTGCGTTTCTAAACTGGCCGATAATACATGTCCACGTGTCTCCCAGGAACGGACCTGCGTCCTGCCCAGGGTGTACCCCCGCCTCTACGGATGGAGACATATTCATATTTGTGATACGTATATTATGACTCAGATCATGCAAACAGATCTACCTGCAAGTATAGTCAGAGTCCTGAATTTTACCTTGAACAAATGCAATACATTTCCTTTCCAGTTAAAATGTTTTGTAGATTATTATTATTATTAATTATTATTATTTGAGTATGCAGTAAATAGCAGCAGACGCATTGACTTTCGCAAGTGTGTTATTTTAACAATGTCTTGCTCTTTCCAAGTCTCACAGTTATGAGCATATAGTAATTATTTCTGTGTTGAAGGCAAAAACACACTAGTGTACCTTCACTCTTCCCCTACACCGCAACAGCTTCCTTATAATTAATGCCATTAAAACAGGGTCCAAATAGAGCCGTTGCGATCAGACTGATCATCTCAGAGTGAATTAATGGCCAATATTCCCCCTCGCCCCCCCATGTCGGACCCCCTCGTTTCACTTTTACTTCCCTTCTCACCTTGACGGTCACTCACCTGGACAGAGCCGACCAGTTCTTCCGGCTGATAGACATGGCTGTCTGCCTTCTTTCAGGGGGGTATATCCAAGCGTAAACCTTTAATTAAAAGCTTATATCAGTGCTGTAGTGCAGCGGTTCGGACAGACGCAGCTGTTCCTATCCCCAGCGCCGCGCTCACCTTCACCCCGCACCTGGGGGTGGTCACATGACCCGCCTATCTATCCCCATCTCGGCCGGTAGATAATTTATCTGTACTTATAAGCATCTCATTTTATGGATCTGACTGCAATACAGCTCCGTCTAATATTACTAACTGAACAAACTGCAAGGTGTTTGCGAACATTTTAAAAATTAAGCTAAGCTGACGTACAGCTATGCAACAGAGAGTACAAAACGATTTCTTAAGTCTCCGCCTTCTTGTTGCTTAAATTTTAACTGGCTTTAATTCATACTGAAATTGCCTTTCCCGCCCCAACCCCCAAACTTAAAAAGTGGTGATAGGTAGGGGTATAAAGTCTTATAGTATAACAATGGTGCTGTAGTTATTTTAGCAGTGTAAGAGTCCGTGTGTTTGTTCTTGAACGGCCACACCTTTACTATAAACTCCATATCGCCCTTTGGCCATTTCCCATAAGGAGGCATATCATCCCGATTTGCATGGAAAATGAACATTTGACTGGAATTTGATCATCTGCTTTTGCGAGAGAGACCTGTAGGCTACACCACAGTAAAGCAATCTGCGAGACGACGCTCTAATAAAATAGCGATTAATTTAATTGTCTGGTATTGATCCTCATTCAGGACCAAATGCAATATATTTCCGTTAAAAAGACCTGAATACAGTACGTCAATAATAATAATAATAATAATAATAATAATAATATCCATTCATCCATATTCGCAATGTGATTGCTATTCTGTGGTAATTCAGTACCTTGAACCAGAGGCGTGGTTTGTGGGTGAATACACCCTCACTACACAGTGTGTTGTGTCCCAGAAGTGAACTTCAGGGCTCGTCTTCATGCACCACCCTCATATGCATGTTTGCCTCCAGCACCATCCCAACATGAACTCTGTCCCTTATCACGCTCGCTGGCCAGCAGGGGCTGTGGCTTCGAGGGTGAGGCTGTGTTTAATCACTGCGTTATTCATACTGAAGAACATTCACATTTTATTTCATTTAGGAGATGCGTTTGTTTAAAGTGACATACAAGTGAGGCAAATAGTACGTTACAAACGTACGGCTGTCAAGGAGAGCAGCTAGGCGTAAGTGCAGCTAGGCTGAGCTTCCAGTGAATGCTCAGGTAATAGTGTACGTGGTATAAGAGCAAGAGGTACACAACATTGTTCAAACTAGCAAAAACAACATAAAAATGGTTGCTGGGAAAGTGCATTCTGGGAAAAAGCAACAGTGTGCAGAGCGGCACTGCGACTGAAGATTGGCGCGCTTCATTATGTGAAAGAGCCACGCTATTCCTGTATGGCATTCAGGATGAATCATCCCCTTGTTGTTTGGAAGGGTGTGGCCAGAGATAACCAAGAACTGACCTGCCAGACTTTTCTGTTTATAGCATTCAAACCTGCCTGATGTTGGCAGCGATCCAGCTATACGGAGGTTTGCCGGCATTTATTTTGTTACAGAAAATGACTAATCGACTAATTTAATGTTATTTTGCTGTAAGGTCGCGTCATGTGATTGTAGTTGTTGAATGGAAAATAAGTTCTTTAGGAACCGTAAGGAAGTCGCCATCGTGGAAGTGAGGCTGCCTCTTGGTCATGTGGTATCCAGCTTGGTCCACAGCTGGCCAGGGGAGAGCAGTAACTGGCCCCGCAGCCTGGTCCCTATTTGCATCATCTGGCAGTGTCATATATGATCTAAGAGTCGGGGTCAGATCGGTGACATCATCCCATGCAAATGCTTGGTGGCTGATGGTTGGCTGCCTGCGGTCAGCTGTCGCTGAGATGGTCACCATCGTTCATTGGAAATGGAACAGTAGAGGGATATGCATCTGAACTCGTCATAAAAACCTGCCTTTCACTGGTTTCTGTTTGAAAGTTCAGGAAAGCAAATGATTCTGGTTGAATTGATACTAGGGTTGAATTGATAACCCAACAGCGGGATCAGTCCTCAGGCCCTGGGATTCAAACTAGTAATGTTCTGATCACAGACACTACATTCAAACCAGTTGGCTTACACACCACTCTCCAAGACCTGCCCCGGCTAGGACAGATAACAGAATCATGTGACATAGGATGGGTGCTAGGAATGAGACTGGGGATGGGGGGGGGGGGGTGCGAAAACAAAATACTGATATTTCAGTGTCAGTACAGTGAGAAAAAGGGGAGAACTTAGCCTGAAGGAAGTGAGGTCAGGCATTGGGGGCGGGGTGTGTGTTTTGGGGGTGGGGCGATGTGTGTTAGAAAACAGACCCCGCATGTATGATTGAGAATCCCCTACAGGGGAACACACAAAAAAAAACCTCTGTCACATGACATGTCACATGACAAGGCAGCAGGGTGCTTTCAGGAGCAGAGCATTCAGCAAAAAACCTGACCTGTTTGCCTGTCAGAATAATCAGGCTGTGAATAAATAAATGCCAGGAAGACCCATCAGACACTACCCAGTATGTCGTTAACCATAGAAAAGATATATGACTTATTACACGAGCATCAAAGGGACACAGAAAAGCAGAGATGGGAGAAGGGGAACCCCAGCCTTTAAAAATAAAAGCGCATTCTTTTTACAACATGCAGAATGAAACAAATGCCCTCTCCTTCTTCCGTAAAGTCTTAATGGGAATTTGTATGCTATACAGTATAAATACACTGGGCTCTTTATAAATGGCTAATTATAGCAAAATGAAACTTTTTTTCTTCTGGTTTCAGCCAGTGATTAAATCAAGCATCTGTTGTTGTGGCAGCCAGCTACAGTAACACAGAGACCAGATCTTGCACATCTGAGCTGTTTTTCTCCAGGAAGGAGGGGGAACGTTTCACAGGTACAGTGGGTGGGTGGGGGATGACGACTCTGACATCATTTCCTGGGGACAAAAGATGGCATTGGGACTGAAAACTACACGATGGCACCATGACCTGAGGAAAGTGGGTGATATATAATCAGGGCTGATGAGTGATTCAGGTGACTAAGTGAGGAATCTAAGATGGTCAAACATTTAATAATACAAACAAGAATTCAAATTTTCCCTGAGAATAACCAGAGCAGCCAGATGAACATACTAAACAAATCAGATGTTTTCTTTTAAAACTATAATAATGGACATTGTTGGATACGGTCATGGCCTACGAATGTGTGCAGTACGAACTCAGGGCATCACCCTAACCAGCAAGGTTAACACTAACCCAGTGTTAATCCCTTGCTCTAACTTAACCTAAAGCAATCGAGTAAAATACAAGTAATCTTTATGATTGAGTTAAACGTGAAAAATTTGAATCTCTACCATTTAATTTTCTATACTTCCAGTTAAACTTACATCTTAGTTTCTGCTACCCGCTGAAAATGGCTGATGGCTGGTGACGTTGCTGCTGAGGGCAGCAGGTGGTCCCGTCCTGTCATGTGATGTCACTCACCTCCTCACTGTGCGGCAGCGTCAAACATCTTCTTCCTGCCTTCCATACCAGACATGGCCTCCACATTCTTCCTCCAGTCGCTGTCTTCCATCGGTCGCTTCTGTGGGCCCGAACGCTGATAGATTAGCTAGTGGTATGTTGTAAAGACGCCATAAGCTACCCAGAAATCCATTATCTATCATCTGACCAGTTAGCCTGGACAGAGTAGGAGCTTGGAGCTTCTCTCGTGCTGGGGTAAACACATGTGGTATGGACAATTTATGGATATCAATTAGCTGAACTGGGGGCGGCATCGTGGTGCAGTGGTTAGCACTGTTGCCTCACACCTCTGGGACCTGGATTCGAGTCTCCACCTGGGTCACATGTGTGCGGAGTTTGCATGTTCTCCCCATGTCGTCGTGGGATTTCCTCCGGGTA
>JAODJX010000040.1:12928339-12952196 GCA_026776945.1 Isichthys henryi | reverse complement strand
CCCCCCCCCCCCCCCCCCCCCCCCCCCCCCCCCCCCCCCCCCCCCCCCCCCCCCCCCCCCCCCCCAGGTATATATTATGCGGTGGGGCCAAAATGTCCCTACAATGTAATAAAAGCTTGTTATTTTGATGTGGTGGGACCATTTTTTCATTCCCCACAAGGGGAAACTCGGTTTTATAAAAAAAATTTTAAAAGTAAAAATGCCAAAAGTCTTTTGTAGTAATTTGTTTGGTTACTTGTGGATAAGGTTAGGGCTGGGTAGAAGGTAAGGTCGTCATTGTTGGGATTAGGGTTATAACCCATAGAAATGAATGGAGAGTCCCCACGAGGATATGGATACAAAAGTGTGTGCGTGTGTCTGTGTGTGAGAGAGAGAGAGAGCACATGTGTCATGGTTTTTTCCTGCAACATGCAGCTCTGATGTTCATATAATCAGAATGATGTTTGTATGTTATTCTATACGTTATTCTATACGTTATTGTATACGTTATTCACTTTAGTCCTCTGAATCCTTTGCGTACACAAATGGTAACATTTATTGCTCTGCTTTGTCTGATATGTAATTCCCTGACTAATAAATTACATTTCATAGCAACATTTAAATGAACTGTGAAAACACATTTTAGTTATGTCATATCCATAGTGAATTACAGGAATTTATTGTAGCTGAATATCTTACAGTACATTTTGGCAAAGGTATGTGTTAGAGGGTAACAACAGTTTGAATCAAATGTCCAGCTACACTGAGCTTCATTTCCCAGGAGAGATTGAGACAACATTTTGGCCTGTAATTGACGTCCCAACCATGAACCCCCTCCCTCCTACACACACACACACACACACACGCAGGTTTATAATTATATTTTTGAGGGGACTCTCCATTCATCTCTATTGGGAAAACTATAATCCCTGTATAACGACCTTAACTCCTACCCAACCCTAACCAAGTAACCAAATTTATCGGAAACACTTGTTTTCATTCTGTTTTGTGAAAATTTTGAGTCTCTGACTGTTACAATGTGACAATTACATTTTATATAAGGGTGGTTCTTGGTAAGGGCAAGACCTGCAGTTGCCCAGGGCAGCCTCCCCCCCCCACCTCAAGATGGTGAAGCTCGAATAGAGCTCCATATGTACCTTAACCAGCACTGATTTCATGACTATTTCACGAATAAAACTTGTGATTTGTGTCCTTCTCTTTGATAACAGCTACTGTAGATATTTACTTTTTACAGGGTTAGATACTTCACTTGTAGACTGACTGAAAGCATGTTTTTGCGACATTAAGTAGCTATTTGACATACAAACAACATCCCTTTGCTTTTGGTGCAGTAAATAACACAAGGAGACATCTGATGTTGTTCTGTGAGCCTATTAAAATCCACTGGGATGTTCCTGATATGTTAATAGGTGTAGTTTGCAAGAAAGTACATCTCAGATTCACTCCTTATTAGGGCGTCTGGCAGCTACGTGCAATGGGATTCCCTGCAGAAACACCCCCCAGATTCCCACGCAGGCAGCTACACTGCAGACAGCTATGCTAGCTGAAGCCTTCAGAGAAATCGCCTCTTGTCAAATCATCCATAAATTACTCACGAGGCAGAGAGAACGGGCCTGCATGCGATAGGTCTGCCGCAAACTGCCATGGCTCCACCCCCACCTAGAGTCTGCCAGGCAACACACTGGCCACAGATCTGGGCACTGAGGGTCCCTGCTGCACTCCAGCGGGACAAAGGAATGCAAGTGTGTTGGGGGAGGATTATTCAGGATTAATGGGCCCCTTTGCAAACCCGGCTATTCTGGGAAACCGCAGAAAACAGCCCATTTGCTTTTATTTTTAAATGGCTGGCGCACATGCCTGGATAACAGGGGATAAGAGGAGATAACACCTACAAGCGCACACATACAAGTCGCCTAAGCCTAACCCTAAGCCTAAGCCTAACCCTAAGCCTAACCCCCCAAACTCGGACGCCCAAGCAGCCCGTCACTGAGATGGTCACAGACAGGGGGTGGGTGGTTATGCTTCTTTCATATCAAGCTGTAGGTATCAGTAAAACCATGTTAAACCTGCAGAATGCAGGGTCAGACAGCCCCTGGAGCAATTGGGAGTTAAGGAACCCAAGGATGATTCAGCTTTGTGATGCATGGGATGTGAACTGGAAACCTTCTGATCATGAACATAGCACCCGAACCCACTGGACTAACACTGCCCTCATTGTACGTTGCTAGAAGTGAACAGTCAACCTGAAAAGCTCAGCATAACATGTCAGTATTTATCTTGCAAAAACAGTGGAGAAGACAAACATTTTGTGCTGTTACTATTTGCGTAAATATTATTTAACGTTGACGTCTATCAGTCTCAATGTTAAAAAGTGAAGACATTCGCATTTGAGCTTCAATCTGACCTCCTTATAACGGATATATTTATTCCAGGTATACTGACTCATAAACTACAGGAGCATCCAGGAGTAGTTTGGGTTTAAGGGCCTGAGGGTGATATGAATCCTTCACAGTCCTGGGGATTTGAACTCCTGGCCTTCCAGACCTGGATGTAGGTTCCAACCCCACTGAGGTAAACATATCCGACACCAGAGAGGAATAAAACAATGTATAAGCGGTAAATTGGGATACTTCTACCTTCAGTCTTCCCAAGAATCACAGTCTGAAACAGCTTCCCAAAGCAAGGTCTTTGTTTTTAGTATCCTTGCCGGTAATCTGTAAACCATTACTTGTAGTTGGCTATTTCAAGCTGTCTTCGGGGTTTCTCCGTTATAAATGTTACTTTCTGCTCTCCGTTCAACAGGCCCTCCCTGGTTTGTTTTTATAGCCTTGTGTTGGTATAACTGAGTGTAAACAAGGCTTGGGTCCCTGCCTTTTCTGGGCTTTTATTGGAGCAGGGAGCATTGTTTTTGGAACCAGTTGCATTATTAATTATATATTTCTCTGTATGACTTGATTGATTAAACTTAAATGCTTCTGAATTGAACAGGAATAAGTTAATCTCAATCACATGCAGCGTTTGGTGATATTGAGTGATAGTTCGCCCCCTGCTGCCTAGATTAATATATCCCATTGTACAAACTGCGGATCCCATTGTACCCATTGGTAACTTGGTTCTGGTCATCCTCTCTTTACAGAAGCTGAATCTGTGAATAGGGCGTTTCAGGGTCACAGTCCAGTATCTTGGAGGCCTATCAAGCAGATCTAAGCGGTAAGTCTGACCTGGATTAACAAATAACATTACAACAGCGAGTCAGCAGGCCTTCTGGGGAGTTTTCACAGTGGGTTGGCCTGGATCCTTCACACCAGTCTGTCACAGGCACTTGGAATGTCCCTGTTTTGCGATAAACGTCTGTGTTTGGAGATAAATCTTGTGTCTGAAGTCTGGTTGGTTTGAGCCTGGTTGCTAAAAGTCCTCTTACACCTCAAAATGAGGTACGACAGCCAGGGAAAGTCGCAGAGTCTCCTGCGTTGATAGAAGTTCTTCATCTTCAGATATCCTGGTAGATCAATGGATTGTAAGAACAACTACATTTAATTTAGCAGACCATCGGAGAAAATTAGATTTACATTTCAAGCTAGCATGTTAGCAGTGAATTCCTTCGTTTTAGTAGTTGGACTTTCAACGGCGCAGGAGAACCTGAGATGATGTTGTGATGCATTGCTGTGAAACAGCCTGTTACCTGCAATCATGCTCATGGGGTTGAAGCTGATTAGGGCTCATTTTGGTTCGTTTGATGAGCAGCATCACAGACTCATCATGGCTGAGCGGAGCTCAGGACCACAGGGTGTCGCACAGGGACATTTTTGGGGAAGGAAGCCGAACACAGCGCCCCCTATCAGTCAGTTTCATTTTAGCCACCCTTACATTTTACTTACCTATATCCAAAAGTGACGTAATATTTTTTTAAGAAAGCAGGGAGGGGCCATGTTCAGGGGACCAATGGTCACATCACTCTGATTCGACCCAAGACCATGTGACTCACAAGGATGTTTTTTTACCCCTCAGAGTCATAAAGCTGTAAAGTTACTGTAAAGTTGAAGATTTCAGCCTAATTCATCTCCGCTGAAACCTAAATGAGACGGATCGATTTAAATGTGTCAGCTGTTTGACAGGCCCGCCTGGACCCCCAGTCACCTTAATTTCCCAGATGACGTTTATTTCCCAGGGTCTCACCGCCCTAAAGCCCGTGTGTCTGGCACCTTACTGTAAGGACCCTGAGACACACAGTCTGCTGCCATACCCTCGAATGAAGCACTAAATCCAAAACACCTCTCTTAAGACAAGGTCCCAAAAATGGCGAACTGTGAATATCTACGGGCAGAACTGTACACTGCGGAAAGCAGGTGGTGTGAATAGTTACGCACCGTACCTGGCCGTGTCCGCTCGACGCCCCGGTAAACCCCAAGGTGTCTGGACCAGCAATGTGGATGTCCCCGTGTTTAATCTGGCTAACTTAAGTAGCCTGACTGGAGGGTGTTATAAACCCCCCAGCTAAGCACCCCTCTGACTTTGCCCTGCCCCACCCTTTCATACAGCGGGGCCATGCTTGGAGTCCTTCTGTGGTCGAGGGTGGGTTTTTTTATTTTATGGGGGCCCATTCAAAAAAGTCCTCCCCTGTCCCCCCCACCCAGACATTTCAAAAATTAAACAGCTAGTGGGAAGAGTCATGCTATTTCAGTAGCTCCTAAATAAAGAACATGCCTATTTAATATTTCGTGTAGTGGTTGTTTGTGGCCAACAGGGGGCCCCATGCAAATGTCTGGTGTAGGTGGATATCACCACTGCTGACAGGGGTTTGCTTTACGGCCCAGTGGAGCTACTCTCCTCTGACATTAAATATTAAAAAGCAGGACTTTGGCTTTTCCGGAAAACTGGTGCTGTACGCTTGAAAGACATTCGCAATAATCAGCTTACAGGTCTGCTTAAAGTTTCAGACCTCCACTATTCATTGACATCACTGGAAATATTTTTTAAGATTTTTCTACACGATGTTTGGGTTACTTTTGCTGTGTACATCTGTTACCCGTTACGAAATGAAATAGCAAACTCAATGTTATATCCCCTATTAATTATCATTGATTATTATTTATTCGATATAAATGATTTTATGTCCACAAGCTATTTACAGAATGATTATATATTTTGGTTGAGATGCATTTATTATATTTTAACAAAGTCATACTGAGCAGCGCACCGTGCCCTGTTAGGACCTCTTTGCCTTCTCCCTTCTGACTGGGAATCACCCCTTCCTGTAACACTGGCTGAAATAACACTGAGGCATAGGAGATGGAATCTGTAGAACAGGGGTCTCCAATTCCGGTCCTGGAGAGATACTATCCAGTAGGTTTTCTATCCTACCTGGCTTCTGATGAACCACACCTGTTCCTGGTATTTACCTGAGAACAGCTGTGGCTCATCAGAAGCCAGGTAGTAGCTCTCCAGGACCGGAGTTGGAGACCCCTGATGTAGACTGACGTCATGAGGGCAGCAGTTCTGCTCGGCAGTGCTGCATCCTGCCCACCTTGCAGTAAAACCAAACTCTGCCCAAACTCACGTGTTTGCAGATGTTCCTTACAAAAGCACATACATTTTTTAACGCTTAGCTAATCTTTGATTTGGAGTCTTTTAAATGGCTGTTGTGAGTCTGTTTGAAGTCTGAAATACGGTCTGTATAAATTCTGCAGGATAATGTGCGGTACAGGGCTGCCACTAGATATTTTGGACCCCATGAAAGCATATCATGTTCATTTCCAAATCCAGACCAATCCAATTATGTTACAAATTTTTTAGGGCCCCTGTCACTCAGGGGTGCTAAAATTGTCCTATCCCCCCACCCTCATAGCACCCCGATGCATCGTCCTGAGGAAGTCAGATGTTCAACCCAAACAGCGCTGATAAACTTCCAGACTGGGGTCTGCACTCCGTCCCTCAGACCCTTCCCCCTCCTGACTCACCACATCTCTGAGCGCTGCTTTCAATTCAGATCCTCCGTGTGGGTTCTGATAATAGGGTTTCAGGTCTTGTTAAATACATTTGCTGGGTTCTGGAGTACAGTTCTGCTCTCAGAAAACCATGTTTATCTTTCTCTTTAATGCCTCAGATGTTCACGCCATTTTTTTCTGGGGACCTTTTTTATTATTGCGGAAATTCCACAGTCATCTACTCAACCTCAGCTGAACAGACGTTGGAACTCAAGCTTGGTCGATTGCTCAACCCAGCCACCACAGCACCCATCCATTCCAGAATTTCCGTGGGAGGCTTTTAAACTTTATTCTGAGAAAAAGACGGCTGTGGCCCCAGTTCCTCCCAGTCGATCATGCTTTCTGGACTGTGTGGGTGGCCAGCAGATGATCGTCACACGTTATCCGAGAGGGTTGTCCAATCCACTGATGGTGAGAGAGGAGCAGAGATGCAGAACTTGAGGAATTAGGAGGAACCCAGTTTCCTTCAGAGGTGTTTACACAAGGTGTTGCTCCCACATCCTCACACACACACACAAACACACACAATCCCGTAATGCTCTACACCTGCACCACCACCAAGATCTGCATGAACGTTTCTTCATCCTGGAAGGTGGCCGAAACACATTGCTGACATTTCTCCATGCGTCCTTAGCGTGCTCCCCCCACGCCCCTGCAACGGCATCACATTTTGCCCCTCCAGTTTCAGGCTAAAGAAAGGAAAGGGTGTGATATGGAGCCCAGGGCGTCTCGAGCCCCGCCCTCCAGGCCTCGCGTCCCATGCCCTGCCTACACTCTAACCTCTTCTGTTATTTCCCAGTTTCCAAGTCATGAAATTCCCTGCATCTGCCGACACTGAATTCCGGAGAATATGTTTTCATCCTCTACTTTCAGGCAGCCCCGTCGCCGGAGGGGAGGCCTTTGTCGTTACTTCATCGCTCGTCTCTGAACGGTGCTTTGTTGCCTACGCTCCAACCGGGGGGTGGTGATGGCGACGGTGGGGGCTTGGGCGTTCCAGGCAGCACACAATTAGTTCATTATAAGCAGGCTGTGGGGCAGGGGCCAGAGAAGGACTGAGAAGGGTGGGGCCATCGTCCAGCCCACGCCATCAAGAAGAGGCCACAGCGATGAGGGGATTCACGGGCAAAGGTGAGATCTCCAATGCTCTGTGTCTTCAGTCATGACCACCAACTGATCACGACATCAGCACAGGATGATACAGGCCAGAGAGGAGAGCCAAATACAAGCAGACCAGGCACATTTGTAGGAGTCTGCCCAATTATTCAGCCCTGAATAGGCAACCACAAGCATCAGCATGTTATTAAGAGGGGTTCTCACATGACATCATAATATCTCAATTTGCATTCTAAAAGCTTGTAATAAAAATGCTAGAATCCACAAGACACCAGAGCATGCAAGTACAATCTAGTCACCATTACTAAGAGGATGCAGGAAAGCATCTTAAGATGGTTTGAGGCAGTTTGCAGGAAGAACATCTGTAAATGACTTCTGTAGAACCTGAACGCATGGCATGCATGTAAATACTGCAAAGACGTTAATGAATTCATTGTGAGATGATGAACTGATGAACTGATTCATTGAGGTATTTTGTTGGTTATTTGTATTATAACAATAGGGCAAAAGCAGGAAACCAGGTAGCAAACTCTTAATGGAAAAGACGATCCTTTCAGAAGACGGATAAAACCACCTAACCTGACTGCATTTTCGATACAATATTTGATTGACCATATCTTTTTTGTAGATGTTGCATCAATATGACACATACAGTGCTGTGCAAAAATCTTAGGCAGTCGAAAGAAATGTTTAAAGCTATTTGTCTGGGTAGTAAGTGCACTTTTGCTCGGAACAGAAAAACCCAATTTAGCATTAGAGCTTGTAAAAATCGATAGTAACACAAGGAAAACTAGCAAGAACCTCTTCTGTTCTCCTAAAAGTCACTGATATCTTACTGGTTGGCTAGATGAACACGGTGCTTCAGTTCCCAAACCTCTCCTCAGGGGCACCCCAGCCATTCCGTGTATTTATTAAATTTCACCACCAGCTCATCTAATTATTTAATTTAATTAGTTTAAAAAAGTGAATGAGATACTGATTAGCTAAAGGAGGTAACGCTAGTGGACGAGTCAAAAAGTACACGGGTGTGTTGGACGGCTGCTGAAAACACTGGGGTGACTTTAGCAGAGGTTTTGAAATGTTTAAGCTGACACATTTTGTCAGGCATAATATCATAGTTTTACACCAACATGAAGATCATTTAAACATTTTCTTTGGCTGCCCATGACTTTTGCGCCATACTGTATATACTCATTATATATTCATTATATACTCATTTTATACTCATTATATACTCATTATATACTCATTTTATACTCATTTTATACTCACAGTTTTAAATGTGTAGTTCTAGCAAAGCTTCGGTCACACTTTTTTTTCCAATTCACTGCTCTTCTTGGAGTTACTCACAGACCCTTCGCTGGAAATCAACCCTAAACAGTAGTTTCAGAAGGATGATGCACCCCGCATGGGAATCATGGTTCACCGGCTACTGTTCACTAAAATGTCAGCTTGTCACGGATAATAACTTATGCGTAGTAAGTGCAGGAGGGTAATACATCATTTACAACACGAGAAATAAGCAGACCACCACTGACGGTACATTAAAGGTAAAAAGTATAATTTAAAAAAAACAAAATCAAGTAATACACTTTGACAACTTTCAAACAAGTAGCATAGTAAGACTCTTTCATCATAGACAGAGCCTCTTCTGTGGGTATGATTGTACATCCTCAATCCTGGAAGTGAACCTTCTCTCACTGTTAAACTTCAAAGGGAATCCTGTAAATTGGACAACTATACTAGAAGCCATGTTGACCCAAGCAGTACCTGAACAAAGTTCTTCTTCAAAGACAAAAATGTAAAAATATCAATGACAACAGGTTCATTCTTAGAGCTACATTCACCCAAAACTCTGGTGAGCGTGAGATGATTGCATTATCTCCTGCTCAGTCACCTTCTGGGTTTTCATTAGGTTGCTTGTGCAGATATTACGCTATGGTCTTTGACACAGATATTTCCCTATCTGCGCATCTGTCAGACACTTTCCATGGGTGGGACTCGCAGCAAATTAATTAAATATCTGACCATGACCCGGACGGAATCCCAGGAAATTCCAAGTGATCCGATTTTCCGTTCTGAGAAAGACCACAGGTGCTTTTTTCGCCAAGGAGCCCTTGAGCTGAAAGGCCGTCCTTCTCTGGTTTCCATCCCTGAGCCAAAGGGTCTCACTCATGCCAATAAAAACGTGGGGTGACTCACTGCTTCGGCCTGCCCCGCCTCCCTGCCGCTAACTGCTCACATCGCCTGTAATGTCCGAGGGCTTGATTGTCGTTAAATATGTAAAATAAAACAAGGAAGGTGTTAAAAGAATAACATAAAAGAACAATTCTCAGGTGTAAGATGTGAGGTACGGGATTCATAAACACAAAACGGTCACATTCTGCTGTGTGTGAGACAAAGTAACTCAAAATACTCCAGTTTTCAGCCAGGATGAAAGAAATCCCATGTGGTCAGAGATGCCAGTCAGCCAAGAATGTGAACTTGATGCCACAGGTACTGCCTCTGTGTGATGGGGCGTTTCTACATCTGTGGTTTGCCTGTGTCAGCGTGAGCGTTTATGACAGGGTCAGATGCTGGAAAGGGTTCTAGTCTTTGGTTCTGCGTGATTTCACATGATTTCAGGGAAGGTCCTGTAGACACCCCAGCCGTCTGTGTAAGTTGCTTCAGCAAGGTGCTGAAGAACACAGATATCACCATCGCCTGCTGTTCCACCTCTGCAATGTGTCCTGCGAGATGACAGGAATTAGTATCAGTGCACAGGAGACTGGGAAAGGAATCCTCATTAACGGCATTCAGGAGGATCTGGCCCAGAAAACAGGACTTTGTAGAGTGGATTAGCTGTTAGAGTTTAGCAGCCTTTGGAAAATACCACATACATTATAACTGTAGCAAAAAATCTGTATTAAATCTCCCCACAAACATAGAGCCATACAGACTTACATGGTTTTACTGGGTACCTTCGATTATCACCCTAAACAAAGACAAGGTACACTGAATCCTGAACCTCTAAATGCAGTGCCTCGAACGCATTGTACCTCATCCTTGTTTAGGGTGACAATTGTTACAGCTGGAGATTGAGACCATGCAGAATGAAAAAACAGTACAGGGAACAAGCTGTGTAACCCCTTTCCCAGTGCCTAATAAGAAAAATAGCTAATGGTTTTTATCACCCATTGTTTCCATCTTCAGGCCACTAATCCAGTGCAGTACTGGCCAAATTATACACACACAGACCTACATATTTATGAGAAGGAACACGTAGGTCTAAGTTAAAACTTGATTGCGTGGATACTGTTTCATGTTTCAAAAAAGAAAGACAAAAGTTAACAAAATGTATATATTATGTAGAGACTATTTGTGTCCTCACTCGGTATTTTAGTCTGACATCTACAGTATATTGCCTGACCAATCTATGATCGTAAGTCTTACATCTGAGCGCAAAGACGGTTACAGTGCCGTCCTTGTCCCATGTAACGCCCCTACCATCGCAGCGAGACGCCGTTTGGGTTTATTTTAAATTGCTTTATCAGTTTACAAGTGGATTTCATAAAGAAAGACTTTTTTTAAAGTCTGGACGGCACCATGGAGCAATTGCTACCGCCGCGTAAATGAGAAGCAGATGTTGTTTTGGAGGCCAGCTTCGCAATCTAAACCAAGGAAGTGTAGGCAATGTGAAAGCTGTAATTTTAGGGCAAGGAAAAACATCAAGCTTTGCGATTCAAAATTTCCCATTAAAATGTTTTCACTTAAAAACACAATCAACCAGAGGTTATGTTGATGGGCTCTTTTTAAAGAAATGTGCAACCTTGTCAAAAAGATGCCTGATTTTAGAAATTGCGGGTTCTCTCGGGCATCATACAGGTGTCAGAGCCATCATACCTTCCAGGCCGCCATCAGCAGCCGCAGTCCTCGGCGCTGCCCGGGTGCGCACGGTGCCGCACTGCCAGTAGGTTCTTGAAGCGCACGAGTGCCAGCGCGATCTCGGCATTCCAAGCGGTGCCATCCTGCCGGCACCTGAAGTCGATCTCCCGGCCGCCGTCCATCACGATGGTGAAGTAGATGAGCCCCCGCTTGTGCTCCACGCAGTCAACGGCGGCCATGCGTTCGAAGCGCAGCTCCTTGGCGGCGGCGCTGAAACCGAGTGTCCCGTCGTTGGCGCGCCGGCGGCCGTGAAGGCGCAGCCCGTCCTCCGTCAGGACGCAGCGCTTGGTCTTCCAGAGCTGCAGCAGCCCGTTGCTCCTCTTCTCTAGCACTCCCTCCTTCATCACTTTCTGTGAATTCATTGTTTCGACACCGGCACCCCGCTTCCCTCCTCCTAAATCACCGTACCCCTATATTCCTCCCGTCCTTTTTATTATTCTAAACCAGTCAAAAATAGATCTATTTGCGTTTTATTACATCTTACAATCGAGTTGCAAAAATTAAAGTTTTTCCCGCTTTCTAAACACTTGAAGCGGAGCAGGATTTGTCTAAACTTTACGTATTTTTATTCAGTTTCATTCATTTATTTATTTTACCTTAATACCCAGCTAGTTTTTCCCGGACCCTGTGTCTGAAGGCGTAATCCCGGTGCCGTCTCTAGCTGCGCTCCTCTGGATGTGTCCGCTCCTGCCGGAGCCCCGCCGCCAGCCCAGCCCCGGCACATGATGTCATGGCTGACCGCTACGTTTAACCCATCTCAGCCGCTTCACTTACTCGCTGAGACTCATTGACGAAAAGCGCATTTCATGCGGGCTTTTTAAACTGAATCTGGGTGTGAAGTGAGCGCTTCTTTGAACTTGCCAGCTGCTCTAACCCCCTTTTTTTGTTCCAGGAACGTTTACTGAACGTTACGGTTAAGGTTTGGAAATGTTCAGTGTCCAGTTTTCCTGATGTTCCCAGAACGTTACTTCACTACTACAACTAAGACTGACAATATAAATACTAATGAAGCACATGGTACATCACGGGTTCAAGGATGGAAGATGCATTTGCTATACACACATATAGCACTTTTACATGCATACAAATAATATCTTGTCATAAAACAATATTTTCGACATTAATTGCATTAAAAGGATGTTAAGGTAAGAATTTCATCGTGCTGACAGTGTCTTCCTTACAAAGTAAAACGTGAAAATAATGTTCCATTAACGTCACAGTAAGAACGTTTTCTGCCAGCTTTGAAAAGATCTTCACATAATATTAGCTAAAGTTCTGGGGACATGTCCTCTTAGCTGGGAAGATAGGCGGGTTTTCTGCGCTCAGCATCCTTCAGGACTGTTATGTTATATCCACCTTAAATGTAGCCTATGCTTTTGTAAGCTGTTGTGAAGAAGTCTTTTAAATAAGAAGAATGCGTTCATCTATTTAATAATTAACAATTTTGTTCTAATATCCTTACCTATATAATGATACATAGGCATATAATTATAACGAATATTAGCAAGGAAGAAATCCATCACTCCATCCATTCATCTCCCATAACCACGTATCCAATTCATGGTCAACCTTTTCAACCTCCTCCCCGGATATTCAGCCCTTCCGATGGCCCAAGAAGGGGGTCACCTTTGGTAAATATCACCTCGTCAGCAAATATTTTATCAGGCCAGTTTTTCACAGTAGTCGATTTTATCGAATTAAATCTATCACGATATAATCCAAGTCATTTTTCTGTACTTCCTGGCTCAATTTTTACTTGAAAATGTGCTGGTATATTTTTCTATAACTGCCTAAATGGCGTCCTAGGGAAAGGGGCTGTCACCCGTCCCATAATGAAAAATAAAATGCCGTGTCCCATTTTATATGAGGATAAATCGAATATGTCATTTACAACATGAGCCACGCGATATTGACTTTGGAAATAAAGCAAAACATGAAGAAGCGACTCGTCGAAAGACCAGAAGAGCTGGGGGCAGGAATCACACAGCAGCCCTGGAGGTGTGAGGCTGCGGAGCCACCAAGGTGTCACCTGCAAAGCATTCATGTCTTGGTTTTGAAAATCCGGAAAACAAGACGCAAAATACAACTTTAGAGCATATATCAAGGTGTGTAATGTCGATTAAAACAGGCAAAAAAAGCAAATAACGTTAGGTGTGGGCAGTGGTGGCTTGATGGTTAGGGAAGCGTAGGTTGCAGGTTCGAATCCCCGACCAGCAAGGTACCACTGAGGTACCCTGAGCAAGGTACCGCCCTCAAGCACTGCTCCCTGGGCACTGAATTAGCTGCTCCCTGCTATGTCACATATGGGTTAAATGCAGAGGACACATTTCGTTGTTGTGGTGTGTGGTGTGTCAACAATAACAATTAATCACAAAAAAAATAAATAAATCAAAAACGTGTTTGTGCTGCTTCACTTTAATAGGTCACGTGACACAGTGTTCACTATAAATGTGTATTAGTGTATTTTAGTAGGTCGTGCAACTGATTGAATGAGTTTGATGGTGTGTTAGGGCAACTGTGTTGAGACCCATAAGTAAAAATAAACTGGTCTGGTATTACTTTAAAAATGTTTTTATTTCCTTGATGTGAATTTTCCCCGATAATTGCCTGTATATTAACATATCCACGGCCGCGTGTCTCTCACGCGCGTTTCCTTGTCTGTGCCAAAGCGGAGCGCGGAGGGTGATTATTTCTTTTCCTTTTTATTCCAGCTTTACTGACTCATAAGGTCATAGCAAATAACAGCACGGACTCGGACATGTGAAAGTTACATAGAGTTTAAAATAGGCTACTTAGTGTTTCGCGTGACTCATTCTCTGCTGTATAATTTACACAGCAATAATACCGTGCTGTTCACTGCATGTCATGTCCTTTGGATTTTCAGTAACTGCCCAACCAAATCTGTCCCATCCAGGAAGCCATTTCCAAAAACGACCTGGAAAATGCTCCTGTCAGTAGTTTTATGAGGCAATTCACCGTATATTAGTATATAGACCTATTGGTAACCGTTATTCATTGTCACGTTCTTATAAAATCTTTGTTCGTTCATTAATGCTTATCCATTGTAAAAATAAATAAATTTCAACGCATCTTTCATTTTTGAGTTTGGAGCGCAACTCAAATTTTTGGTTCAAAATGTTTGTTTCAGATAAATGATCTTTTCCCATATCAATAAAACTTCACGTCTTTATTGTCTTTTGTTTGGATGATTTATCTTTCGGGTGTGTAAAAATTTCCCTCAAAACTCAAAAATCTACTGCAGTAAGTTGCCTTGAAATTTTAAGTTGTCTTAACTCTGGAAAATTTGTATCCCTGAAAAGAGAAGTTATGGTTCTTTTACAAGCATCAATCTTGTGAGTTCACTGTCATTTCTTTGTCAGTCAGACCTTCGGATCAAACTATCGACAATCCCTCACGATTACCGAACTGCCAGAGTCTAATATCCTTGAAATTCCGCTACCTTAAGACCACTGGAGTCTGTTCTCTGAGAAAATTAAAAAGTTGATCTCAAAATTTTGGCTGAGCAAAATTACATTGAATTGCGTTAAATTGTCCACTAGAGGGCGTGTGAGAAACACTTGTCAAGTGCTTGCCTACAACAGACAGCTCACTGAAATGTAATGATGATTTATGTTTGAAGACAGCCCTGAATAATACGTGTGGGGCACTGCATGGGGTTGCAACATATGACTTTTCTCTCTGTTGTCTCAATGAAGCCATTCAGTGTGAGTAAATCAGGTAAGGCCGGGAGGATGGGAAAATCCCACAATGCACAGGTAACGTTTTTCCGTCAGTGGCCCATTAAGTTGATTGGCTAATAAAATAAGCGTCCTTCTGTTTGTCAAACACGCGTGGATAGTGGATTCTTGGAGCTTTGTGTAGCCATCCACTCGACATGCACACA
Organism: Isichthys henryi; assembly: GCA_026776945.1. Lineage (NCBI taxonomy): Eukaryota > Metazoa > Chordata > Actinopteri > Osteoglossiformes > Mormyridae > Isichthys > Isichthys henryi. Next base: position 12,937,271 of record JAODJX010000040.1, on the reverse strand, counting down.
GTCTCTTTACTCGGTCTTTGGTCTGCTTGCAGGAAAACAATTTTACTACTTTTGGCAAATGGGGGTAATTGTCAGAGCCAGTTAGTAATGGGGGATTTGGCAGATGGTCTTCCAGTCTGGTTACTATTTCACAATACTGCTACATAATACTTTTAGTTGTCAGAGGTTATTGGATGGTGTCTGAACTGCATGGAGTGTGTGAGTTGTACACATCTTTACTGCAGTGTTCAATGGACCTCATCTCTTCCGTGTTCCGTGACCTATTTGTGGACTGAGCCGGAGGTGAACTACTTCCACCATTGTAAATGGGTCTTTTACTCATTACTCTGTGTTGCTGTATGTGTGCATGTCAACGCTTGTCTCTGTGTGGGTATGTGGCCACTGTTAGCGTGAACAGACTAAGCTTTTAAGATAATGATTTTGTTCCACCACATCAGCCCGCTTCATACTGCTGTCCACTTTTAGTTTTCGGGTCAGTGATGTGGCACCACGCCTCAGATGGGCTGAGTTTGTGTGGCTTTTCATTGATAAGTCAAGGCTATAATGATGGATCACACTATGAAGAGAGGCGGCGTGAGTGAATCACCCTTAGTTGCCGTTTGTGTGTGTGGCTGTGTAGAGACGTCAGCGGTGCTCAGAAATCTCTCCCACCAAGACTTTCAAGGCCGCCTCTCGAATCAGTTACTGGTGGCCAACTAGAGAAACAGAAAAACATCCCAAAGCAGGAAGTGGTCTGTGTGCATCGAAACTCTCCATTCACACGTGTAATATGGCACAAGTTCAGTTTATTTATCCATTGTTTTCCCTTCTGGATGGAGAGCAAGCTGACAGTTTTGTTAATGAGTAGAAATGGAGCATTAGACAGCCTGGGCGCCTAGCTGCAGAGAGGACGAGGGATTCTCTACGATGGAAGAGGAGGCGGGGCTATGTTAGGGAGCAAGCTGTTTGGAAGTGATCACAGACTCTTATAACTGGAGAGGCAAGACCGCAAGGCCCATGCTGCATAGTGTTGATGATGCGTCACTGTTTGGGTACCGACACTGTGCTGCCGCCTTTCCAGGCCCGCAGCGGAAAGCATGCATAGCCTACAGCCTCCCTTTTGTGCTTTTATCCCACTAACGACAAAATAATTAGCTGGGTAAACATTTGCTGCCGTGAACGGTTCACCTGCGAGTGAGCGATTGAGGATTTCAGGTCCCTTCTCTATGAGGGGGGAGGGGGGTACAGTGATGCAGTGGGTGGCAAAGCGAACCGTCCTCGTGACTCTTAGCCCTTCACTGGGAAGGGAGCATATGGAGTGGGGTGACAGGGGGCACGGTCGAGGGCCCTGCGCTCTACTGAGCGTGTGCGAGAGCCCCAGCCCCCTGACCGTAGCCAAATCCCTTGGGCCCAAAGTTTTTGGCGTAACACCCTGCGGACACAGAAATGGAGCCAGTCAGTTTATTCTTTGATTAATAAAAATTAATAAGTGATAAATCAGAGTTCAGATATAATCTTGTACTGGATGTATTTACTGAAGTGATTTGGGTCTCTAGCTAAAAGGGCCAGCAACCATTTCCTGGCTGAGATCAGAGCTGCTTAATTGTCGCAGCCGGCTTGTTTGTGCAGGATGATGGCCGTTTGGAGCAGTTACCTTTGCAGTAGATCTCCCCGTCCTTGTCGGCCAGGGTAGTGGACTCCAGGCCCTTTCCACACTTAGCGCAGCGGAAGCAGCCTTTGTGCCAGGCCTGTGTGGAGGAGAAATGTATTTTTACGTCTTGTTGCGCAGATACTTTTATCTGAAGTGCATTTTTTGAGTGTTGGCAGTTAAGGGTGTCGCTCAGGGATCCTCCAATGAAATCACTCTGCTATCCTTGGGATTTGAACCAGCAACCTTCGGATCACAGACTCAATGTCAACACACGGCCTCTACAGCCCTGGCTACGCCTCTCCATTGTGTGGGAGGCAGAGGGTAGGATTCTAGCGTGAGAGCCAGGATGCCGTCCCCCCCACTTTTCTCGGGAAATGGAGGTTACGACTACGGTGATTCATGCGATTGGAATCCAGCACCTCTGAGACGTTTCCTGCCTGTGATGGGAGGCAGCACACGGCTTTGGGACCGCCTGCCATGTTTGGGCGGTGAAAGCATTTTCCGGAACGGCACAGCACCCAACCCCCTCCAGGAATAGCCCCTTGAAAATCATTGTTTCTTGACCATCTGTCTCTGCCCTCAGTTCCCATAAACTGCTCTGCCTCCCATGAACATTTCTCATTTCCCCGGCCTCATGCACATCCTCCGAACATCGCGGCTTCTTCACACTTACGCTGCCGCCACCCACGACCTTCTCGGCGGCGTAGACGGCCTTGCTGCACCGCGGGCACACCTCTGAGCCGCCGAACTTCTGGGCGAACTTGGAAGTGTTGGGGTTGTTGGTGGGCCGATGGGGTTCAGACCTGTGGGGGCGGGGGTGGGGTGACAAAGAGCTCTGAGGCTGTGGGTCATGCTGCCTTTCAGACAAATAAGGCAAATCAGAAAAATCAGGCAAAAATCAGTCAGTAAGTACAATCAGTCAAATCACCAATATCATGCAAATCAGACAAATCAGCCACATCAGTGCCAAGCAACACCAAAGGCAGAGCCGTTCAAATCACAGTCCTCAAGGTCTGATGCCTGCCGATTTCCCAGCCTTCCTTTACCTGCGAGGTGAGAAGACCCTGTGGCCAATCAGAAGCAGAAATTATTAAAGCACGGCCTGGATTTGGAATCGAGGTTCAGATTTGAAAAGCCCTGACCTAAGGACAGAGTGAAGTGCTCCCTTATTATCATCGCTATTTGTCTCTTCCCTCACTTAAAATAGTTTCCTCATCAGATTAAAAAACTGCAGAATAATTCTGTGTTTCTCTTCATGCAGTGAAGATGAAGTTGACATCCCTTAGCTGCCCAACTCGTTTTGTTCCAACACCCCTTCCTGTCATTTTCCTACTGATTTGCACATTATTTATGCTGATATATGATTACAATCTGTGCTAATGTTTAATGCCTGCCTTGATCTTTTTTACGCTTATATTCCATGTTAACAGTCTTTGGATAACCAAGCATTTCACTGTGCACTGTACTGAGTATAACCATGTAGGTGGCAACCATGATTTGATTAGTTCCTGTCAGTGTAATTTTACCTGTAGCATTGGTTTCATTGGCCTAAATGTCCCCAGTTTCGACTGACAGGCAACGTCATAGTCAGAGTGATTTGATGTAATGATTCTATATGAATTTCCATCTGTTTAAGTTGCTACAAAATACTTTTTTCAACACGCAGAAAAGATGATGCTTACAGTAACAGCAATGACAAAGATGCTAGCATTATTTGACAAAATTAATGATAATCCAAGATCATTAAGACCAAGAGTCCCTTTGTTGGATTAAGCGACATTTTCTTAAACCTTCTGGGACCTGGAGTTACAGGAATGCTCTTGTTGCTTTAAGATATGCGTCATCGCCTTTCAGGACCTGGTGTGTGAACTGTGTGTAAGGAGCTGGTCTTACTGTTCGGGTTTGATGCCCAGGGCCTCGCCCGTGTCCATGCTCAGGGTTCCCGCTCCTGCACCGTAGCCGTAGCCTTTTGGCCCAAACTTCTTGCCGTAGCAGGCCTTGCAGTACAGCTCGTCCATGTGCACCGTCACTGTGGTGCTGTCCAGGTTCTTCCTGCAAACCACTGAAGCACAGGGGACAGTGCATGGGTCAGGTGACCTGGAGAAATCGCTCGGTGTTGTTCGAAAAGGGCGAGACGCTCTTCACGGGGCGGAAATAGAATTCAATTTCCCCAATAACATCATTTTGCAAGGACAATATTACAGTTCTTTGAAGTTACAACAAGGGGCACAACTGCATGAAGAGTAGTACTTTATCAAATCACAAGCGTTTCAACTTTTATTTTTTCCACATATAGAAACATTCACTGTACATGTTGTAGTGAAATAAAGCTTGATAAACGTACAGAATTTACCTTTCAATTTAATCAATAAGTTTGCCGCATTACAATGCAAAATCGATAAGCTGAAAGGTCGATGGCTTTCAGTTACTGTAACTGTGAAGTTGAGGCTGACCCCACTGATTTTGGAACATCTTTCCTGATTGACAGACATCGCCGCCTGTCGTATACATTACAGTGGATATGGATTAACGTCAGTGCTACTGAACTTACTAAACACTGTTATTGCCATCGAATGTGTCCCAAAAGGAGCAGGACAAGAGTGTGGGGAAACATAAATGGTAATAAAATACAAATAAAGTGCTTCTCGGAATATAACATTCTTCCAAATCCATTTGAAGATGCTATTTTCCACACTAGGAGTCAGAATTAACCACGACACAGTGACACTCAGCCCAATATCTCCAGCGATCCCTAACAACACGGGTGTAACTTACAAGGGGGGCGGAGGGTTGTAACCCCTCCCAATAAAACCGGATAATAAAACCCCATGTCTTCCCGCAAATGGGTGGAGACCTCAAACCCCTCCCCCGAAATGTTCTAACCAAAGTTACGTCCTTGCTTAACAGTTCTCAGCGATACTGATCTCAGATCAGATCTAAGTGGCTCGCTTTGCCTGATGTCACATAATCTTTAATCAGTGCTGCTGAGGGAATCTCAGAATGCAATTATACCCACATTCCTAGTGCATTCTGGGCCTCGGACAGACTGTCACCTATTCTCCCTTAGAAGGAGAGGAGCCCACATCCCGTTAAAGACCCACATCTCCAAACATGGGCAGCCTCGCTCCGCCTGTTGTGAAACAGCCCAGTGCTTCACTTCCCTTTCCGAATAGTGAACACATTCCTTAGAAAAGAAAACCCAGCAGAGGAAAAATACACTGCATTCCTTTAGCGGTGGGACATGGTTACAAAAGGCCCTCAAATAAACTTCAAAACAAGCTCTAGTTGCACTTCTAAAAAAAACTGAGTTTTAAAAAAAGGGATTTTTGGAGGAATATTTGTGAGGTTTTTTCCCCCCTGAAGTCAAAAAAGTTCTTCCATTGTATTTTGTTTTAAGAGACCCTTAGAGTGAATTTCTGCATAATGCTTGTGGTGAACAAGCCAACAAGAGACCTAAGGCCTTTGTTGATATACGTCAGCATCATTGTGGTTTTGGTCTGAGGCCTTTCTATAGACCAGGGAGCGGAAAGTTTGTGAATGAAACCAAGAGCAAAAGAGCAGAGGAATCTATCAAGCCAAGTATACTGATTTTACTAGTATTAATATTGTCTGTTAATAGACCTCAATGGACCATGTGCAGATGTCAATCACGTGAGTGTGAGTTATGATTGGCTGCTGGGTGATGGGGGCAGACTTACGGCACAGGAAGCAGGACTTGTGATAGCTCCGCCCATCACACACCACTTCCTCAGCGAAGTACACCGTCTTCTGGCAGCAGCCGCACTTGTTCCCTCCTCCTAAAGGCATCCTGTCCTGAGAACCAACAGACAGGTCAGTGGGTCACTCTGGGCCCCAGTGGGACTCCTCACCTGCATGGCTGCCGCCAGGCTTCAGGCTGCGTGGGAACACAGTCTCCTGGGACGTTATCTGAGCGGAATGTGCTGGCTAGAGCTGAACATTACAGACAGGAAAAGGACTAATTCATTTTTATCAGACAGAGAAACATGCATCTTAGTGCTTGGGTGTGCAGTTTTTGGTACAGAACACCATCTAAACGGAAGCGTGATCTGAATCTATGAAAAATAGCCTCGGACAGTTCCGAGGACCCAACACACTGTTTGATTCCGAGAACTCTCCAATCTAGACAGTCCTCAGAACCCAACACGCTGAGATTTGTAAACCATGGCACACTGTATGTGAATTTACTCAAAAGGTTACACTACCAACGTTTTTGCATGTTACTCACTTAAAATTTACTAAAAATACACTCAATATGCTTTGCTAACAAGTAAATTGACAGTATGTTCACCACTTGAGTATTTTTATTAGCAAGAAAATGTCATATTGATTTGTCAAAGTTACCTCCTCCAGCAGTTATAACAGCAGAGAAGATTCAAGGCATTCTTTCTACAAGGGACGTTAAATGGGATGAAACAGTTAACTAGTGCATTTAAAGTTAAAAGGACAGCCTGGAATTTGACTGCCATCACCACACAACCAGTTAATAGGATGTCAGACATGCACTGTTACAGACTCTTTCCATGTTATAAAGGAAGCTTGTTTTATTTGACATATTTTCATTTATAGTTCCTGACTCAACTTTCCAACGCTTAACAAGAATAAAAAATCTGCAGTTTATGAAATAAATGGAAAAGTGATAAAAACCTGCGGCGCGCAGAAACTTTTGACTGGTTTTGTAGCTACAATTTGCCCATTGTACCCTCATTCGGTCTCTTTACATGTGTGTATATTCTACTATGGACTAAATATAGCAATGTGTTAGAAAAGCTCATTAGCATGAGGTTTAGAGCTAAACATTCTGATTAATACGAGTTTAATGCAGGGCAACAGGGAGTTGGTGCTTTTGTGTCTCCAGGCGATGATGGACCCCGCCCTGAGCTCTGTGCAGCCCTTCCTAATCGCTCCTGTTTCTGCCTCTTACATCATCTTCCAGTGACATTTCCTCACCTCTCTGTAACAAGGTGGCCTGGAGCTGGCAGTGCCGTCTGGGATACCGTCGTAGATGCCAGCTTATAGGGTGAACGTTTTGGGGATTAGACCATTCCTTGCGCACTATTTGTCACTATTTCACCTCTACTCCAACTCTGTGGGTGCTTTTAAGAGCCCTACATACTCTCCCTGATCCAGGCTGAGCAGATGCGTTTGTTTCCTCACCTCCCATTCAAACGGATGCCGTACAGCAAACAGGAAGCTATGGTCCACAACTGCAAGAGATAAGCGACCACTTTGGGGCACCGCTAAAGCTGAAGTATGGCGTTGGGTGGGTCACATTGCCAAGCTCTCCCAACACCGTTCTTCTGCTTTTAATTTGCAAAATAAGAGCATCAGACTCCAGTTCTGCAAAGCTTCGAGTGAACACTGGGTAATCATCTGAAAAACTGAGAAGCTCCTTAATCCAATGGGGTTGTTCGATATTTAAACACCCTACAAAAGCTGCCAGCCTTCTTCACAGGACAGTTCTAATAAACAGCTGGCGTCCAAGTAAGTGTTACCCTTATAAAACTCATATCACGGGTCAGTCCAGCACAAGAACCAGCAGGTGCATCACAGAGTTTGACATCACATCACTGCCTTTTTTGGAGACATAGAACCAGAAGAATGTGCTGACTTGGTTATAAAAGTACGTATCGCATTCTGAAAGCTTTTAAAGCGCAAACATGGAACTTCTCTGAACCTTTAGTGGAAAACTTTCCATCCTCCCAAAACCGGGAAAGCCGATGGGAGCAGGCAGAGGTACACGTTCCATCATCATTAACCCATTTCTGCCAAGCGATTTCATCACTGTAAATGAGTAATGTCACTCTCTAAGCCACACTTAACCTAACTTTTACCATTTAACAGTCAATACACACTGCTTCACGACACAGTTTAGCTTTTAGCTCATCGTTTGGTTTCATCTGACAGTTGGAAAAAACACAAATTTTAATTCTTCATTCTGGTGCACAAGCAGAAACCGGCAACCCCAGTGCTGTTTACAAGACCGTGGGCGTGAGTTATTCTGCTCTGTCTCAGGGTCACCAGCTGTCTTGCCTTTGTAAGTCTGCTATAAAAATGTCACCTTTGTCACAATTCAAAGTGCTCAACACAGTCGACATGTTAATGAGAAGCTTAAGATCTGTCCATCTTTCTACAGCAGTGTTTCCAAATCCGGTCCTCAGGGACCCACAGCCGGTCCATGTTTTTGCTCCCTCCGAGCTCCCTGCCAGACAGACCACATTTTTGCTAAACGTGGACCGTCTGAGAGTCCCGAGGACCAGATTGGGAAACATTGTCCTACAACAGTAAGGTTGTTTAAAATACTTTTCTCACACCACCTAAGCCACACCGAGCCCAGTTACACCCCTTGTTGACTCGATTTCACTTCAGCCTTAGGCTGAACAAGTCCAGACAGCACAAGTCCATCCTACTGCCGCTAATCCTCTCCATGCCTGTGTGCGCTCTGACTCTGTGACTCTGGACTGGGACTCCATATGTACTCACGCTGATGGAGAGGCTTGTTAGGATGAACACCACGGGTGTGGCGAGCCCATTCCTGAACGTGCATGGAGTCAGGGTGCAGGTTCATTTCCACGGAAACGCTGCGAAATTGTGCAACGTACCTCTGAAAAGCGCTTCATGCTGCTATCACGGGGCGCTCACAAACGCAAATGAAAATGTCAATAGCAGAAGTCCAGCGTGTGCAACACGGAAAACGGACTATCAAAGGCAGCCTCCGAGAAGCAAAGGCTTGGAAAGTGAAGTCAGGCCAGCAGCTCGGGCGACAAACCAGATCCTGTGCACAACTCACCTCCCACCCTCGCATTCCTGTCTCTCAAGACCACTTTTTCATGGTCATATTTTAGAACAATGCAAAGCAACCTAAGAAACATCACAGCACTAGTGCATGAGGTTGCACGGCTCCCAGAAGCTGTGAAAAAAACTGAAAGACCAAATCCTTAAAAAGTAACAGGACAAAATAAGAGGGAAACTTTGTGTGCTACTGCGATGCCTCGTCTTACCTCCGTAGCCCAGGCTGGGCGGCGTGTGAGGAAGAGCGAAGGATTCTGGGTAATGCTACCCTACCTGCTGTGGTTAGCAGAGTGAAGGGCTGCGGCCGGATGAGGAGAAGAGCGTCAGGAGATCCAGATACACTGCAGAGAGGTGGCAGCTGTGTTAATCACTGTGTCGGGTGTGTGCAGCTCTCTCTGCACTGAAGCGGGGGGGGGGGGGAGGGGCGGGGCCAAATGTAGTCAGAGGGAGGGGCCCGTAAGCAGAAGGATGGGCGGGGAGGGCTGACAATCA